>JAFFSR010000347.1:5864583-6469166 GCA_017163975.1 Anastatus disparis
GACACAGAGCTCAATGAGAAAAATAAATCATTCATAAAAATATATATTTTGATCTTTCATGTAATACTCCATAAAATATTTCTGGAAGATTTTAGAAATAGATTTCTACTTACGATAGATCGTAAAATATTCCGTGGAATGATTATGGAAGATTCGCAGAATATTGGCACGGAAGATTTCTAATATTTCAGAAATCTTCCGTGAAATATTCCTTTAATATTTATATGTCCTTGATTCTTCTTATATTGGAATATTTCATAGAATATTCTTGAGAGATTTAAAGAATATTTCAATGGAAGGTTTAGGTAATCTCACATCTTTCATGAAATGTTCCTGGAAGATGTGAGGATAGTATATATATATATATTAGACAGGTCTTTATTTCCCGAAACTTACTGAGCATCGCTCCGAACCCTTAGATCGATGTGTTTATACTAAAAATTGAAAAAGCAGCTGGAATACCTTGTTGGAATAGAGATATAACCTTGCCGAATCGCAAAAAACCGTATTTTTTATTGTTTTTTTCTTATTTTTCTGTTTTCTACATACAGCTATGACTGAAAAAAATTTTTTTGAGACCCTCTTTCACACTTTTTCTATTGCCGTCAGTTAAAATAATATCTTATGGGATAATTTTAGAGCCAAGAAAAATTTTTTTTCCGAATTGTTGCTCTTGAAATATTAAAAAATTTTACTCAAACGGGTTTATTCTCGTGTATTTTGAGGTTAAAAGTACTTTATAATTTTTTTTCATTCAAACAACCAACATAACTTTAAAGTAGGCTTAAAGATCTTCAATTTCCTTGTTTATAAAAGTTTCTAGGTGCTTCTGATACTGAGATATGGCCATTTGAATTTGATAGGAAATTCGTAGAATAAAATCTGTAAACATTGTGAGCATGCAATTGACTATCAACTCGCTCTGATCACAAATTCAGTTTCAAAGCACATAGAAACGGTCCAAGTAAAGCAAAATGAAGGTCTTAATTTCAACAAAAAAGTGGCGCTAGGTGTCTTTCGCACAGTCAGAGTTATGAAATTAGTAAATACCCATTTAGAAATAATTTTCGTAAATATCTGTAAATATCTGTAAATATCTCTAAATAACTGTAAATAATTAATAAAAAGTATTGAGACTGAAACATTAATAAAAGTTATGTACACTTATTTATTATTATTTACAATTATTTATAGTTATTTAGTTATTTACGATTACTAACTGATTTTAGAAGTTATTTACTATTATTTACAAACACTTACAGTTATTTACTCTTAATTACTATTATTTACAATTTTCAAAATTTTTAGCTAAGTAAATAGTTTATTGTATTTTATAATTATTTACGATGATTTACAGTTATTTATAGTTATTTACTTTCGTTGTCTTAGATAATTTTTCGGAACGCATGTACGCTTACCGTTAAATGATTTTTTCCGAAGGTGTACCTTAAATGACAACACGTCGCATATTTAGTCTATGGCGTAAGAGAACCATGAATTATACATCGAGTTTCGAATCATCAATCTTTGCAACTTCGTCAATTGCACTCTGTTGGCAAAACAGCATCAAAATTTTTTAATTATCCTGTCAAATTTATAATTATATAAGAAATATGAATTAAAACTAAATTGTTATTTGAATTATGCTGTGAAATATATAATTGTATAAAAAAAATGAACTGAAAATAAATTTTAATAATTATAAATAATTATAAAATTAAAAAATAAAGCAAAATTTGTTCTTTATTCAGAACTTCAAACAATATAACATCAAACTTTTATAATTTTTTATTATTAAAACTTTTGAGAAAATTTATGATTTTTTTAAAAATAATTAACTACATTAATTTCAATACAATTTAAATTTATAATTGTAATACATAAACTATGTTTTAATACAACTTTTTATTTATTAAATATATGAATATGCATATATCTGAAAGAAACATGATCTACAAATTTCATGCTTGAATTAACTTCCAATTTTTCTATTATGAATTATTATACTAATTTTAATAAAGTTAGTATGGATAGATAGATATAGATATTTATTTATTTTGTAAAAAGAGTACAAAAAAGTGTGTAATACATGAAATAGTAAGTAATAATTCTATAAAAAGTATTCCATATAATAAGATAAGATATCACAGTCAATTATTAAAATTAATATATAATACTGTATCAGTAAGTCACCATGTAAAAGTGATATCACAGACTATTCTAAATACACGCAGAAAACATAAATTACAATAAAAAACAGTCTTAAATATCTATCAGTCATTGAATTAAAATACATAATTTAAAAGAGGAATCACTGTCATGACATCAATAAAAATAAAATTGGACAATACTATAAAAATAAAATTGAACAATACAATAACAAAGTAATAGTAAATAATTAAAAAATAAAATAATAATTACATTTAAAGAATAAAAACAATACCGAAGATGTCA
Source organism: Anastatus disparis (assembly GCA_017163975.1). Taxonomy (NCBI): domain Eukaryota; kingdom Metazoa; phylum Arthropoda; class Insecta; order Hymenoptera; family Eupelmidae; genus Anastatus; species Anastatus disparis. The sequence goes on from JAFFSR010000347.1 coordinate 5,867,038, forward strand.
TGACTTCTAATAAAAACAGAACCACTCATACTTTCCGCTTACATTCATCCATCATTCACGCTAATAAATACATTTACACCTTAAATCTATATATAGGACAAAACAAAATAAATTAACACAAAAATTAAAACACTTAAAATTAATTTCACTCGAGGTCGAATAAGTACGTCCTCAAAGCCGACTTAAACCTGCCGAGCGATGGAAGATTTTTTATATAAGCAGGTATGGAGTTCCACAAATGCGCACCTTGAACTTAAAAGGAATTTCTTCCAGTCTCAGTACGCATGAAGGGCACCGCGAAATCCTTAATCTCTCCCCTAGTGGCTACCCTAGGTACATATCTAGTGAAGAGACTCACTAGATACTCGGGAGTATTCATGCACACGATTTTGTACATAAGTACAGCCATAAAATACTGTCTCCTTGAATCAGTACGCAGCCAACCAAGCGCAGCTCTATGAGGAGAGATATGATCGCCCAATCCTACGCCTAATACATATCTCACACATTAATTTTGTGGTCTTTGTAATTGTCTTCTCAACCCCTGCGAAGCATCAAGCAGAACTACTGAGCAGTAGTCGAGGTGCAGAAATAGCAAGGCGGCTGCGGGTTGTTTACGCAGGGCCTCAGTGGTGTACCGATGAAAGAACCGAAAACTATACATCATCCCATTGAATTTTTTAGTCACCATTAATATGCGGCTCCCAAGACAACTTAGCGTCAAGCACAACACCAAGGCTCGTAACGGTATCAGAGAAAGATATGCCGACACCTTCCTCAAGCTCAATCGTTCCTGGCTCACCAGCATAAAAGTCATCACTGCCAAAAACGATCACCTTAGTTTTGCTTGCATTCAATGTGAGAGAAGCATCGACAGCCCATCCCAACACCGCCCTGGCCGCCCTCTGCATAATACGAATACCTTCATTCAGATGTTCATGAGGGACCTGAGTATAGATTTGGAGGTCATCAGCATATAATATGTGCTTGACACAACAGGGGTCGAGCGTGTCACGTATGTTATTAATGTAAAGGCAGAACAACAGAGGCCCCAGCACTGAACCCTGCGGAACTCCTAGATTGGTTGTTAGCCAATTCGAATCCTCTTTTAAATGTGTAGAAACCATTTGTTTCCTCCCTGATAAATAGGAGTTGATCCACTCGAGTGCAGCCCTAGAAAACCCCATCAATCTAAGTCTTGCAAGCAATTTGGAAGGGGAGATCGTGTCGAATGCCTTACTAAAGTCAAATAGGAGTAGTATCGTGGCAAGTTTTCTGTCAAGACCTGATCTTATGTCGTCTGTAAGTTTAAGTATGGCAGTCTGCGTAGAATGATGCTTCCTAAAGCCAGTCTGCAAAGAGTTAAGTATTTTGTGTGTCATAATATACTCCTGCAGTTGGTCATGGGCAATCCTCTCGAGAACCTTTGAAAGAAAACATAATATTGCTATGGGCCTAAAATCTTTAGGCATTTTAGGTGCAGGGCACTTCTTTAAAGGCACAATACGTGCGCGTTTCCAAAGGCAAGAGAAGACCCCCCGTGCAAAAGAGGAATTGAACAGAGTCACAAGATGCTCTCCAATAACCGGAAGTGCTTTAAGTATCACACTCTGCGGGATGCCATCCTCGCCACAAGCCTGTGATGAAAAATGCGAAATCGCAAGGATTACATCCTTAATATTAATTGGCTTCAAGGCAAAACCACTTTCACTACACTTAGAAAGAATCCTTTTACGTTCCGCAGTATCATCGTGTGGCGAGACCGACACCCCCGCAAAATGTGCATTAAGCTCATCTGGAGTGAATCCATTCAAGTCCCCTTGAGGTCCGGACAGGAGTCCCAGGTCTTTTAACTCCTTCCAGACATTACCTCCAGCAAGAGCATCGAATAGTCTATTATGATAATAATTTGTTTTGGTTTGTTCCGTCCGTTAATCTATAGTTTTACGCAGCTGCAAAAATTCAGAGAGATATCGCTCCTCCTTCGTTCGTTTAAATCTACGATACGTGGCATCTGTCTTGTGCCGCATCTGCGACAACTCTTTATCAATCCAAGGAAATTTATCTTTACCAATTTTAAGTGTTTTTAGTGGCGCTAGATTTTGTATTGCCGCCGTAAGGTTGTCACAGAGACAGCCAAGTGCAGATTCTGGGTCAACTGTACCAACTGTAAATGGCGTCCAATCATAGCCGGCCAAACTCTGTACCAATAAGTTTGGACAGATATCTTTGTAATTTCTATACTTAATTATTTTATTATCTGTCTTGATGTGATGACAAGAAATACATACATCAATTAAGTTGTGCCGACTGTGAAAATTCGCCGGTAACTTGCGTGCGTCAAGTACTGTGTCATTATCGTCAACAAGAATCAGGTCAATCTACGTATGAGACGTTGGAGTGTGATGCGTGGCACCGTGCTGAACCAACTGTAACGAAAACTCAGCCGACAATTTATTAATAAATTTGGCATCACTGCTCTCACGCAGGAGATCGGCATTCAGGTCTCCCATTATAATTTTATGAGGGTATTCGGAAGCAAAATTTCTCAAGTTATCCAAAAAATCGGTAGTTTTAAAAAAGGAAATTGCAGGAGGTCAATAAATAACAGAAACCAACACGGCTTTGGAGCTGCCCAATTGCACAGAACAAAAAATATACTCAGGTACCTCCGGTTTACCTTCACTATGTTTAGTTTGAGTATCTGAAGTAGCCAAAATAGTGCACTTTAAATTGTCTTTAACATACAAAGCAACTCCTTCACCACGCAAGTTTCTGTCCTGTCTGAATACTTTATACCCTTTGACCCGAATGACGTCATCCGAAACAGATGGACCCAGCCAGGTCTCAGCCACTTCAAATATGTCGCAAGAAGGACCATCACTTAGAAACTCACGTACCTGCCCAATGTGAGCCCTCAACGAAGTCACATTCAGAAAGCACGCTCGCAGCTCACCCCTCCTCCCTGTACGACTCTCAGAGGAGGCCCGGTGCAGTCATTGGGGAGAGCCCTTACTCGACGTTACTTCATTATTTGTACTTAATATTTGATTTGTCGACATATTTCGTTGATGTTCAGAGGCTTCATTATTATCACATATATTATTATTATTGCACTTAATATTCGATGGAGTTTCAGAATTCACATTAATCACATGCACACCGTATTTTAATTTCTTACTTTCTGTCAATAAATTATCTAAATCATTTTCATAAAAAAATTTGTGAGCTCTCTCCCCTCTCTCCCTCCTCACCAGAAATTTACCTTGTCTGTGCCGAACAAATTTAAAGCCTTTTTCTCGCATTCTAACCTCAAAATCGCAACTTCTTTTCTCTTTTTCGGCTCTCATGCGAGAAAATATATTATGAAACTGATGTGTAAAGGCTTTTTTACGAAACTCGTTACAGCCCTCGCCTCCGGCTCGGGCTGTCAACTTCTCGTTTCGTAAATAAGGCTTTTACATACCCGTTTAATAATGTACTATTCTTTGGCATACTTTTTTAACTTTTTAAAATTAACATATTTTTCTTTAGGCAAAAATTCATTAATAAATATCAAGCCGTGGCGTTTGATGGCTGGAAGACTGCCAAGGAGGGAGGGATTAAGATCCGCTGTCGAAAAACCAGTGAATTTTCGTTTAGCCTCAAACACCTTATGCACCAGGTTCTCCTCAGAAAGTCTAGCCAGCAATGAGAACGGACCCCTCGGGCCGCCATTGATCCCACGATCTGTAGACACCCCGTTTACACCATCATATTTAGCGATTTTCTTAACTGAGATTACATTTGTACGCTTGATTGCCGGAAGAATGGTACCAAGAACGGCACAGGCGTAATCATCTGGCCCAACATTAACTGCTGAACAGTCAAATTCGCCAGAGATCACCAATGTACCGCTCCCAAAGCCACACTCCGTCTCAACTTGACGAGGTGCCTCCTCACTAATTACAGTATAAGTGTGTGGTGTTTGTGGCATTTCTACAGATTTAGATGTGTGTAATGTATGCTCATTCATTCCCGTGAGATCCGCGACGGCCTGCGCCACGCCAGCTACCTCGGTTGTAAGGTCAAAGAAACCCTTGTCCACTCCGTGAAACTCGTTATTAAGATGAGTTTGAATATTATCAAATTTACAACTAATTGTTTTATTATACGTTTCAATGTTATTATTTAGAGCGGACAAGAAATTCCTTTCCGAAGTGACTATTATTTCCCTAAGTTTGCGATTTTCCTCTAACAGCTTTATCTGCCCAATTTCTAATTTTTTAATGTATTCATTCTGTGTATCAATTTTGGACACAATATCCCGCAGGCCTTTGTCAAAATTTTAAACTTGGCTCTCTACAGCCAAAAATCGATCAAAAGAATTTAATATTGTGTCAAGCCTGCCAGATAGTGCGCCCTCTAGAGCAGATACAGCTGCCTGCAATGAGGAAGAATCCAAGTCACTTCGGACTACATCAGAATTATTTTTCATAAAATTATTACTATTATTATTATTACTCGGGCAGCGAGCACAGCGCCACCTCCCAATAGTTTATCGGATAAAGGCATACTTATTCTACTTCTCCCTCCATCCGCCGTGGCACCGCTGTTGTTGGACAAAGTTTGCGATGATAAAGTAGTCTTCACTCTTTCAGGCTGCTTCTGTGAGGTGTTGACAGATGTCACTTTCGAGTCAGTTCTTGATGGTGTAGAGGCACTGATTGGCTGATTAGGAGCAGCTTTGCGTGCGACCTGTAGAACTCCATTGGCCTTGATGCTTCCACTGGCAGACGACCTTGAATTGTTTCTTATTTTTTCCATGCATCTTTTACACTCGTATTTCGTGCCACTTTCCATTTTTGAGCGAGTCATGCATTTCGCATGACAGCGCTGCCGGCATGTGAAACACAAATGGAGCTTTGCCATGCCCCATTTATCATTAGTGGATAACTTACAGATCGCACAACTGTCCATAACTCCGACCTCTTGTGTATACTCCTTAAAGGGTAAGGTACTTCTATATTATTGGTCGAGGAGTAGGTTGAAAAATCAGCCACCAGGATTTCTGCCTGCAGATGAAAATTGCCTCCCAACTAACCTTAAAACTGCAACAATTCTAACCTCCAAAGTGCAGCGTCTTGATGTAAATTATGAGATAAAATGCAAGGACCGCCAATAAAACTGATGATTTATAGCTGAAACGGTGCCTTGCAAATTGAGCGCTCAAGAATCTGTAAGAAAAACGCCCTAGGGCACAAAAATGCAGTACCAGAACAAAAATAACAAGAGTGAAAAACAAAGCGTGTTTAACTACTTACAGATGGAGAGAGATGAGTATGACATAATGAGTGCCTTCTGAATATAATAGTTGACAGAATCATTGCTTTCAAGATTTACATAATTTTATTCAATTATTTTTTTACTACGTTTTTATTAACTCGCTTTGGTGTCTGTCTGTCTGTCTGTCTGTCTGTTTGTCTGTCTGTTCGGTACGAATTTTGCAACCGATTGTAAACTAATTTCCTGATGAGCTAGAGACTTGAAATTTTAAATATAGCTCGGAACTGGATGACAATGCAATATTATAAAAAAAATATATATATCTACCGAACAATATATTAATATATTCAATCATATACGGAGATGTTGGCAAAATTGAAGATTTGAAGATTTTATATATAGATACACTTTTAACATTAGTGTCTAAACATCTTCGAAAATTTTAAAAATCTTCTTTTGATATATTAATATATTAATATATTAATATAGTAATATATTAATATATTAATATATCAAATATATTAATATATTAATATATCAAATATATTAATATATTAATATATCAAATATATTAATATATTAATATATCAAATATATTAATATATTAATATATTCAATATTATATTTTTGCATGCATTGTTGTATAATATAATTAAATATATATTCCCACCGAAAAATATATTAATACAATTATATACGGAGATATTGGAAAAATTGAAATTTTGAAGATTTTATATATAGATATACTTTTAACATTAGTGTCTAACCATCTTCGAAAATTTTTAAAATTCTTTAACTTCTCATATTGCAATTAGACATAAATTACAGCATTTTGTATTGTACATATAAAATTTGAGACTGTATTTTATTCATTTTATGGTCTATCAATGCATAAAACAATAAATTTTGGTTGAATTTCTAATAGCGTCATTATCGTCAAAATGGCGGGAAACTCAGCATGCGATTACGTGTTCTCTAAAAAAATAGATGAAACACGTTTTAGTCCCTTGATAACAATATATATGCTATATAATATGCACTGTTGGACAACACGATAAAATTTATGTATATATATATATATATATATATATATATATATATATATTAATATATTTAGAGGATATACTCATGAAATTAAGTTTGTTAATTAATTGAACTAAAAGTATAAAATAATATTAAAAATAAAAAAAAAACTTTTTATTGTACTACGTTTTATAATAATGACCAAAAGTATAAAATAATGTGTAATGAAATGAAAAGTGAATAATGATTTGAAATAAAAAAACGTGGGGCGCATACAATACATAATAATAAACATGCGCCCCACGTTTTTTTATTTCAAATCATTATTTACTTTTCATTTCATTACACATTATTTTATACTTTTTGGTTCATTATAAAAACGTAGTACATTAAAAAGTTTTTTTTTTTATTTTTAATATTTTTAATAAAATTTTACATGAATTAATGATTCATAAAATTATTGTTGTAATTAATCAATTATGAATCAGAGTTATGTATACAGGCTCCATTCATAGCTATTTTAACAGCAGCATCAAACCCCAGATCAAATTCAGAATCTGCAACTTATCGAGGAGTTGATAAACTGAAAAACAAGGAAACTGTAACTTCTTCGTTCGCAAACACTTGAAGCAAGACATGCATCTCATTTCTTTCTATACGAATACTTATCAATTAACTAATCAGTAAATAAATGGACTCGTTCCAGTCTGCTTCTGTTTAAATATCCTATCTTGTATCCACAAGGATATAAATTTTTACTGGATATAAATTTGACCCCTGAATTGTAAACTTTAAATTTTTTTACAAGTGTTTCCCTGGTAGAAAATTTCACTATTATTTGGTCATATTTTGACCAGTTTTAGAAAAAATGACCAAGAAATGACCAATATTAATCAGAAAATGACCAATTTATCCGCTTATTGAGGACGGTTAATAGTCAAAAACTGCTATAAATATGATAAATCATTTTATTATTTTATTATAATAAATAATACATTAATTTATTTTTTTATTATTAAATATTATACTAAATTATGAAAAAATATTAATATTAAATAAAATTTGTAACCACAAATATAACTTTTATCAATTATTTTTAATGAGAAACGAGTTCGATGAAAAAATTAAATTTATGTATCCCATTCACGATATTACATCAGTTAGTGTGGTTGACAAATTTTTTCTAAATCACAGTCTTGAGAACTATATCACAACTTTATTTAACAGTTAACAGGAGGTCACGTATCTCTGTCCTTTTCTAATCAAAGAAATTATTTTTTTACAAAAACTAATAACTTTAGCAAAAAATGAAGAGAAAGCCGCATCTCGTATCAAAAAAAGCAATATTTTCTTTGATAAGAAAAAATTAATTTTATTGTTTCATTCTCAAGGAAACCTTGAAAAACCAAATTGTTCAACCTAACCTCTATGATTTAAGTTTTTCAAGGTTTTCTTGAAAACGAAGCAATAAAATTAATTCTTTCTCATCAAAGAAAATATTGCTTTTTTTGATACGAGATGCGGCTTTCTCTTCATTTTTTGCTAAAGTTATTAGTTTTTGTAAAAAACTCAATGCTTTGATTAGAAAAGGACAGAGATACGTGACCTCCTCTTAATTCATTTTCACTGCAATCATTGTTTACACTGTTTTTACAAACCTCAAATTTTACACTTTCCTATATACTCTTCTCCAATAGACTTGTTAAACTTATTGACTTAAGAGGAGGTCACGTATCTCTGTCCTTTTCTAATCAAAGAATTAAGTTTTTTACACAAACTAACAACTTTAGTAAAAAATGAAAAGAAAGCCGCATCTCGTAATAAAAAAAGCAATATTTTTTTTGATAAGAAAGAATTAATTTTATTGCTTCGTTTACAAGAAAACCTTGAAAAACATAAATCATAGAGGTTAGGGTGGACAATCTGGTTTTTCAAGGTTTACTTGAGAACGAAGAAATAAAATTAATTTTTTCTTATCAAAGAAAATATTGCTTTTTTAATACAAGATGCGGCTTTCTCTTCATTTTTTGATAAAGTTATAAGTTTTTTTAAAAAAACCATTTCTTTGATTAGAAAAGGACAGAGATACGTGACCTCCTCTTAATACATTAGTCTATTTTCTTCCTTTTTTTTAAATTTTCTTTTCTTATTTAAAGACTCCGTACTTTTCAAAAAATGAACTACTTTATTAATTTGTGTCTGTTTTGCAGTTCTCTCAAGTTTTGGAAACTTTAACGCTTTTTCTCTCTCTTCCTCGTTTTCTCTTTCTCTCTCACTCTCTTTTAGCATACTTGCAAGGTAAGGTTAAAACAGAATCATGGCAGCCTGAGAACTAACCTTAAATCTCTAAAATATTTATTTAGAGTCTCTGCCATTTTTACCATGCTGTAACATAATTTTTAGGCTTTTTGTTATCCGTTTTAACTTGATCGTATTAGCAAGTTAATTTTTGTAAAGAAATTCTCTCCATTGGAGAAAAAAATATATCTATGAATTTATTTGCATAAAGTATATATCTATATATATTAGCAATTTCACCATATTTTGGTCATTTTGTGATTAAAAAATTAGTCATAAGCAAATGACTAATAAATGACTAATTGCCATTTTTGAATGGTCTATTTTCTACCAGGGTTATTATTCCAGTATTCGAATATTTACATCTCCTCGATATAACCAATACAACATCCATGGTTCTGTTAATGGCAAATGAAGGAATTTCACTCTATTTTACTCTGTTAGTAGCTTGCACCTGCTATCTAATCTTAGCGGCTTCAACATTATTTATGATTTCAAAACATAATTTATTTTTGAATATTGAGGAGTTGATGAACTGTGAAACAAGGAAACTGCAGCTTCTTCGCTTGCAAACAGTTGAAGCAAGACATGCACCTCATTTCTTTCTACAGGAATGCTTATTAATTAACTACTGAGTAAATGAATGGACTCGTTCCAGTATGCTTTTGTTTAAATATCCTATCTTGCATCCAGAAGGATATAAATTTTTACTGGATACAAATTTGACTGAACAAGGAAGAAATTTAAACTTTAAATTTCTTGACGAGTGTTTGTTATTTAAAAATTTAACATTTCTTTAATACAATCAATACTGCAAACTTAAAATGTATTGAAAAATATTTTTTTAACATTATATATTTAAGGCACTTCATTTATATTTGATATAACTATAAATACTTTAAAAACTTTATGATAGCAAAATTTTTAAATTATTCTTTGAAATATATAATTATATAAAAATGTTAACTTGGGACTACGTTTTAATGATTATAAATGACTTTGAAATTAAAAAATAAAGCGAAATTTCTTATATCATATCTTTATTCAAAACCTTAAATAATAATACATAAAACTTTTATAATTTTAAATCTTATGATCTACTTTTGTGAAATCACAACAGGTGTATTTTGTACGCTGCTTGCGCGTGTGCAGTGTGCAAACGAATTTTGAACGAAACTTTTAATTTTAAATTTTTACATATCTTATAAGAACTAATTAATAAAATTAAAACTTTTATAATTTTAAATCTTATGAACTACTTTTATGAGATCATAACAGGTGTATTTTGTGCGCTGCTTGCGCATGTACAGTGTGCAAACAAAGCTTAGAAAAAATTCAAAATCAAAATTTAATAGATTTCTTAATCATTTCTAAAATAAAGTCATCAAAAATCAATAATCAATAAATCCACCTTCAGTATATCACTTTCTGCAATCTTCGTGGGACAGAATCGCATAAATTATGAAAATATTCTGGATTATCAAATAAAGCAGTCCATGCTTCTTGAACGAGTTCCACGAGCTGCTCATGATGTGCCATTCCAGGTCTCCATCCTTTCACCATATATGACCAGACATTCTCGATGATGTTGAGATCTGGTGAACGTGGTGGCCAGTCAAATCTTTGAAGCTGGGGATGCGCTGCGTACCAATCACGCACTATATGTGCGGTATGTATAGGACTATTATCCTCCACTATATCAATTGGCACCTCATCGTCTGCGCATCGTTCTCGTAGACTCGGCAGAAGCTCATTTTCAAGAATGTTCACGTATGCTTGAGCATTGAGTCTTCTGTCAATACGAAAAATACGACCGGGACCATCACCGTTCACCCACGCTTCGAAAAATTATCTAAGACAACGAAAGTAAATAACTATAAATAACTGTAAATCATCGTAAATAATTATAAATAACAATAAACTATTTACTTAGCTAAAAATTTCCAAAATTGTAAATAATAGTAATTAAGAGTAAGTAACTGTAAGTGTTTGTAAATAATAGTAAATAACTTCTAAAATCAGTTAGTAATCGTAAATAACTAAATAACTATAAATAATTGTAAATAATAATAAATAAGTGTAAATAACTTTTATTAATGTTTCAGTCTCAATACTTTTTATTAATTATTTACAGTTATTTAGAGATATTTACAGATATTTACAGATATTTACGAAAATTATTTCTATATGGGTATTTACTAATTTCATAACTCTGACTGTGCGAAAGACACCTAGCGCCACTTTTCTGTTGAAATTAAGACCTTCATTTTGCTTTACTTAGACCGTTTCTATGTGCTTTGAAACTGAATTTGTGATCAGAGCGAGTTTATCCTATCAAATTCAAATGGCCATATCTCAGTATCAGAAGCACCTAGAAACTTTTATAAAAAAGGAAATTGAAGATCTTTAAGCCTACTTTAAAGTTATGTTAGTTGTTTGAATGTAAAAAAATTATAAAGTACTTTTAACCTCAAAATACACGAGAATAAACCCGTTTGAGTAAAATGTTTTAGTATTTCAAGAGCAACAATTCGGAAAAAAAATTTTTCTTGGCTCTAAAATCATCCCATAAGATATTATTTCAACTGACGGCAATAGAAAAAGTGTGAAAGAGGGTCTCAAAAAAAATTTTTCAGTCATAGCTGTATGTAGAAAAAAGGAAAATAAGAAAAAACAATAAAAAATGCGGTTTTTTGCGATTTGGCAAGGTTAAATCTCTATTCCAACAAGGTATTTTAGCTGCTTTTTCAATTTTTAGTATAAACACATTGATCTAAGGGTTGGGAGCGATGCTCAGTAAGTTTCGGGAAATAACGACCTGTCTAATATATATATTATATAATAACATATTAAACTTATACATCAATACATATAAGCATACATAAACATTTAGTTAGAAAATCGCATTCACATATTCGCTTCGACTGAGCACAACAAAGCGCCGATACCCTTTCGCTTCTATAGTAAGTAAGGTATCTTCCGAACGTTTGGGGATAAAACTCCCATTTAACGAACATTCCCCTATTGGCGTCACTGGAAACTTTCCCTAACGTTTTGCGCAACCTTCCAACGAAAACTTGATAGAAACATTCGAGTATCTTCCATGCAATATTCAACTGGATGATTACTAAAATCTTTCTGTAAAATATTTCGTGGATTGCTTCTGGATAATTTATGTACTATTCCGCTTTACGTTTTTGAAGTTTTTCGAAATCTTCCAGCGAAATGTTTATTGAATCTTCCTTAAATCTTTCATGGAACATTCCACTGGAAGATTACTTGAAACTTTCTAAGAAATATTTTGTGGAATATTTCTGTAAAATTTATGTAATATACCGCTGTACAATTTAAAAGTTTTTCGAAATCATTCAATGAAATGTTTATAAAATCTTTTTAAAATCTTTTATGGAATATTCCTCTGGAAGATTACTTGCATCTTTTTATGAAATATTATGTGGAATATTTCTGTGAAATTTATGTAATATTTTGCTGTACGATTTTAAAGTTTTTTAAAATCATCCAATGAAATGTTTATTGAATCTTCCTAAAATCTTTCATGGAATATTCCACTGGAAAATTACTTGAATCTTTCTAAGAAATATTTTTTGGAATATTTCTGTAAAATTCATGTAATATTCCACTGTACAATCTCAAAGTTTTTCAGAATCTCCCATCGAAATGTTAATGGAATCTCCCTGGAATCTTCTATGAAATGTTTCACCAGAAGATTACTGAAATCTTTCTGTGAGATATTTTGTGAAATATTTCTGTAAAATTCATGTAATATTCCACTGTACGATTTAAAAGTATTTCGGAATCTTCCAGCGAAACATTTATAGAATCTTCCTAAAATCTTTTATGAAATATTTCACCAGAAGATTACTGGAATCTTCCTGTAAGATATTTCGTGGAATATTTCTGGAAAATTTATGTAATATTTTGCTGTACGATTTTAAAGTTTTTTAAAATCATCCAATGAAATGTTTATTGAATCTTCCTAAAATCTTTCATGGAATATTCCACTGGAAAATTACTTGAATCTTTCTAAGAAATATTTTTTGGAATATTTCTGTAAAATTCATGTAATATTCAACTGTACAATTTCAAAGTTTTTCAGAATCTCCCATCGAAATGTTAATGGAATCTCCCTGGAATCTTCTATGAAATATTTCAAGTGGAAGTGGTAAGTCCAGCGAAATATTTATGAAATCTTCCTAAAATCTTTCATGAAATATTCCGCCGTAAGATTACTTAAATTTTTCAGTGAAATATTTCGTGGAGTATTCCTAGAAGATTTATGTAATATTCCGCTGAACGTGATTGAAGTTTTTCGGAATTTTCCAGCAAAATATTTAAGGAATTTTCTTGAAATATTCCGTGCAATATTTCACTGTAACATTACCGCAATCTTTCTGTGAAATATTCCGTGAAATATTGCTGGAAGATTTATGTAATATTCCGCTGTACGATTTTAAAGTTTTTCGGAATCTCCCTGCGAAATATTTATGAAATCTTCCTGAAATCTTCCTAGAATATTCTATGGAATATTTTTAAAAAGTTTCTGAACATTACATTGAAATATTTTATTAATGTTCCTGGAAGCTTTCAATGTAAGATTCTAGTGGAATATTCTGAATTAATTCGTGAAGACTTCCTAGAATCTGCATTAAAGGTTCTATTGAAATATTCCAATGAAAGATTTCGGAATATTTCAGTGGAATCTTCCATGCTGTGTGGGTGGTCATGCATGTGGGTTTATTAGTTCGGCGTTTAATTAATAAATCTATATGCTGCTGTAAGTTAGCTTTGCCAAGATAGTGGCTATTATAGGCTCCCAGAGGCTTGCCTTTTCAAGCCTTGATCAGAAAGTGCGCCATGGATAAGGATGTCGGAGTCCTCATTGCTCCGAGTGGGTGTCAGTTCGTCCTTCTATTCCGGAACTGGTTATGAACTTGTTTAGCACCGGTTTCATTTCATTCTAATATGCAATGCTTAATTATTATTCTTGTTAAATTAGTTTAAGATCAAACATTTATACAGCTTATTCTTAACAGGTTGAAGGGCAAATTTTTAACTTGAATAAACATAAGACCACTGTTTATGAGTTAAGAATACGCGTTAATCATGATCTTTTCACATCCTGGAGTAATTGTCATAATATTTTTTTAACATGAAAATTGGTTAATTCTCTGATGGATTTGAGATATTCAAAATATAAACATTTTTGTCGATTTCAATTCCTAGTTCCTAGTTTAGAGTCTATTTAAAATGTTTCAAATTCCCCTACGGAAATGCTTATTGAATCTTGATAAATGATTTATTATAAAATATTTTTTCATTAAATAGCAAATCATAAATAATATTATACATGCAAGAGAATATATATTTATATTTTTATAAGTTATAAAATCCTATTTTTGTCCTCAGGCCGCAAAATAAATTGTTGTGTCCTCTATACGGAGCACAAAGTAATGTATTCTTGTCCTAGGCCGTAAAAGAAATAATATTAAAAATAAAAAAAAAAACTTTTTAATGTACTACGTTTTTATAATGAACCAAAAAGTATAAAATAATGTGTAATGAAATGAAAAGTGAATAATGATTTGAAATAAAAAAACGTGGGGCGCATGTTTATTATTATGTATTGTATGCGCCCCACGTTTTTTTATTTCAAATCATTATTCACTTTTCATTTCATTACACATTATTTTATACTTTTTGGTTCATTATAAAAACGTAGTACATTAAAAAGTTTTTTTTTTTTAATTTTTAATATTATTTTATACTTTTTAGTTCAATTAATTAAAAAACTTAATTTCATGAGTATATCCCTCTAAATATATTAATATATATATATATATATAAATTTTATCGTGTTGTCCAACAGTGCATATTATATAGCATATATATTGTTATCAAGGGACTAAAACGTGTTTCATCTATTTTTTTAGAGAACACGTAATCGCATGCTGAGTTTCCCGCCATTTTGACGATAATGACGCTATTAGAAATTCAACCAAAATTTATTGTTTTATGCATTGATAGACCATAAAATGAATAAAATACAGTCTCAAATTTTATATGTACAATACAAAATGCTGTAATTTATGTCTAATTGCAATATGAGAAGTTAAAGAATTTTAAAAATTTTCGAAGATGGTTAGACACTAATGTTAAAAGTATATCTATATATAAAATCTTCAAAATTTCAATTTTTCCAATATCTCCGTATATAATTGTATTAAATATTTTTCGGTGGGAATATATATTTAATTATATTATCCAACAATGCATGCAAAAATATAATATTGAATATATTAATATATTAATATATTTGATATATTAATATATTAATATATTAATATATTTGATATATTAATATATTAATATATTTGATATATTAATATATTAATATATTACTATATTGATATATTAATATATTAATATATTAATATATTAATATATCAAAAGAAGATTTTTAAAATTTTCGAAGATGTTTAGACACTAATGTTAAAAGTGTATCTATATATAAAATCTTCAAATCTTCAATTTTGCCAACATCTCCGTATATGATTGAATATATTAATATATTGTTCGGTAGATATATATATTTTTTTTATAATATTGCATTGTCATCCAGTTCCGAGCTATATTTAAAATTTCAAGTCTCTAGCTCATCAGGAAGTTAGTTTACAATCGGTTGCAAAATTCGTACCGAACAGACAGACAGACAGACAGACAGACAGACAGACAGACACCAAAGCGAGTTAATAAAAACGTAGTAACGTAGTAACGTAGTAAAATGTGCATGTTCAATGTATTATTTTCATAAAAGTTCGCAGAAAAACGTTCTCGACGTCGCTGATTCTTGGAATTGAACTGAATGAACTGCTCGCTCTCCTTAATATCGCTATTCTTTTCTTACATATACTATACTGGATATGCGTTAACGAATAACGTGGACTCAATATATGTATATTATGAAAGAAAAGGAGAGAGCGAGAGAAAGACATTGTTGCAAGTTTCGCGTGATAAAACTTTTTTTTTTCTCTTTTAGATAGTATTTTTCAATTATAATTTTTATAGTTTATCTTCGTCTTGTATTTTGTTGTATTTTTGTTTAATTTTTATATTATATTTTAACAATTATTAGTTGTTTTTATAATCAAATTTTTTTTATTCTATTTTTTTAAAACTTTTTTTTTCTTTTTTTTTTTAAATATTTTTTAATTATAATTTTTATAGTCTAGCTTTATTTTATATTTTATTATTTTTTTGTTTAATTTTAATGTTATATTTTAACAGTTATTAGTGGTTTTTATAATCGAATTTTTTTTATTGTATCTTTTTATTGTATTTTAAGGATTATTAGTTATTTATTGTTTATAATTGAATTTTTTAAATAAATTTTTTTATATTTTAAGAATTATCAATTATTTTTTTACAAATGGGGGGCTCCGCCCCAGCTTCCGCTTAACGGCCTTCGGGCAAAAAATAGTATATGCAGTCACGGCCACAAACGTATCATTCTTACTCGTGCAGCTGGAGCGGCCTCGCTTCGCTCGGTCTCTCAGCATGCACTCGCCAAGAATGATACGTTTTGCGGCCTTGACGCACAATATACTATTTTTTTTTATTTTTGAAAATATATTAATTTGAAATTCAAATAAAAAGTGGGTTTTTGTTAAATACATTGAGAGAAATTTCATATGAAATATTACAAGAGACGCAGTACATTTTTACGATGTAGCTTTATAAACTTTTCAATTTCGTTAAATTTACTATGCTACGCAGAAAATTTTATTCCTCTACTTAATAAATTTTATGTAAAAAAACTTTACACATTTTTTTGGGTGGTTGCTAATTTCCATTTTATGTAGAGCAATTTATTTACATCTGGATACAAATATTATTAGGCCATTTTTAAAATATTACAAAACAATCTTGAAATAATTACAATGTCAAGAAAATAAAATTTTGAATGTCTTAATTTTTTCAATAATACCTGTAAATTTTTACTAGTTCAAATTATCAAATAAGAGAGAACGATACCAGCATATAATCCTGGCGACTGATGCGTTAAAATTTGTGCCCAACTTCCGAAAGTGGTGAGAATTTAGCATACTTTGTATATAAGGGCGATCCATCTGACCGTTCATAACATGCGCGCGTGTTTTCTAGCGACCTCTGCGACTTTACGTTCATATTTAGCTATATGTATATAGGTTATATTAATTTATAGCAAAGGTAGTAACGTCAATATGAAATAATCCCTTGTATCTAAAAATCGACTCTAATAATATTTGTATCCAGATGTAAATATATTGCTAAAAAAATTTATTAACCAGCTAAAAAAATTCGTAACATTTTTTCACATGAAGTTTATTAAGTAGAGGAATGAAATTTTCTGTATAGCATGGTAAATTTAACGCAATTGAAAAGTTTACAAAGCTACATCGTAAAAATGTACTATGATTCTTGTACTATTTCATATAAAATTTCTCTCAGTGTATTTAACATGAATTCACTTTTTATTTAAATTTCTAATGTATTTTCAAAAATAAAAAAAATAAAATTTTATATTTTATAAAACAAAAAGATATATGGGTAATTCTTTCATACTTTTAAAAATCATGTTACTGCGTCATTTCTCCTAAATATGAGATAGCACATCTTGTTAGCAAATGTTCACTGATGTATTGAGTTATTAGAAACTAATTTTGTTATATTTTTAATGATAATCAGACGTGTCATTTTATGGCGGATAGGGAAAAGAGGTTTTTTTTTTGAAATTTAAATGTTACCAGGCCATGTAAAATGATAAATTACCGCTATAAAAAAAATGACTACTGCTTTTTTGATTTGAAATTCACACCAAAGCTTTATCTATACACATACTTTTGGAAAATCAAGAGCATGGGTGTGTGCCTGTTAACAAAAGTACTTTCTGAAAGGTTATTAAAATGTTACCAAAAATTTATATATTTTACTTTTTTCTGGAAAATACGATGCTGTAAAAAAGACTATTCGGCGGTGATATTTTAAACTACATCAAAAGGTAATATTTAGAATCACAAAGAGAAATTTTTTTATTAGGAACGTGTGCCTAGTGTAGATAAAGTTCTTTGTTCGTTTGAAATTATACTTAAAAAACATGACTCACTTTTGAAAATAGGTTTTTATCCACTAATATGAAAACCTAAGCTTTGATTCACCTTTTCTCTGTTGTGAACTTTGTAATTTACTATTTTATAATACTCAATGTAATCTTTAAGTTGCTTTTGAAGTATTATTTCGAGTATTCTGGAAATCATTGAATTTTTCCCGGCTATTAAATTTTCCAAATTTACATCGACTACCTAGTTTCTATCAATGTTTTAATTCTAAAGAGTTTAAACTTTAAAAAGCTCAGTTTTAGTATGTATTTAATAGCTTACACCTAGAACGTTGAGTTGAATCATCACTGAAGTTTCTAGATTTTAAATTTAAAATTTTTAGATTTAATGTTTATTAAATAAACTAAAATATTTGGTTAAAAGGAATATAAGTATTTTTATTCGAAAACATAAACTACACAAATCCATGTCAAATTTCATACCCTAAGATTGACAATTTTAGCAAAAATAAATTGATATTCCACTCACTTATGATTTGTAATCAGGAATCCCAAAAGCCATTGGGTAACTAATATCTCTCAATTTTAATACCCGAATCGCCAAAAATGAATTTTCCAAAAAAATTGGCATTTCTGGCATATTTTATTTATTACAAAAAATTTTGTAATTATTAATGTAAATTGCGTATTTAAATATTTTCTGTAACATATTAAACATGTAAAAATGAAAAAGCTCAATGGAAAATGATCTATTATAGCCCAAAATACTTAAAAACTGATCTGAGATATGTAAAATATTATACCTGGGTGTGATAATAATGAATATATTTAAATGTCTTATATTAAAAAAAGCTATCTTCAAAAGTGAGTAATGCGATTTTTTCTTTTATTATCATTTTAATATATCAACATTTAAAAAAAATAAATTTGATACATGTGTCTTCAATTTTTTTTAATTTATTGAAAGTAAATTTTAACACTATGAAAAATTTACTCGAAAATCTGTCTTTTGATGTTTGTTAAAAAGACTACCCTTAAAAGTGAGTAACACGATTTTTTTTTTCATTATAATACGTCAACATTCAGAGAAAATTAGTTTTATACGTGTGCCTGTATTTTTTTTTTTTAATTTGTTGCAGGTGAAATTTTAACATTATGAAAGATTTACCCATATTCTTTTGCATGCATAATATGATTTATGATTTACTATTTAATAAAAAAATATTTTATGAAAAACCTGATGATAAATCAGCTAATATATATCAGCTGATATATCAGCTGCGATCAGCGGACAAATCAGTATCTGATTTATCAGCTGATATATCAGCTTATTTATCAGCTCGTTTATCAGCTTGTGTATCAGCAGGTTCATCAGCTGCTTTCTTATAGCAGGGCTGGATTTAACTGCATTTTTAAATCTCTATAACTGCTCGTTCGTCAGTTTAAAGAGGTAAATTTATTTAAAATTTTAAAAAATTTTTAAAATCAGTTATTTTATGAAATGATAGTTTTATATTTTATTAGTTTCAAATGTGTTTTTAAATTTTGTAGTTATTGAAGAAAACAAAAAGCATCTAATAAAAATCTATATTTATTTTTTAGCAGTATTAATTTGTGGATATGTGTGGGTTAGAATGAGAGTGGCATAAGTAACATTACCAAAAAAATTTAATTGGCCGTATATCTATATATCTTTTAGCATTAAAAAGAGATATTTTCTGAAATATTGTGCTTTTGTATCCTTTCTTTTTCAATATTAAAAGCGACAAAGGCAAAACATTTTAAAGAATTAATTTATTTAATGCTAGAAATATCTCAATACACCGTCAACTAAATTTTTTTGTCAATTTGACTTATGCCACTCTCATTCTAACCCACACATATATAATTTATATAACTATTATTAAGATATCTAGTTTTTGTTTAACTGATTTAATTGTGAAAAAACAAAATGACTTATGTAATCAAACCTAATTTAGAGTACATTTATTATAAAATTTAAAGAAAATTAACAGTATGTTTATTTGTTCAGGTTTTCTATATATACGGATCAAGAAGTTATTCTTTACAAGCTTGTTGTAGCTGTTGATTTCTCATTCGTGAAAACGAGCATTTTTGTAGTATTAACCAGTTGACGTCATCTGCTGCTGGACTATAAGATATAAGAAACACGCTACAGACACATACGCAAAGTGTCAAACCGCTTTTCTACGTTAGAAATTTTGTAAGGTACACACGTGACTGTTTTTAATAATTTAATAATAAGAAAGAAATCAATATTTGCAAGTCTGAATGTTTTGTTGTAACTTTTGCTATTTTACAAATATTTCTTTTAAAATTTATATAGAACATTTAAAATTTCATCGAAATATTACAGTTATATCTTTGTCGTTATAATGAATCTAAAAAAGTTTTCAAATTTAAAAGATATTTAATAACACATTTGATTCGTATTCATGGATTAACATTTAAAAAACATAGACGTCAATAATTACAAGCTCCTCAAACGAAAAAGGAAAATTCGTGTGCAGCGTTATAGTATGTAGGAAAGAATTTAATGATCAACCCCATCTAATAAAAGATTTTAAGCAACATATAAGTAGGAAAACCCAAATTACCTGCCCCATTAGGGATTGTTCTAAAACTTATAACATTGTATCTTCTTTTCCAAGTCATGTTACCAAAGTTCATAAAAATAAATATCAACAAGTTGATAATCCTGAAAAAGGAAACGCGAACAGTGAAATTAACTTCGAGAGTTGTAATTGTGAAAATCTAAATGGAGAAGAATCAAATATCCTTGATGATACACTTTTTCGAAAAGAGGATATAAATATTGAAGAAATATTAGAAAAAATTCGGCAGCTGTCTCCGAACGATAATTTGGGAGATAAATCCGATTTAATAATTTACAGAATCGATTCGAATTCTGTTTAAAGTCAAAGTGTGATTTTTTACTTCTTATAAGAGGAATTCAATACATAATAACTGAAACGATCAGCATTCGAGAGCAAGGAGAAAAAATTTTTCAGAAAAAGCTAAGCGATCACTTGAAGCCAGAAAATATAGAAGATGATATAGGTGATTCTATTCGAACGGGTCTAATTCAAATTTTGAAATAATAGAAAATAAAGGTGTTTATTTTGAAAATTTTATTCAGATTTTTTTATGGTTATATCTAATAGAACAATATCCCAAAGTAGCCAAGCTGTCCATAGGTTATTCCCAGAAAAACTGATAGATAAAAAATATACTGATACAGAGGAATTACTTTTATTCCAGGGGAATTACTTTTTTTATTACCATCACTTGATACATTATTTTCTAATAATATTTTAGTCGAACAAAGATTCTAAACTATCTGAAATACTTTAGAATTAGCTATTACCATATGTGGATGAATTTTTAAAAATAAAAAACGACGAGTTACAGCAAAAATATGTATTTTTAAACATTATTAGAAGAAACCCCGTCAAAAACGTTTAGCTAAAAAAATTAGTTAAAAATATAGCTGAAAATACAGCTAAAAATACAGCTATATTTAGCTGGAATATAGCTATATTCATCTCGATTTTTTAGGTAAAAATCCAGTTATTTTTTAGGTAAAAATTCAGTTAATATTTAGAGTCTCTTGTAACAGCGGAAATTATAACTGTATTTTCAGCTGTATTTTATTACTACGTTTTTATTAACTTGCTTTGGTGTCTGTCTGTCTGTCTGTCTGTCTGTCTGTCTGTCTGTCTGTCTGTCTGTCTGTCTGTCTGTCTGTCTGTTCGGTACGAATTTTGCAACCGATTGTAAACTAACTTCCTGATGAGCTAGAGACTTGAAATTTTAAATATAGCTCGGAACTGGATGACAATGCAATATTATAAAAAAAATATATATATCTACCGAACAATATATTAATATATTCAATCATATACGGAGATGTTGGCAAAATTGAAGATTTGAAGATTTTATATATAGATACACTTTTAACATTAGTGTCTAAACATCTTCGAAAATTTTAAAAATCTTCTTTCGATATATTAATATATTAATATATTAATATATTAATATATTAATATATTAATATATCAAATATAGTAATATATAATATATAATATATTAATATATTAATATATATATTAATATATTAATATATCAAATATATTAATATATTAATATATCAAATATATTAATATATTAATATATCAAATATATTAATATATTAATATATAATATATTAATATTAATATATTCAATATTATATTTTTGCATGCATTGTTGGATAATATAATTAAATATATATTCCCACCGAAAAATATATTAATACAATTATATACGGAGATATTGGAAAAATTGAAATTTTGAAGATTTTATATATAGATATACTTTTAACATTAGTGTCTAACCATCTTCGAAAATTTTTAAAATTCTTTAACTTCTCATATTGCAATTAGACATAAATTACAGCATTTTGTATTGTACATATAAAATTTGAGACTGTATTTTATTCATTTTATGGTCTATCAATGCATAAAACAATAAATTTTGGTTGAATTTCTAATAGCGTCATTATCGTCAAAATGGCGGGAAACTCAGCATGCGATTACGTGTTCTCTAAAAAAAATAGATGAAACACGTTTTAGTCCCTTGATAACAATATATATGCTATATAATATGCACTGTTGGACAACACGATAAATAATATTAATAATAATAATAATACCAAAAGGTATAAGATAATATCTAAATAAAAAAAAAATTTTCAATCTACCACGTTTTTTAATTGAACTAAAAAATATAAAATAATATTAAAAATAAAAAAAAAACTTTTTAATGTACTACGTTTTTATAATGAACCAAAAAGTATAAAATAATGTGTAATAAAATGAATAATGATTTGAAATAAAAAAACGTGGGGCGCATACAATACATAATAATAAACATGCGCCCCACGTTTTTTTATTTCAAATCATTATTCATTTTATTACACATTATTTTATACTTTTTGGTTCATTATAAAAACGTAGTACATTAAAAAGTTTTTTTTTTTTTTTTTAATTTAGCTGTATTTTTAACTGCATTTTTAGCTAATTTTTTGAGTTAATCGTTTTCGACGAGGATAACAATAGCTGATAATATAGCTAAATTTTCAGTTATATTTTTAGCTGTATTTTTAGCTTAAATTATTTTATAATTTCACGGAATAATAACTCGTTAGTTATTTTCCTGTAAAAGAAAGTTCCAAAAATGAGGTGAACCTCTTAGTGTCAGCTCTCCGAAGATCGAAGAGCTTCTACGTTTTGGCACAAAGTATCTTGCTCTTTTATACCTGTGTCCTCAAAATTTGTCGATGGAATCGTAAAATTTAGAGAAACGCCACCTTGCGACGTAGCATTAATCAATACTTAAAGACAGGTAAGTTCACTTCACGTCGCTAGGTGGCGGATCTCTAAATTTTACGATTCCATTAACAAATTTTGAGGCCATAGGTATAAAAGAGCAACATACTTTGTGCCAAAATGTAGAAGCTCTTCGATCTTTGGAGAACTGACACTACGAGGTTTACCTCATTTTTGGAACTTTCTTTTACAGGAAAATAACTAACGAGTTATTATTCCGTGAAATTATAAAATAATTTAAGCTAAAAATACAGCTAAAAATATAGCTGAAAATTTAGCTATATTATCAGCTATCGTTCGCCTCATCAAAAACGATCAACTCAAAAAATTAGCTAAAAATACAGTTAAAAATACAGCTAAAAATACAGCTGAAAATACAGTTATATTTTCCGCTGTTACAAGAGACTCAAAATATTAACTGGATTTTTACCTAAAAAATAACTAGATTTTTACCTAAAAAATCCAGATAAATATAGCTATATTCCAGCTAAATATAGCTGTATTTTTAGCTGCATTTTTAGCTATATTTTTAGCTAATTTTTTTAGCTAAACGTTTTTGACGGGGAAGTTAATGAACAAATATATCCATATTTGAGAAAGTTTGCTTTTTCAAAATATATAATAACATTATTTTTGTGTTTGGGAGTGGAATCAAGTGTACTTGATGATAAAGGATTAGTAGGAAGTACGCCACGTCCACATGTAGAAACCATTTTATTACCAATACAATCTAAAATAATATATTATCAATTTATAGATTTTCCAATTCAGATTTTTCAAAGACTTTCATTTAAATTCAAATAATTATATACTTACTTTGATATCAACGACAAACTCTTCATCAAGGCTAATGACAAACTGATATTTTTATTTTCTGAATACTACGATATAACCTTTGATTTCGCTTTATTTATTTGTAGTACATACGTAGTATATAGTGTAGTATGTAAATATGACTACAGTGATTGTTTAGTTTACAAAAAGATTTGAGAATGTGCTTACTGCAAAATTCTCCACAAATATATATATATATATATATATATATATATATATATATATATATATATATATATATATATTCAATTTTGAATATATAAAAATTATAAGCAGTATAATATGTATTAAATTTCAAGTGTACAAATAATTTAACAATTCAAGATATGAAATTCATGAATAAAATTGTTGACTTTATTATTTAATTAGAATTTTGTGAGTGCATCTCAAAAAAGGCAGGGGAATCATATGCCTGGGGAAATTACCTGATAATTTGAATGAAATTTTTACCGAGCAAACGGTCTCCAACATTCACTGCTATACAAACTTTTTTAGTTGTGCATTACTACTTTCTTAAACGTCTATTACGTCTTTGAATATGCGCTTATATTATCTGTGACAGTTAAATGTTTAGAGCCAGGGTAATTATCGTAGAAAAGGTAACTTAGCTTTCATAAGTCAAATGATGTTTACACGTAAACAAAAATGTATTCTATGATCAACAAAGCAATTTTTTAGCGAAATAAACATATAATAACAATATTTCCATGTGATAGGAATAGCTTATATTTTCATAAGATTCAAATATAATAATTTTTATTATTATTGCTTTTTATCTATGAAAAAATATACATTTTTTTTATAATAACAGAGGGTCAAAGAAAATATTTTTTTTTCAACTATTCTGCTGAAATGTATGTAAAAAAATATTTTTTGATCTTTCAGAAGTATTAATTCATCTATCCTGTATCTCTACAACGTTTAAAAAAAATTTTATTTATGATTACAGACAGGGGAGATTACTTTTTATACTTTCTAAGGGTCCCTATAAAAGCTACATTAAAATTAGCGATTAAAAAGTCAACGGATCATAAAGTTACAACCTGAAAGTATATGAAAAATTTGTGGTTAATAATATTTGAACCTTGTATTGATAGTTTATTAAACGATTACATGTGATTACCCGTTAGAATAGAATCACCCATATATTAAAAAATCTTTCTACCTATGATTAGATTAAGCAAAGTTACAGTATTTTTAATACTGATTATAAAAAAAAAAATATTTTATAAAAAAAAGTTTAATTACGTTGATCCTGTATCTATTGAAATTGACAAAGAAAAAGAGAAATATTTTGCGTATGTTCCTATTCTGGAAACATTGAAAAAATTATATAAAGATAAATTTATAAAAGATACAATTAGACTTGACGATGAACCTTATCAACCAGAATCACTAAAGGACTTTACTGATGGAAGTGTATTCCGAAAAAATAAATTTATTTAAGAAAATCCAAAAAGTTTAAGGGGAATCCTCATACCGACATAGAGTTCTACCTTATCTACATTTAAATTATGAATTTTAATAATAATTTAACTATTCATGACTAAAATTCGGTGGAGAGGCACATTCTTAACATGCCAAAGAATTTATTGCAACATTAAAAGACAATATAAGGGTAAAAATAAAGGCGAAAACTGCTTAATACGATGAACTTTTCAATGTAGTTATGAATAATCGTATTATGCAGTTTTCGTCTTCATTTTCACTTTTATTCTGTCTTTTAACGTTGCAATACATTCTTTAGAATGTTAAGAATGTGTCTCTTCTATGAATTTTAGTCAAATAATATTAAAAATAAAAATAAAAACTTTTTAATGTACTACGTTTTTATAATGAACCAAAAAGTATAAAATAATGTGTAATGAAATGAAAAGTGAATAATGATTTGAAATAAAAAAACGTGGGGTGCATGTTTATTATTATGTATTGTATGCGCCCCACGTTTTTTTATTTCAAATCATTATTCACTTTTCATTTCATTACACATTATTTTATACTTTTTGGTTCATTATAAAAACGTAGTACGTTAAAAAGTTTTTTTTTTTATTTTTAATATTATTTTATACTTTTTAGTTCAATTAATTAAAAACTTAATTTCATGAGTATATCCTCTAAATATATTAATATATATATATATATATAAATTTTATCGTGTTGTCCAACAGTGCATATTATATAGCATATATATTGTTATCAAGGGACTAAAACGTGTTTCATCTATTTTTTTTAGAGAACACGTAATCGCATGCTGAGTTTCCCGCCATTTTGACGATAATGACGCTATTAGAAATTCAACCAAAATTTATTGTTTTATGCATTGATAGACCATAAAATGAATGAAATACAGTCTCAAATTTTATATGTACAATACAAAATGCTGTAATTTATGTCTAATTGCAATATGAGAAGTTAAAGAATTTTAAAAATTTTCGAAGATGGTTAGACACTAATGTTAAAAGTATATCTATATATAAAATCTTCAAAATTTCAATTTTTCCAATATCTCCGTATATAATTGTATTAATATATTTTTCGGTGGGAATATATATTTAATTATATTATCCAACAATGCATGCAAAATATAATATTGAATATATTAATATATTAATATATTTGATATATTAATATATTAATATATTAATATATTTGATATATTAATATATTAATATATTTGATATATTAATATATTAATATATTTGATATATTAATATATTAATATATTACTATATTAATATATTACTATATTTGATATATTAATATATTAATATATTAATATATTAATATATAAAAAGAAGATTTTTAAAATTTTCGAAGATGTTTAGACACTAATGTTAAAAGTGTATCTATATATAAAATCTTCAAATCTTCAATTTTGCCAACATCTCCGTATATGATTGAATATATTAATATATTGTTCGGTAGATATATATATTTTTTTTATAATATTGCATTGTCATCCAGTTCCGAGCTATATTTAAAATTTCAAGTCTCTAGCTCATCAGGAAGTTAGTTTACAATCGGTTGCAAAATTCGTACCGAACAGACAGACAGACAGACAGACACCAAAGCGAGTTAATAAAAACGTAGTAACGTAGTAATAACGTAGTAAAATAGTTAAATTTGTATTAAAATGCATAATTCAAATGTAGATAAGGTAGATCTCTGTGCCGGTATGAGGACACCCCTTAAGGATAATATTTTATCAAGATGCATTTGAAATATTTGGATTTCTTCACTGAAAAGGTGATGGAATATTTGTTGCTCTTCTTTAATTAAACTCGTTCTTCTTCAAATTTGGTAGAAAAATTATTCCAAAATTGAATAACCGACATAACAGATACTTCAATGGCTGTCAATTTTTGTAATAAAATTAAAATTAGGTTATGCTAAGCTTATATACGTAAAAATTGTTATTATAAATGTGATAATGAATTAATAGTGCTTTTGGACAATGCTTTCTCATAGAGCTCATTAAATAAGACTAGTTTGATTTTAGTTTTTTAAATTTGATTTCAATGGAAAAAACATAATTTCTATTCAAGAAAAATTAGTGAGTGTGAGAGAGTGATTAGGAAATAGGAAGAGAGAGTCAAGATGGATAAAAATAAGGTAAAAATAAGGATCAATCTAAGATAGAAAGACAGAGAGGAAATGAGGACGTCAGAAAAGAGTTAGTAAAGGTGTTAAATCAGAAATCAAAAGAAGTGATCAAAGAGGTACACTAAGAAAATTATTTTTTAAAAGCTTGTTTCATAAAGACAGTAGCAAATAACTTGTATACAAATTTTACAATAAATCTGTCGAGTAATTTACGTAAAATAGATAAAAAACAAAATTTATAGAAATTTTTTAAAATTAAAACTATGCTAAGAAAATCGGTTTTTAAAAGTCATACTTCTTTTGACAGATGCAAATAATCCTCATGACAATTTCAAAGCAAATTCATCAAGTAATTTATGTAAATTAAAAAAAAAAATGAAAACTCGAAATTAAAAAAAAATTTTTTAAATGGTTCTGAAATGAAAACTACGCTAAGAAAACTTTCTATTTCAATACCTTCTCTCTTTCTTTTTCAATACCTTCCCACCTAGTTAGATAAAAAAATTAATTGTATGTAAAATTTGAAGCAAATCCATCGAGTAGTTCTCGAGACCTTATTGACGTACTGAATTCACACACACACACACACACACATGCACGCACGCGCCCACACACACACACACACACACACACACACGCACGCACGCACGCACACGCACACGCACACGCACACGCACACGCACACGCACACGCACACACGCACACACACACACACACATTTTTCTGGAAACCACTTTTTTCGTCTTCTTGAATAAAAATATGTACAAATCAAGGAAAAAATAGAAAAAAATTTTTTTTATTGATACAATGCTTTCTCTGTGAGAGAGAAAAACATACATAGAATGGGTTTCTATTTTTCTCTTACATAGTTCTTTGCGGATATATCTCTTCGAATTTAAATCTCTTTAGCATTTTGCTTATATATTTTTGTTGATTAAGTTCTGTCAAAGTACTCTCACGTTTCCGAATGATATTAATTCCCATAAATTCTTTGGGTTAACCTTAAATCTTTCATTGAAAATTTCTCTTGGAGTTTGGAATTTATATCATTCATTTTCTTATGATCGCTGCCTGTAAGAAGGATGTCATCTACATAAAGTGATAATATGACCATATTTTTCATTTCTCCAGATAAATATACAAGAATCATTATGATATCAATGATCATCTGATATCAATCTTATTTTTCGAGTTGCTTCAGAAAATCTTTCAAGATACTTCTTGAAACTTATTTTCAGACCATAGAGTGCCTTTTCCAGTTTGCATACTTTAGATTTTCATTTCATTGCTTATTTGCACTACATTTGGAATTTCCATCTAGATTTCTCTATTTATGATTCCGTTTAAGAATACTGATTGATAAATGTCTAAGTTATATTTATTTGCTACAGCTAATAATGTTGGAAGCCATGATACAGACGCATATGTTTTTCTTAGGTTACAGTTATCTTTATCTTTAAATCCTCTTATAACTAATCAAGCTTTATAATTTCTTTAACCAACTTCTCCACTCTTATCTTTGAAAAGCCATCTACAATCTATAATATTGAGTTTTATACCGTCCTTTATCATCTTGATCTATTCACAATTTTTCGTTGTTTTTCCATTATCGATACATCCTTGTTTTTTTTCGATGACATTTTACCATGCACTTTATTTATTCGAGAGATATTAATACTTCTCTGTATGAAATTAAGTCTTGATTAATTTTCGCTAGTAAAAAAATTTTATCGTCAATCTTTTGATTGCCACATCTTTCATGGCTTTTTTTTAAAGTTAATAAGATTTTTAACATTCTTAAAGCGATAAGTGTATCTGAAAAGTTATTATCGATCAGCAGAACTTTTTCAAAAATGTTTTGACCTTTCGTTGTTTCTTTCTTTCTTTATCTTTTATTGGCCTTTGGACTTTTCGTCATAGGCCATCATCAATTTTTTTGTTCCGAGGAACTCTCTATTTTGTATTTTTTTGCGTTCTTCGGGTTCTCTTCCCCACGGAAAACTACGAAAATTGTTTTTCCCAATTTTCCCAGGGAGTCAAACCCCGATCCGCTAGGACGCAAGCCAGCTGCCTTATGCAACTGAGTTACTTTTCGTCCTTTAACGATGGAGCTCGAAAGTGTGTTCATAAGAACAAAGCACATGTAACAGAGGTGCTTGCTTGAAAAACAGCCGCGAGCGGGATTCGATCCACGGTCCCCCGAGAATACGAATCCAATGCTCTTACCGACTGTGCCACAGCCCGGCTATTTCGTTGTTTCTCTTTTTCTACTTTCTTTCTTCTCTCCCTCCGTCTTTAATGTTTCTACGAAATTCTTTTGGGTCCTTCTACAATCATATACATTATTTTTGTCATTGGGCCAAATCTTTACACAATCCTTATCATATTTGAAATTTCACATCTTTACTCTCATAAAATTTATCTCCCTCCAGTTTTTAGAAAGAGATATCCAATTTGTGATAATTCAGTAAAAATCATTTTTTCCCCTCCTTTTGAAATTTCGATTCAACTTTTCTTTGAATTTTGATGTACATTAGATAATTAAAATATCTGATTTAACTAATGTCATAATTGTCTTTCAGAACTTTTGCATAAATATAATCAAGTTGTTTGATTCATGAGGTGTTCTGTTGTATGTATATAGGGCTGCTTCTTAACTTAAATCCCATATATTTTTAGGCGATTTTAGATCATATATATGTAGGCTTTTACCCTTCTTTTTGTTTTTATTATTTAATCAAATCATCCTGCAGTTTCATTATATTGAGAAGTATCCGGGCAATTAAGCTGAAATTGAACCACTGTCAATTCAAAACTCTATTAATGATTCCTTCGGCAAATTTTATATTTTGATAGGTACCTAAAACACATCTTTGTATCTTCACAGCGTATGAATATCGTTGTGTAACGATGACCGTTGAGGTAAGTTGTTGAAGTGATTGATTTAGCAGTATCAGCATGTATAATCTGCAATTCTTCCGTAGTACAAGTCCTTGAATTTATTTTGCGATTGTGTGAACTTCGCATTCTTGTATAGATTCATAAAAAACAGCACTTTTTGTGTCTTTTAAATAAAGCTACTTTCTTTCGAAATTCTTTAAATAAAGTGATAACACATGATCTCATTTTACATAACATAGCATAGCTTTGTTTAATTTTGAGTCTCTTGATGTATTTGAATTAAACATTGCTTCTTTCTTTAATAATTAAATTTTGTCCAATTCATCAATGAGTCTTCGATCTCTGATCAGCATTCAATTTGGTTTATACTGATAGTCAAATATATTGTTAAATTTGATGACGCCTTAAATTTTGGTTTTACTTTGTTCAATTATTTTAAAACTTTCCTCATTTATTATTTGCATTGACTTTTCCTTTCCTGGTCCATTCTCTTTACCTTAATAATTTTCTGTAGAGGTATCAGATGAACCAATAAAAATTATAAATGTCGATTTTCTTGAAGATAGCATTTCTGGTGAAATATTTATTAATTTTTAATTCTTTTAAACCAATAACACTAGCTGTATCTACATAGATCCTTTTAGAAGGTTCTTTAAAATTATATTTTATTTTTTTTATTTTTATATTCTTTTCATTCTTGAATTCCTTTAGTTCTGTTTTCTGAAAAGACTCTTCGTAGGCTTTTATTATCAATGATTCATTCAACGCAGGATCAAAATGTTCATTATTTTATAATTCAAGTATACGTTAAGTTTTTTTTTTCAATAAACTTTCTAAGAAAGATCAAGTTTTCGATCAAATCTTCAGCACAAAGCCTATTAATTTTGTAAATACTGCTATCATTTACTTAAATTTCTACTGCCTCTAAGCTTGATTTCATGTCAACGGTTCTATATAATTTATTTTTAGTGTATTTGTTATTTTTTTCAACTTCATTTTTAAGATTTTCCATACATTAGTTAAAGTTTGTCTCCTTTGCATTGTTGTATTTAGATTTATCATTGTATGATTTTATGTCATCTGTTCGCCTTGTTTATGGAAATTCTCCTTTTTGTCCGATTTAAATTACTCATTTTCTTGTCAAACCTACCAGTTTTTCTTTCTTTTAAGCAATTCTAAGCAATGTGATAACGTTGCTTAATAGCAAAGTTATTACTCAGGCAAAGTTGCAACTCCTTTCATAATGTTTTCGATCTTTACAATCATACTATTTTACATTGTTGAAGTTAAAGCCTTCTCGAGAGAGCTACCTACAGAGAGCTATTATCTTATGTTCAGACTTCAGGTTGCATAATATAGCTTATTTTAACTGAAGTTTTTCGCATTATCTTTTAAATCAGAAACTTTACAGCCTAAAGTTCAGGCAGTGTTGTGATAGCGATGTTATATTATAGAATGCATTATATTTTTCTTCTTTGTTAGTTGATTAGCGTTTCAGCAAATTTTCGTTTTGTCTAACAATCTTCTTAAATCCATCCCAACATTTAAAAGTTTTTGCCTCGTAAGAAGCCTGTCCTCTGTAAGGCTGCTATCTAATTAAACCTGTTACATTTGTCTCTAATATCAGTAGTATATAGCAAGGTGTAGCAAGACATATCGATTTTTTCCCCTACCTCCGTCTCGCTCTCCTAGGTGTCTAAAGGGTGTTATAGCGTACATCGGGTGGTATAGCGTAACCTATATCGAATTTTTCTCCTCCCCCCGTCTCACTCCCTGCGGTGTCTGAGGGGTGTTATAGCATTCATGGCCTCCTCCCCTCCAGGAGGGATGTTATAGCGTACACACGGTGGTACAGCGCAAAATAAAAAAAAATGATATAATTTTACAAGTCGTATAAAATTTTAATGAAAAGTATTAATATAAAAAAAGAAAAATTTAATTTACAGTAAAAAAAAGTATCGGTGTCAGAGATTCATTCATCAATTGTTATTTGCTACGTGTGAGACTTTTGTTGGTCCTGAAAAAGACCATATGTAAATATATATAATTTTTAAATTAAAATTTTTTGTATCCTTTTCTTTCAGGGATAGAGTGGGTATTGGTTGAGACTTTTTCAAAATATTGTTTTCAGGTATATGATGGTTGATTTTCCTTCTTTTTCTTTTGATCACCTTGTAGTAAAGATGTTTTGTCCGTGCTGGAGCTGTTTTGAACCATGGTGTCGAGCGTGTGTTATACAAACATGATAAGATACTATGCATGAAAAGTATTTATTGTAAAAAGTCATTATTTAAATTGATATTTTCATTAGTGTTATCTTTTTTATTATTCCTTTAAAAATGTTCTAATTTTTCTGTTTCTTTTTATAATACTCTTTGTATCGTTCTTTCTTTATTCCGCTGTCTGTAGAACGTGATGAAGTAATCTTACCTGCGCATTGTCCCATATCTGTTTCGAGCAATGATTATAAAATAAATGAAGGATGATTGGGGAGAGTGGTTGTATTTATAGTAAGCAGGGTTGTAAATTTTTCCATTTACCGAGTAAGCAACTGGTAAATGGTCGGACTATTTACCAGTTACTGGGTGAGTAAATGGTAAATGGTCAGACTATTTACCATTTACAGAGCAAGTAAATCGTAAATAGTCTAACCAGTTCCCAGTTACTGAGCAAGTAACTGGAAATGGTCGAACCATTTACCAGTTACTGGGTGAGTAAATGGTAAATAGTCTCACCAGTTTCCAGTTGCAGAGCAAGGAACTGGAAATGGTCGACCCATTTACCAGTTACTAGGTGAGTGAATGGTAAATGGTCGGATCATTCAACAGTTGCTGAGTGAGTAAATGATAAATGGTCAACCATTTACCAGTTACTAGGTGAGTAAGTGGTAAATGGTCCGACTATTCACCATTTCCTCACTCAGTAACTGGTAAATGGTTTGACCATTTCCAGTTACTCATCGAGTAACTATCAACTGATCCGACCATTTACCATTTACTCACTCAGTAACTGGTAAATAATTCGACCATTTACCACTTACTTAATCAGTAACTGGTAAATGATCCGACCATTCAACATTTACTCATCCAGTAACTGGTAAATGGTCCAAGCATTTACCAGTCGCTCTGTAACTGTTCCGACCATTTACCATTTACCCAGGTCGTAACTGCAAACTGGTTAAATCATTTATCATTTACCCACCCGCTTACTGCGAACTGATTCGACCATTTACCAGTTATCAGAGTTGTAAATAAGGAAATAGTTTTTTCATTTGAAATAGTGAAGTAATTGAAAATAGTCGCACCATTTACCATTTACAGATCAAGTAACTGGTAAATGGTCGGACCATTAACTATTTACAGATCGAGTAACTGGTAAATGGTCCGACCATTTACCATTTACAGATCAAGTAAATGGTAAATGGTCTGACCAGTTCCCAGTTACAGACCAAGTAACTGGTAAATGGTCTGACCAGTTCCCAGTTACAGAGCAGGTAACTGGGAACCATCAAATCTTAAATTCGGTCTATAATTTAAATAATTTTTAAATATTTTAACTTTACGATTAAATGATTCTACTTTACATCTACAAAACAATCGTTATCTATAGCATGCTATTATGAATAATGGTTTCAAACTATATTCGAGCATGATTATACTTGGCGATTAAATAATAATAAAACAATTTAAATTTTTACAAAGATATGGACGATGTTTACAAGTAATAGTTAAGAAACTAGTCACTACAATTATATATATCGCCTTTTACACTCGAGAAGGCCATCACTTTTGAGTGAGGTCTGGAGCGATGCCGTTCGTATACAAAGCTTTGTACAAAATTTGCGTATTCACAAATTGAGTTACTCATTTCATATCACAGACGAAATCATGTATACGAGGCTTGGGGTCAGTTCACTGATTAATGACAGTTTTTTTAATCAATAGGTAGCGTCGTTCTATGACGCACGCTGAATCTGGTTTAGATTTACGGCATAACACGTCTTACCAATTGTTATACAATTTGCATGTCGCCGCAAAAACAGTTGCAGCTTTATTTATGTCTTAGAACATTATTACAAACTACCTTCAATAAACCGACAGTGACTTAGTACTTAATACCTTTTTTTATCATACTGATAAATTATTTTTACATATCGTTTACAATTGCATCATACAGATTTAAATAATATAGGTTTCTATAACTCAAGAATTATTGATTTTACTTTTATTTTAGAGTATTATCGCAATCTTATTGCTTGTTTTACTAATTCTGTTGTGAATCTAACGTAATCAGAAAAATTGTTAAATCGTGCTCGAATATAATTTCAAACCATGATATGTAATCATATCCATACAGTCATTTTTAGACGAGGTTTTAGACATTTTTTACTGATCGAAAGTAGCGAAAGTAGTAATTTCGTTTATTTTCAATAAAAATGTATATCGAAATTGCTTTTACTTGTAAATATCTATTTATTTTGACAAATGAGAAATAGAAGCGTGTAAATTTGTTAATATTCAAAGAACGAGCCAAAAAAAAATAAATAAAAACTAAATATCTTTTTTAGCTATTTTCGATCGGTAAAGTTGATCAAAAGCTGATCTTTAATTGGAAAGTGTCACCATAAAATATAATGCAAATTAACTGAAGTAGCCAAAATAAGAACTTCTGACCCCGGACAAGATGCTTGGAGTCTAATGGCTCCACTAAATTTATCGAGTATGATAATATTATAATGTTCGAAGACGTATTTATAATATTAGTGTAATTATAAGGGTATAATGAAGCTTCCCTTTCTGATAATATTCCTAATCCAAGTTTATGAGTAAATAGTGAATTTAATCGGGTTTTTTTCACTTCAAAATAAAAATCGGTAGGATTCAACTTGAGTGCGGACAACTAAAGAAATCTAACAAAATCTTATACTGAAAAAGTTATATAAAAGTTTTCAATTTATAGTATTTTAAGATTGGGATTATCAACTTTGATATCTAAATTGCGATTTAAGTTCATAAAAAAATCATAGCTCCAAAGGATTTTTTATTTTAACTAAAGTGATTGTACTAATATAGCTAATGTCAAAATTTGTCAAATATTAAAGAACAAGACAAAAAAATTAAAAAAGTAATAAATATATTTAAAAAATTTTTTAAATTGAATAAAATATGTAAGAGCTCCCATGTGAGATCACATATGAGATCGCACACGAGATTGCATATGAGATGTCACATGAAATCGCCTATGAGATCGCATATGAAATCGAATGTATATTCGTTAAATTTTTAAAATAAATTAAATATATGTGCGATCTGACATGAGATCTCACATATATTTATTTTATTTTCAAATTTCAAAGAATATGTATGAGATTTCATAGGCGATTTCATATGAGATCCCACTTGAGAGCTCATACAAAATTTTCAGTAGGGATGATTTTTCTTGGCTTGTTCTTGAAATTTATACATATTTACACTCTTCCGATTCTCATTTATTTAAAATAAGTTCATGCCTATAAGTACAATCGGTGGTAGCGCAGGGGCTAAGGCTCTTGGCTCATGCTGTAGTAGACCGGAGTTTAGTCTCTGGGAAAATTTTGGAAAAATATTTCTGAATTTTTCTTTGTGAAATAGAATTAGGAGACCAGGCAAAACCAATTGAAAATTGTCCCTGGCTAATAAAAATTACGGGTCTCAGTCCACAGCGATCAAGAGACCCACTGTCAATAAAATAGAGGAGAAGATGATATCTCCAATCCCTAGTGGAAATATATAATGTGCATTACTGTTTAAAATAGTTTTGAATTATTAAAAACTGTTTAAAACTGTTCAAAATAGTTTATAAGTGTGAAATTTTTGACATTTAGAACAGTTATAAAAAGTTTTCAACATTTTTGAACAGTTTTGAGCAGTACAGAATAATTTTAAACTAAAGTGAACATTTTCTCGTATATATTATAAAAATTTTAATATATATAATAAAATTTTTATTAAGACAAAATTATGAAACACTGTTTGAAATCATTTCGAAATTTTTGAAACTTTTTGAAACTGTTTAAAAATGTAGGTGTTCAAAACTTTTTAAAACCATTCAGAACTGTTCAAGTTAATAAAAAATAGTTTATATTGATCTAAAATCGTTTTGAAATATTTTTAATATTTAAAATAATCTATTACTTTTAAACATAAAAAATTCAAAACTATTCAACACTGTTTAAAATCATTTCGAAATTTTCAAAACTTTTTGAAAGTGTTTGAAAATGTTTAAAATTGTTTATAACTGTTTTAAATATCCTAAATTTTGCACTTATAAACAGTTTTAAACAGTTTTGAACAGTTTTAAATATTTTTAAACATTTTATATTTCCGCTAGGGATTACAAACAATTCTGATATTTATTCATATGAAAAAAAAGAAATTTATTTTCAAACTATATTTGATCGATAAAGTATAGGTCTAAAGCAAACTCTTAAACATTTTGTTTTGTAATAGGTCATTTATTTTTGTCCTTTTCGAATCAAAATCTCAACTTCGTTATATATTGTGTCATGAAACGAATTTTTAAATTAGTGTTATTCAAAAACTATATAGTAATAAAAAGACATAATTTTTTTATAAATTATTGATTTTTTCAATAATATAGCATAAGAGAAAAAAATAATTTGACATTAGTGAGTAATAAAATAATCAATGATTGTTAATCAAAAACATGTATGATTTGTAAGATATTAAAAAAAAAACGGGCACATTTGTTCTAAATTTATCCTAGAGCAGGTCGCTCATCTTTGTCCTTTCATATTAAGGAAATGAAATTTCATTTCCAACTGCAGAATCATTAAAAAAAAGGAAATCTTATTTTTCACCATAAAAATAGTTATTATACATTGTTTTGAAATGATATTAAATTAGTATGTAAAAACTTCCTTTTATCACGGAATTTCACGCAAACTTTGGGACTACACAGCATAAAAGGTTTTTTTAACTTTAAAGAAGCTGCTTTTAAATTGAATAAATGCGGTGCAAAGGAATTAATTCATTTGAGTCAAAAAAAAATCATTTTCAAATTAATGAAATAATTTTTAAAATAAAAAAAACTTGAAATATTCTTCAATACAATATTATATTTGAAAAAAAAAAATTTTCGAATTTAGAAAAATATCTTTTTAACTTTGAGAAATTAGTTACTTCCAAAATAGTTTTGAAAGTCAGTAAAACTTTCTGAAAAACAATGCTAAATTTTTTTATTAAAAAAATGTAATATTTATTTGAAATAATTTTTATATAAGAATGAAAAAAATATCTTACGTCAAATAATTTTTTAATCCAAATACATAATTTTTAAATTAAACAAATTAGTTCATGACTTCGATAAAGCTATCTCTTTTCAACATCAGAATGTTTGTTGGTGCAAAAAAGCGGTGTAATTTATTAAATTTCTTTACATTAAAAAGAGGATTTTGAATTGAAACATAATAATTGTCAGAATGAAGAAAATATAACTATAAAACTTTCTCATTTTAATAAAGTAATTATTATTTTGATTAAAAACGTATATTTCAGTAAAAAAAAAAATTTCACAACAATTATTTATAAACATAATTACAAAAAATAAATTTTAATTAAAATCAACATTTAACTGTTTTAAAGAAATATTTTTTTGAATAAAAAAATAATTCTTTGAATCAAAAGAGTTTCAGTAATTAAAAAAAAATTGAAATTTATATTGCAGAAAAGAAACTTAATTTTGTTGAAACATTTACTTGAACTAATATTTTAAATTTACTTGTAAAAAATTATTTCCATGCTTGAAAGTGATGTTTCATGTTTTCAAAATAATATATTCTTCTAAAAAAATTATTTTTCAGGCTTCAAAAATTAAAATATATTTTTAAAGAAAAATAATATTTATTCAATGAATAGTTACTTCTATTTGGTACGCAGAAATTAATTGATACGCAATATTTTTCATATTCATTGACATATTTTATCGAAGGAACAAAATTTTATTTTAATTATTTAATATGATTTTCATTTTGACATTAAGAGCAGGTCGACTTTTTCAGTCCTTTTCTAATCGATGAACTGATTTTTTCATGAAAACTAATAATTTTAGCGAAAAATAAATAGAAAGCCCCATCGCGTATTAAAAAAAGCTACATTTTTTTTAATAAGAAAGAATTGATTTTCTCGCTTCGTTTTCAAGAAAACCTTGAAAAACTTAAAACATAGAGGTTAGGTTGGACAATTTGGTTTTTCAAAGTTTTCTTGAGAACGAAGCAATAAAATTAATATTTTTTCATTAAAGAAAATATTGCTTTTTTTAATACGCGATGGGGCTTTTTCTTCATTTTTCGATAAAGTTATTAGTTTTTGCAAAAACTTAATTCTTCGATTAGAAAAGGATGGAGATACATGACCTCCTCTTAAGAGATATAAATTTAAAAGAGAATTAATAATTTCCAGTGTGAGATATTGTTAAGTTCAAGAAATATCTTATGTATCTTGAGATATATTGATATTTAAAAATTTTATTTTCACTGACGGAATAAATGATATTGATAACAAAAATATTTCACCGATTACCCGAAACAATATATTCGATACAATAAAAATTTTTTCGTTACTAATAAATTTTTTTTCCAGTGTAGCTATTAAATCAAGTAACGTTTGTATCATCTGTCTTTTATTCTTATTATGGACAGATAAAGGCAGAATTACGTTCATGTAACAACCGGTACTTAAGTTAGGTCTATGAATAGGAGCCTAAGATCGTCTATCATAATAAAAATTTATATGGTTGGAATATATATTCAGGATAGATTAAACTACAAATATTATTTCCTGCATTAAGAAATAATAAGTTGATTGAAAATAAAATTTTTCCTTATTTATTTTTCAATCTATTTTCAATTATAACAAATTTTATTAAAAACGGAGCAATTTATTTTAACATATTTTAACAATGAAAATAATACTTTAAATTTATTTAGAAATAATACTTTTAATCTTATTTAAATAATGAAAATGATTTTAATTTATAAAATTCATAGTAAAGGATTAAATATTTTCATCTTACCTGCCAGAAATAAAATGCTGGCTCTAGAATAATCGCCTTTGTGACTCGAAGGATTACAGTGAAGTTGACAGTGGTGATTTTGAAGGAAGTAAAATCCGTTATTATCAAGTCCTCATAATCGTTTGGCGCAAAAGACACAAGAGTATCTTTTTTTTGTACTTTTCTAATACATCGACTTTGTTCCAGATGCTTCTCGGGTTTGCGCACGCCGTATTCGCAAAATTTATATATATGTATATATATATCGCGAGCATTTGGAACAGTATGTATTGCATCGTATGAATCAGAGTTGTAAATGAGGAAATGGTTTTTCATTTAAAATAGTCAAATAATTGAAAATGCTCGCACTATTTACCATTTACAGAGCAATTAAATGGTAAATGGTCGGACCATTTACTAGTTACTGGGTGAGTAAATGGTAAATGGTCAGACCATTTACCATTTACAGAGCAATTAAATGGTAAATAGTCTCACCAGTTCCCAGTTACAGAGCAAGGAACTGGAAATAGTCAGACCATTTACCAGTTAGTGGGTGAGTAAATAGTAAATGGTCGGGTCATTTACCAGTTGCTCAGTGAGTAAATGGTAAATGGTCGGACCATTTTCCAGTTACTGGGCGAGTAAATAGTAAATAGTTGGACCATTTACCAGTTACTGGGTGAGGAACTGAAAATGTTTGGACCAGTTCGCAGTTACTGGGTGGGTAACTAGCCGAATCAATTAGTTGGCAGTTACCGGGTGGAAAACTAGTAAATGGTCAAATCAAGCAGTTAGCAGTTACCGGGTGGGTAACTGGTAAATGGTTGGACTATTTACCAGTTACTGGGTGAGTGAATGGTAAATGGTCGGACCATTTACCATTTACAGAGCAAGTAAATGGTAAATAGTCTAACCAGTTCCCAGTTACAGAGCAAGTAACTGGAAATGATTGGACCATTTACCATTTACAGAGCAAGTAAATGGTAAATAGTCTAACCAGTTTCCAGTTACAGAGCAAGTAACTAGAAATGGTCGGACCATTTACCAGTTACTGGGTCAGTAAATGGTAAATGGTTGGACCATTTACCATTTACAGAGCAAGTGAATGCTAAACAGTCTTACCCGTTCCCAGTTACAGAGCAAGAAACTGGAATTGGTCTGACTATTCACGATTTGCTCACTTAGTAACTGGTAAATAGTTTGACCATTTCCATTTACTTACCCAGTAACTGGTAAATGGTTCGACCATTTACCATTTACTTACTCAGTAACTGGTAAATGGTCCGACCATTTACCATTTACTTGCTCTGTAAATGGTAAATGGTGCAAGCATTTACCATTTACTTGCTCTGTAAGTGGTAAATGGTGCGAGCATTTACCATTTACTTGCTCTGTAAGTGGTAAATGGTGCGAGCATTTTTAATTACTTGACTATTTCAAATGAAAAACCATTTCCTCATTTACAACTCTGATAGTAAGAAATAGAGTTATTTATAGCATTAAAGTAATTCATTTATGTTTTAACATACATTTTTTTCTATACAGGAATCATTATATCTCGCAAATCTTTTGCAACCATAAGTAAACTAAATGCTAAAATTTCAGATAAAACAAATTTTAAATACAAGCTTTTATAATGATCCGTATTATCTACTATATTCTCCATGACATAATCTTGTAATTCGTTATTGAGAATTGAATAATATTGTTTAAATTATTTATAGTCATTAAGAATCACTTTTACGTTGTCTAGTCCTTCTTGTCCAAGCTTACTTTTTAAAAAGTTTATTATGTGATTAGTAGTACGATTAACCTTACCAACCCGTTCGTTTAAATTGTTGAGAAGATCTACCAAGTCGCTTTATTGACGAAGACCTTCGAATGTTGACTGTTGCATGACTATACCTGGTGGTTGATCAAAAGTTTTTCTCTTTTTGCAAAGCGGTTGCCCAGGTGTTTCGTCTTCTTTCTCGGGGTCGTAAATCTCGTTTGGTTGTGGTCTTTTATCAATGCTGATAGATCTGGTGCCGTACGATGGGGTGAAATTCAAATCATGATTGGTTAGAAACAACTTAGTTGGTCTTCCGAAATCCTGATAAAAAGAATAAAAATTGTGAAAATAAGTTATGGCGTCAAATTGATCTTTAAGAATATCTCAGAGAGACACTTTTATGTGAGCCACCTGAAGAAGCTAGTTTGATAACTTCGTGATAACATCTACCACTATATTCAAGACCAACACAAATTCTCTTCGAGTTAGACTTATTGAGCGCGTAGGTTGTAGATAATAAAAGGTTCGGCAACTCCGGTTTTACCAGCTCACTTAATTCACAACGAGCCATTTTTACGTGTTGCTCTGTCCGAAGCTAAACTCTTGCTGAAAATTGGAAAAGAACATTTTACC
This sequence comes from Anastatus disparis, assembly GCA_017163975.1. Classification (NCBI taxonomy): domain Eukaryota; kingdom Metazoa; phylum Arthropoda; class Insecta; order Hymenoptera; family Eupelmidae; genus Anastatus; species Anastatus disparis. The sequence continues at coordinate 5,908,922 of JAFFSR010000347.1, forward strand.
CTACCGCGCATACAATAAATCAGAATGTAGAGGGGGCAAATACTTTTATAATAAAATAATATCCACATATCAGTTGCACTTAGGGGGGGGGGAATATATATACAAACGATTATTATATAGAGGAAGAGTAGATAAGTTGGTACACATGGACCAGTTGTTCTCTGGAAAATCTATATATATAGATAAAATGGTATCTGCAGATCAGATGTTCACTGGAAAATATATACTATTATGGATGAATAGGATGGGAGGGAGAAAATAGAAGGAAGTAAATTATTATAAACATATTTTTATGCGCACACAAAATTGAATTTATTCAAAATATATAAATTCAAAAATTGACATTGATTATACTTAAATCTAAAACATACATTTGATTAAGATATTATGAGTAACTTCACCTACAAGTACATGTTTGATTACAAAGGCCTGAGCCTGGAGAATGTTTTCTGGCGAATGTGGTCGCCCGCTTACATCTTTTGCGTTTAATTTTATTTGAAATTCTTCTATGGAAATTTTCAGCTATTTTATCATTTTTTTTCGTGTTATTTGAAAAGAAGCTACAAAACGTGCGTAAACTAGCATGGCTACACATATAGTAGAGAAACAATAGTATACTGGCCGCAACACGTCGAATCGATGCTTTAGAGTTTCTTGGTGCTCCATCGAAAAACTTTACAGTTTCTTCTGAGTCTTTCAAGATGGTATTTTGAGACTTGTGGGAAACCGTAACCATCGAAATACGTTGCGCATGCATTTTTATCAATATGCATGGCCACCGAATGCAGGTTTTGTATGATCATGGGTACTATATATTATGGCGATTGGTGTCATCATTACATTCGGGATTCGATCTGCTGCGTACACGCCAATTGTTTTGGCTTTCAGCCTATCCAGGGCCCTCATTATCAGACTGGTGTTTATTTATATTATTCTCCTGTGTTAAACTACAATTCTCATCATCATTACTTACGTATTCAATGGTTTTATCGTCGTCGTCATCGTCTACTTCGTCAATTCCCGTAAAATACACACTCGATCCAAATCTTATGACGCTAATATTCTTGTAAGCAAGTTTTTGAAGAGAGTCATAGAATAGTTTACTACTTCTTTTAGGCAAATTTTGTTGAGATTCTTGAGGGAGTAGTTTATAAAGCCACTCTCTCAACAGATGTGATCTCTGCACGGCACAGTACTCCTTTTTATAGAGGTTTTCTTGGCAAGCATGAAAACAGCATACTTTCTGGGAAGAAAACTGTCTTTGTAAGTCGGTAAAGCCTGTGGTAGTCTAATCCTCTACATTTATAACGTCACGTGCCATAATAGATTCTATGCATCTAGCCTTTTCAGCACCTCTGACATAAATTCTTACAGCATTTCTCGCTATGTTGTAAAAATGATACCGCAATTTGCGTAGAATAACCATCGAACCACTGTAAACCGTGTAGACGTGACGACACGTAATCGTTACTAGTTTTTATATCTTCTGGTAAATTATCAAATTCGTACGGTGGTGCTATTATCCAATAACCAATGACTTGTTCTTGTAGAGAAACTACTGCCACTTCCTTGGGTAAAAATTTATTATCTTTATCTCTTAAGCCTTGAATATATATTACATGACCCATGCTGTCGAGAAGGTGAGTGCATGTGTGCTACAGTTAAGAGTGAGAAGCCACTGAAGCGATGGGGAATGAGCCAAATGGTATTATAATGTTTTTCCCATCATTTTCTCCCCCCACCTTAGGCATTAAAATCCGTTATAATTTGTCTGTTCGTGTCTATTTCTAGTACGTTATCAAATTCAGCGTAAACAATGCAATTGATTGTTTCCCTAAGCGCCTGATCGAAGCGAACTTCAATACGTAGAGCACCTGAGTGAATGAGATTCCAATGTTATGAAAAATAAGCCGATAAATCAGGCTTCAAGTCAAATGCAAAGAGACAGTAACTTCCTGGTTAAGTGGTTCGGCTGAAATCGATACCCTCGTTGAGAAAATGTATAACAGTACCGGAGAATAGTGTGTGATAAGCGTCTACATAGAGTTTATTATTCTCTGTATATTTTGGCTGTAGGAGTTTGCTTGGTATTTATACTCCATCGACGCAAAGAGAAAGAAAATTGATAGAATAATGTTGAGAGTTGAAAGGATTCAATTGTCGATTGCCGTTCAAGGCTCGGTTCCTTACAAAACCTATCATGATCCTTTTTGGCAACAGGCCCAATATAACATTATCAAGAGTATCTCCTGAAATTCCGCTATGTAGAGTGAATGATTTGACTTCCACTATCGTTATTGGATATTTTGCAGTAGTTTTGGCCAAAGTATTAGCATGAGCCAATAGTACAGCTAGACTTATTTTAGCTCGACGGACGATTAGCGTCGCTTCTCTGATGCGTACTAAAAATTTTCCGTCATCGCTGAAATCCATCAAACAAAAAGCGTCTTTGCTACGAACGAGCCTCACTCGCATCTCAACACCGTTTACCAAGAATTTACCTTGATTAAATACATCGCAATGGAGGTGGCAAATCATATCAACAACTTTACCGCCAGCTGTAAAGTATTGACGATTTCGAGAACCAACACTGGCCACAGTTGTTCCAGTAGCAATTGCTGGTGACGCATCCATGCTGGTAGTGATACATGGTGTGTCCGCATACCAAAGTGCGGAGGTTAGGTGTGATGTTAAGGCAGGAGAAGCGTAATTTAAGAGCGTTTTTATGTAAGCTCTGTAAGGATAAGCGTTGTTTGGGGGTGAAACTAGCTTTGAATTGAAAAAGATGTCCGCTTGCTCGAACAACGAATTCAAAAAATTGTTAATAGAAGCAACTTTTGCATTTTCGGCGTCGGTTCCCACGGGTGTAATTTCCATGCTTACTTGTAACATTGTATGCGCTAGATCGATGTAATGCTTGGTCGAATTAGGAACCAAAAATTCTAAAGGTGAATCGCTTTCATTGCTGAGAGATGATACAGGTTTGTAGTAGAGAAAACAACTCAATCGATGTTTGCGTCGGAGGAAGGGTAAAATTATCTAGTTCGCTCTTCATACCTTCACCACTGCATGCGTGTAGGAAAGCCATTTTTTTTAAAATGATTTATTTAGGTTCAAAAATGTCGGATGCGCTTCTCAATACTTTTTTCTTTTGCCTCAATGTTTTTTTTTTCTTGCCTATACCACGCTTATTTGTCTTTCTCTTTGTCTTTTTTTCTTGCTCGATGCGTTGTGAGCGGGAACACGAGCTCGCGTTGACTGTCGTTTGCGCTTAGCAGTAACAGCTTTATATCCACTATTTTTCATAATATCAGAAATTTTATTAGCAGCTTTTCTTTTTAAATTTCGACCAGACTCTCGAACACGCGTGTTGAGAGACTCTTTAAAATTCGCTCTCTTATTCAACACGTCGTCTAACACGTTCAAACCTGTTCGGACATCTTCTTTGCCTACTGCTTTGGTCCTACTGGAAAGATATGGCATAATTTTTCTAAATAATCCTCCGAGAAAGTTATCAATTCCAGAGCCTCTTTGTAACGTTGAACCAGAGTAAATGTTTTTAATACCACCAATAAATATAGACGCTTATAGAAGCGTACTCTTAAATGGTAAATTTCTGCCAAAAATGAGTTTGTTCTGTTACCCAGCTACTTGGAGGCGCTACCAAATCCCATGTATTTTTATATCGATATACATTATATATATAGCACATTTTTCATATGTATAGATATACAAACAATGTTAAAGTGTTACCCAGGCTTTCGGATGAAAAATGTAACCTAGAAGAATCCTTCTATAAGCGTTTATCTTCTTTGATACCGCTTCTACCACCACCACCAGCCTACTCGTCGTAGTAATGAATATAATAACTCATATCGCTATGCAATTAACGATCACGCTTGAAATGAAGCGTAACCGTCAGCGTTCCATACTCAAATGGTATTTTACGCCCATGATGATCTCTTCTATCGATAACAATATTTCGAAAGGTATGATGTAGTAGAGGTATGTATTGAATCGGTGCTAACTGTTTCACAACGGTTGATCCGAATTTGTACTTTGAATTTTCCAGGGCTACAATACGTAAAAGTGCCGTTTCCGTATCACCGACTGCATAAGGTTCGCATATGTCTGTGTAAACGTAAAGCTAATCGGGTATGACCCGTGATAAACTAGCTGGTCTATCGCCTACATTTATTCTTGTTCCTGAGTTGGAAGTGACAAAAGTTACTGTTTCTCTATGGACAATTCGACAAATTTTTTCGTTGAAAGTCGTGTAGTGCGGCTCTTGGCAATTGCAAATCCTTTTTAAGATGTGATAACCTTTCTGAAACTCAGTCGGTTCAAGCTTCTGATGTTCACGAGCCTCGTGTACTTTATTTATTTCTTTCGCAAGCTGTTCGATGCTGATATATACGCCGTGAGGAAAATTACAAAACCAGTTATTTTTCGAAACTTTGGGATTAGCGCTTCCTAATTTGAAAGTATTATGAGCTTCAAGTTCTTGAATATGCATAATAGTACAGGGTACGTGTATTTCAGCTAGACCGATCTGAATGCACTTATATTAAAGTGTTTTTATTATTTATGTATTAACCGTCAAAAGCAAGCCAGTTAAATATTGAACGTTTCACGCCGCGCGCCAGTATATCTATATAAATTGTTTCTCTTCCATCCCCACTTTTTGTTGTGTATCGCGCGCTCGACCGTTCGCGTCGATATTCGAGTGCATATTTCACCTTTTTTACACAATTTTATTGAAAACTTAGAATATACGTTTAATAGTATATTGTTTCTAGTTTTCAAAACCCTTTTAAAAATGCATGTACGACGTTCTCAATCGGTAATATAAAGAAGGGAATGATACCGAAAAAAAATTAAAATTGCAATTGCACAGAAACTAATTATCCGATAGTATCTGCCTTTGCATGTTAAAAGTAGATATAATTATCTACTTCTGTGCCAAATTTTAGCTTTTAATATTTATAAACAACAGACTTATAAATTTAAAAAAAAAGAAAAATTTTCCGGTTTTTCCAAATTTTCTGGTTTTTCCAAATTTTATTCGGTTTTAATGAACCGATTGGATAGTTTGACCTCTCATTTCGTTGATAATTCAATTCTCTACAACTTTCCCATTGACACCATAATGATTCGTCAAATAGTTTACGTTTTATTAGCAAAAAACCAAAAAAAAACGCGTTTTTTGCCCTAATTTGTTGATAACTAATTAATAAATCATAGTTGCTAGTCCAAGACATATAAGTAAACATCTACGGACTATCTTTAAAATGATCGCACAGGTCGTTACCAGTTACTAATTTTGGCAGAAAAAAATCTTATTTTCACTAACGTATTAAATCTTCGTAATTTTCTCCAATACCTTCATGTACATTACATGTATCTAGTCCACATCGTGTCAAAACTGATCTTAACGGGATGTCGTAGTTGTTAGAATCGATTTTTGCTTTTTTTATCTGATTCATATCTCTTTAAATTGATTATTTAGACAAATATAATGACTTGTCCGCGCTAGAGCTACATTAATTTAATTATTCTTGTTAAAAATAAAAATCATTTAGACTTGTTATTTTTTCATGAACTTTGAATGAAAATTAGATATCAAGCTCGATAAACCTAACCTCAAAATACTATACATTGAAAGTTTGTTTATAACTTTTTTAATATTGTTATTTTGTTCTTTATTAATATTTAAATTTATCATTATTACGTATAAAAATGCGTATTCTTTTTATAGTTATAAAAATTGATATTTCTCAAAGATTCTATTATACAAAATAAGGATGTAACTAATTATTTTTTGTTTGAAAATGATTATTTACACTTATTTTTTACAAATAATAATGATAAAGGAAAAGAAAGTGTTTATTCATAATATTAAAATAATATTTTCGTGTGAAGTTTTTCGGTTTTTCCCGGATTCATGATACAATTTTAGGATATGAAAATTATTTCGTCTACGTTTTCGACAAAATGTTGGTGCCCAGACATCGATGTCTGGTATGGAAAATTTTTCAGATGGTGTTGTACCGAAACGGCTGTATGAGTTCTGTAATGTATTTCGGGTGTAATTAACGAAAAGGTCTCGTACAATCGTTTTGGTCGTATCGGTCTATAGGTACACTAGCTTAATCTTAAAAATACATAGAAATAGATATAATTATTTTAAAATGTGTGAGGAAATGTCTCGAAAGTAAAATCATAATGTGTTTTCCCACTTTGGAAACATTTTCTCACCTTATGCGTTATTCGAGCACCCTAATTATCTTATGGTTTGTTTTCCATCGCAACTCTTTTGCATTCATTAGTAATCCTAATGTACGCTTTAAAATTTTAAATTAGGTGCAAAAATTTTATATAAAAAAAATAAAAGAAAAATATTAAAAATAGTAATAATAAAATTTTTTAAAAAATTTGGTCACAATTGTGCTGACGTTACACAGCTTAGAGCACGCAATCAATACTGGAAACCCCAATCCCTCTGATGTTATTACGAGGAAGATTGCATTAGCCTGAAAACACTCGAACCATGCTAGGAACCCCAACTCTTCTGACGTCATTTCAAGGAATATCACATCAGCCTAAGTCACGTAAACAATACCAGAAACCCCCAACTTTCGCTGATGTCATTACTGGTATTATTGAATCAGCCTAAAGGGGAGACCTTTTCAGTTTAAGCTATAAAAATTCAAGGAACCAAGGATCAGGAGCTGATTGATCTCCTAGACGTCACGCTCGGAGCATCGATACCTTTAATCAATTTCTTACACTGAGAGAAAATTCATGCCAATAGAGCATTTAGTTTACGTATCCAAAGTTAGTAAGTAATATTCTATACTTTCATAACAGCGCCATCTACTCTTACGAGGTTTGTGCTATCCAAAAACTGTTTGTTTACATGCTTTAGTAACTCCCCACTCTAATATCCTTCGATAGCTAGCGCTGTATCCTCTCATGGGACGTGAAGGAAGTAAACGTGGCTTATTCACTATTCTTTCTTTACTGCTAACTATGGCATTCTTCTATTGCTCAAGTCGCCTCCTCTTTTGGGTGGCGACGCGAGCAAACACGGCTGGTCTATATCCAAAATCATGTTGCAAATTTCGTTAACGTATTTTCGTAGCGTGAATCTTTTATTTCTTTTCGTTTCTTTTTTTATGAAGAGAGATACGTTATAAATATAACCTGTTAAACTTTTTAACTTTAAATAATTAATTTTTAACTTAAAATTTAATTATTTTAAACCGCTGGGGGGCAGATGAGCATGTACGATTTTACGCCAGAGATGTTTCGAAGTAGCGTTGGTCTAGTGCGTAACGTTCGCGCTTTTCCTTTTGAGTACGCGAGTTCAACTCTTGGTTAGAACCACTTTTTTTAAACTTTTTTTTTATTATTTCAATAGTATTTATTGCTTTTTTTTATTTATATTTTTTTTATTTTCTATTTTTTTATTAATTTTAAAATCTATTTTTTCACAAGTTACTTAAAGTATGCTCGTTTTTTTTATTAATATTTTTAAATAAATTATTTTATATAGAAAAAAATTTAAAATATTAATAAATAAATGATAGTAATGTTTACAATACTATAGTTCAATTTTGTCTTTATAAACATATTTTAATATACAATATATATTATAACATAAATAATAATACCTCAGTTTAATTTATTTATTGTAATTTATTGTAAATTTTATAAACTATATTATAAATAAATTAAACTATACTATTATAAAATAAACATCACTATTATTTATTTATCAATATTTGTAATTACTACCTATAAAGAATAATTTATTTTTAAAAAATTTTCACTGAAGAACACGAGCGTACTTGTGAAAAATTAAATTTTAAAATTATTAAAAAAATACAAAATCTAAAAAAAATAAATATAAAAAGGAATAAAACATATTAAAACAATAAAAAAAAAATTAAAAAAAAGTGACCCTAGCCGAGAGTTGAACACGCGTACTCCAAATGGAAAGCGCGAAAGTTACGCACTAGACAAACGCTACTTCGAAACATCTTTGGCGTAAAATCGTACATGCTCATCTGCCCCCAGCTGTTTAAAATAATTAAATTTTAAGTTAAAAATTAATTATTGATAGTTATAAAGTTTAACAGATTATATTTATAATGTCTCTTCCCTCATAAAAAAAAAAAGAAAAGAAAAAAAAGATTCACGCAACGAAAATACGTTTACGAAATTTGCGACATGATTTTGGATATAGACCAGCCGTGTTTGCTCGCGTCGCTACCCAAAAGAGGAGGAAACTCAAGCAAACAAAGGATATGAGAGTGGGGAGCCATCAAAGTATACCACGCGAGTCATCAGTGAAAGCCGTTCATGCTTTAGTTACTCTCCATACCATCTTTTTTAGTATAAGGTAATCCAATACTAATAGAGCTTCTCACGCCTGTCATATTTGTATCAATGTTTTATATGCTCGCATAGATGGCAGTTCGCATGCTCTATTAGCATGAATTTTCTCTCAGTGTAGTTATTATAAAAAGAGAAATTCATAATCAAATAGTTATTATTACGCCAATTTAGTACAGTTCCTAATTAATTTTAAGATTTTAATCATAATGTTGTAAATGTTTAATAATTGACTCATCTTTTATTTTCAATTGCCTATCCTTCCGATATGCAATCTCCTAAGCACTGAGGTGTTACGTCATAAACGTATCTTTTTTATTAACATTTGTAAATCAAAATTCCTCAGTTATTAAACAGTCGCATTATTTCATTATCAAGCGAAATTAAGTAGATCATAAGAAAAAAATCAAAACGTATATTTTGAAATCACCAAACGAATCCTAAAAACCATTACGAAACATATTATCAAAATTCAAGAAAATTTATAAATAAAAATTGACATAAAAGATGATAAATCTTATAAACAAATATGAGTATAAAAGCTGAATGAAACAAATGACATTCGGACATTACCTAAAATTTCTTTTTGGTAACAAGTTTACACTGCCCGTAAGTTCTTATATTTCAAAAGCAATTGCTAATATCACTATATATATATATATATATATATATATATATATATATATATATATATATATATATATATATATATATATATACAGTACCGCTCAAAAGTTCGTAAATTTTTTTTTCAACTCAACTTCAAACTGCGATATTTCGGAAACGACTCAATGAATTTAAAATATCTGGACGGCGTTTGAAAGATCAGACAAAATACTATTTTTTTGTGTCCTGCCAAATATTTTTATCTCTTTTTTTAACTCTATTTCTAATGATAGAAAAATTTTTTATTTTTACGAATTTTTAAATTTCAATCAATCAAATGTAACTTTTTAAGAAATTGATAAAATTAAAAAATTCGAATGCGACTGAAAAGTAGAGTGAATTTCCTAAATCTTTATGTTTAATGGTTTTTTGTATCTATTTCCTGCGTGTAGCTAAAAATGCGCAAAAATGGAAAGTACAAGAAAATCAGTTTAGATATGATAATATTTTTTAATGTCGCGACTCAATTTTTGTTTACATTAGTAAGATACAAAAAGATAGTATTTTGTCTAATCTTTTTAACGCCGTCCAGATTTTTGAAATTTATTGAGTCATTTCCGAAATATCGCAGTTTGAAGTTGAGTTTCTAGAAAAAAAAATTTTTTTACGAGCTAATGAACGGTATTGTATACTTTTAACAAAATTATCACAAATTTTATCACAATTATTATAAATGATAGTGTCCTTTTTTTGAATAAATTAAAGTTATTTACGAATTTGATTCTTCGTATGTATATACGAACGACAGATTTGAACACATGCTGAAATGTAAACAAATTTTTCAATTTTATTAATTCCATAAAAAGTTACATTTGATTGATTAAAATTTAAAAATTCGTAAAAATAAAAAATTTTTCAATCATTAAAAATAGAGTTAAAAAAAAGATAAAAATATTTGCTAGGACACAAAAAAATAGTATTTTGTCTGATCTTTCAAACGCCGTCCGGATTTTTCAAATTCATTGAGCCGTTTTCGAAATATCGCAGTTTGAAGTTGAGTTAAAAAAAAAAAAATTTTTACGAACTTTCAGCGGTACTGTATATATATATATATTATTAAAATATATACGCGCATAAAAATCTATTGTATAAAGATTGTTAAAAAAGATATTAATAAACCTCGAGGATATATATATTTACATATCGTGCATATTCATTTGTCTGCCCGTACCCAGCATCAATCAACTTAAAGGAGCACTAAAAGGTAAGAATAAATTATAACATATATTTATATTTAAATCATTAAATTATCTTTAATAAAAGCTATAAAAATCCAAGGAACCAAGGATCAGGAGCTGATTGATCTCCTAGATGTCACGCTCGGAGCACCGATACCTTTAATTTCAACCTCTTAGTTATTATACAAAGAGAAATTAATAATCAAACAGTTATTATTATTACACCAATTTATTAGTTACTAAATTGATTTATTTAAGTCATTTTCGTATTTAAATTATTTTCTTCCTGAATTCTTTGTATTTTAATACTTCATCAAACAAATATACCCACCAAGGAAGCATACAAGCACTATCTTGAAAATTGACGACCAGCGCCACTGCGCTAAATCGACCATCTGGAGGACCATCTGTACTCCTATTATTTATGGAATAAGGCTTGGATCGTAACAATTTATAGTGTCAGTGGTGGGATAGTTTGAAGGAATCCCAGGAGAAGATTTCCACCAGGAGTCAAGTGTCTCTTCCGAGGTTTTTGAACTGTGGTTTCCCTCGAAGCAAGGACGAATGTCGGGACACTAACGATTAAAAATTGGATCTACAGCATTATTCATCATTACCCCAATCAATCGTCGTCAACAGCATCAGACTTACAGTAATAAAGAGGCCAATCTGACCATCCAAAAAGGAATTTGATACATTATCAACGGGGTTAATCTCAATTCTATTGAAACCAAGGCACCATACACACTTTAATCAATCACCATCATCGAGTCTACCAACGACTTAACTTTGTTTTTTAACATTTCGCCATCAACAATATCCATAGGACGACAAGATTAACAGCACCTCTTCAAAAATCATCAACGAGTTGCGTCATCAGCAAAGTCTATAGCTAAATAGCCTGAACAAAATAAAATTAGTATAGGGATTAACTAAAAGTTTTAATTTATTTAATAATCTAAAATATAGTTAGCGTTAAATTAATCATTAAGAGGAGGTAGGAACCATTTGCTGCTTGGCAGCGCTGCGGTCAGGTAAGAGAAAAATATAAAATATTTTTTACACAGCGATTTACATTTTACCGAAACAGTAATGTACGTCTAATATTGTCAAAGGCACTAGCCATATATATATATAGAATAATTATTGATGATAATCTTGCTTGAAAAGTCTAAGCTATTGTTATAAAACGAAAAATGCAGTGCGAAGTAGAGCCGGCGTGAGCATGTGTATACGTCGTTCTTTAATATTACTTTCTCTGTCGCACTTAGGAAAAATACCCATATGTTTACATCGGTTCTGCCACACGCCGCATTTTTCGTTTTATGATAATATTTTAGACTTTTTAAACAATATTAGCATCAATAATAATTCTACATATATATGGCTAATTATAAATCACTAAATAAAAAATATTTTCTATATTTCTCTCACCTGGCCACAGCGCCACCCTATATAGAGCGACGAATGCTTACGACCTCCTCTTAAAGATTCATATTATAATAAGATTGAGATTTGATTATGAATTTAATTATTAAAATTTGGTAATTAGTTTTAGATATTATAAATTGAACGCTAAATGTTAAAATTTTAAGATTTTATTTAGAATTGTTTAAGGCATAGATAAATTTTCAGATTTTATTTAATTTAAAATTGTTTAAGGCATAGATAAATTTTCAGATTTTATCTAATTTAAAATTGTTTAAGGCATAGATTTAAGATCAGTTGAGGATTATTTGTTCAAGATATAATTAGCTAACAAAAATAAACACAAAGTTAGTTTAATATTAAATTAATCGACAAGAGTATGCCTAATTAAGAATAAGAGTTATAATTAAGATTTAATTTTAATTTAAGAATAAAAATAGCAAGTTAAAGGATTAATTACCTAGTAATTGAAATTCTATTTGATTTAAATCATTTAAGGGATTTAACGGGATGTCTGAGCTGCTAGACATTATTTTTGCTTCTATTATTTTGTTGATATCTTTTTAAATTCGTAATTTAAACAATTGTAATGACTTGTCCGCACTAAAGCTATGTTAATACAATAATTTTTGTTAAAGTAAAAAATCATTTGGTCTTGTTATTTTTTTATAAGATTAGATATCAAGCTCGATAAACCTAACCACAAAATACTATATACCGAAAAATTGTTTATAACTTTTTATGTACAGTGTTTGGGTAAATTCTGTAAGCTGTCTGCACTCAAGTTTAATATTACAAATTTTCTTACTGTAATGAAAGAACTGGATCTAACGTACCGTTTACTCGTAAACTTGGAACTAAAATATTAATGAATCATTTTAGAAGGTAGCGAGCACCGTCATGCCCTTAAGCGTTTAAAATTTGTAATTAATTTAAGAGGCGGTCGGAACCAAACCGGTGACTTAGTTCAATGCTTACAATAAATGCTTATAATGATTTATTTATTCATTTGCACGGCAAAAATATAGTCATTTCTTCTAACCATGTATATAAAGAATAATTTGAAACAGTTTCAGTGACAAAAAAATATAAAATATTGTCATAAAGCGAAAAATGCCATCTAACAGTCGATGCGGCTGTTATTTGCATGCAATAGATTTCAATTTAGCATTTTTCGCTTCATGACAATATTTTATATTTTTTTGTTGCTGTAACCGTTTCAAATTATTCATTATGATTATGGTTAGAGGAAATAACTATATTTTTGCCGTGCAAATGAATAAATAAATCATTATAAGCATTTATAGCAAGCACTAAATTAAGTCACCGATTTTGTTCCAACCGTCTTTTAACACCCATTATTATTCAGAATTCGATAAGAATTAATTTAATTAAATTTAAGAATAAAATTAGTAAATTAAAAGATAAATTATTTAACAACAAAAATTCTACTTAACCATTTAAAAATTGAGTTAAGAGATTTAAGCATCTAACCTAGTAATCAATTTAACCTTCTGACAGCCGGGATGACGCCATATGGCGTCAACCCATGATCGGCCCACATATTCTATTACTTAAGAAACATTGATATGGAAAATTTCGAGAAAGTTACACTTTTTTAGTGGGAAAAATGCCGGCTGTCAGAAGGTTAATTTACTGTTTAAAATTTTAATATTCAATCAAAATTATTTAATATTAAGAGGCGGTCAAAACCAAATCGGTGACTTAGTTCGGTGCTTGTAATAAATGCTTATAATAATTTATTCATTTATTAATATGGTAAAAATATAGTCATTTCCTCTAGTCATGTATATAAAGAATAATTTAAAATAGTTAAAGCCACAAAAATATACAAAATATTGTTATAAGGCGAAAAATGCCACCTAACAATCGACACGACAGTTTTTTGCATGCGGTATATGTCAAGTCAGTTTGATATTTGTAATAAATGCTTATAATAATTTATTTACTTATTCATATGGTAAAAATATAGTCATTTCCTCTAGTCATGTATATAAAGAATAATTTGAAATAGTTTAAGCCATAAAAATATACAAAATATTATCGTAAAGCGAAAAATGCTGACTTGATATATACCGCAAGTCACCGATTTGGTTCCGACCGCCTCTTAAGCTTTAAGATTAAATTTTATTTTGGTTTATTATTTATTATTGATTAACTAGTTATCTAAGATTTAATTAGCTTTAAGTGTAATTTAAACTTTTTCGATCAAATAGCTAGAATCTAGTAAGACCCTGTTGAAAAAATCCACCTGGATTTCCACGAGGATTACCCATGTGGAAATCCACGTGGATTTCACATGGATTCCATGTGGATCCGCATAGGAATTCAAGCGGATTATCCACGTGGATTTCCACGTAAAAAAATCCATGTGGATTTTATGAAAGCTATGTTGATTTTATAAAACCCTTGTGGACTGTTGAAGAATCCATATGGATTTTATGAAATCTATGTGGGTTTTCAAGGAACCCACATGGATTTTATAAATTCTGTGATAATTTTATGTACTCCTCATGAATTTTTAAGAAATCCATATGAATTTTGTGAAATCCATGTGGATTTTTAGGTAATATACGTAGATTTTTCACTTGGATATCCACATGGATTTAAATGAAAAACTAGGTGGAAATCCACATAGACGTTTGAAATAGGAAATAACTCGATGTTTATTTTGCATTTAAAGTAAAAACCAAAAACGAGGTAAACCTCGTAATTTCAGCTCTTTGAAGATCAGAGAGCTTCTATGATTCAACTGAGAGTACTGATTTAATATTCAACTGAGTCTTATATATCTGCGACTTCGAAATTCATATGATGAATCACAAAACTTAGAGAAACGCCACCTTGTGACTTACTGTCGAATCGATGATTGATTACGTCGATTCTATTTTGAATCTAAAGGTGGCGTTTTTCTAAGTTTTGTGATCCCTGATACAAATTTCAAAGACGCAGATATATAAGGCCAGAATACTTTTAGTTAGTTCGTAGAAGCTCTTTGATCTTCAAAGAGCTGAAACTACGAGGTTTACCTCGTTTTCGGTTTTTACTTTGAATGCGAAATAAATATTGAGTTATTTCCTATTCATAATATCCATGTGGATTTCCACGTAGCTTTTCATTTAAATCCACGTGGATATCTAAATAAAAAATCTACGTAGAGAACCTAAAAATTCACATGGATTTCTAAATATCCACATAGATTTCATATAATCCATATGGATACTTTAACAGTCCATGAGGGCTTTATAAAATCAACATGGCTTTCATAAAATCCACATGGATTTTTTACGTGGAAACCCACGTGGATTTTTTACGTAGAAATCCACGTGGGTAATCCGCGTGGATTCCTATGCAAATCCACATGGAATCCATGTAAGACCCACGTGGATTTCCATATGGTAATCCACGTGGAAATCCAGGTAGATTTTTTCAGTAGGGGATTAAAGGAAATCTTCAATTAACAAAGATTCGATTATTTAAGATTTGTTAAAATTTAAACTACTCAAGAATTATTTTAATTATAAGGTCAATTTAAGATGAGATATTTAATTAAGGATATTGAAGGTTAATAGATTAAGTTGGTTTAAACGCGCAGAGCATATCTATTTCAAAATGTCTGAAAGTAGCTGTACACGGAGAGAAATTTGGCTATACTACATTGACATAAAATATCCTTCGTAGGTTGCAAACGAAAATACGTTATATTCACGCGATGTGAACGATAGATTAACATCTGCCTATTAGCCCGTTAACAAACTTTGTTTTTATTCGAGCGAAGTCAAGACAAAAGTAAACATTGCATCGTCTCCTTTCAACGATGTCAACGAAACATTGACATCGTTGAAATGAGACGATGCAATGTTTGCCTCTACTGTGAGATTCTCATTTTGAAAATAGAATGTTTTCATTAATCCAATTTAAGGTTATAATATAGTTCGCAATCTACGAGGTGATATTTGTTGTCAATGTAGGATAGCCAAATTTCTCTCCGTGTAGTCAAGCATCAGGAATTTGGGCAATTATCTCTGCCACTAATAGGTCAAATCAGGAATCAAGCAACTCGCGTAATGATAGTAATTTTGATAAAACTCACAACGAGTTAATTAATGATAACGGAAACAGAATGAACCTTTAACCATTCGATTCGTCAGGGGCAAGTTAACTTACCTCATAGTACTAATTTAACCAATGTAAATGACGGCGACAGTGTGAGTATTGAGGTCCCTTCTAATTCGGGTTCAGATATAATTTTAACACACGGATTCGAAGTAGATTCATCAACTGAGCCCTCTAGATGTGAACCACGTGCATATAAAAAAATATCTGAAATAACGCGAATGATGTCCAACTTTGACGGTTAAAATATGACAATCAACCAATTTATTAGGGAAGCTAAAGACGCGGAGAAATTCATTGACCCTTTTGACCGCGACTTCTTCATAAGAATAGTAAAATCAAAGGTTGTGGGTGATGCAAAGGCATACTTACAGTACAAAGACTTTATTAACCTAGAATAGCTTTTAGCTGGATTAAAGAGAGCTCTTGCAACATCCCAAAAACTGCCGCAAGTACAATCCGATTTAGCACGTGTTACACAAAAATTACAAGAAAAGGTCCCCGAATACGGGCTCCAAGTTACCAAAATTCTTCAAAAAGCCATCGAATTGATACACGAGAATCACGAAACATCTACCCCCCAATGGATGTTATTAGGTACGACTAACATCGCTGTACAGTGCTTTTTATTAGGATTAAACAAGGAAATCTCTTACAGATTAATAGGGAAAAATTCTCCTACTTTAAAGAACGCTATTAAACTGGTTATCGAAGCCGCATTACACGTAACTCATCGTCAAGAGTTACACGGAGAAAAACCGCCGATCACCACATCAAATAAGAGAGTCTTTTCTATTAAAACTCCGCATGACCTTAGCAAACCAAGGCCCAAATGTTATAATTGTAACGAACTAGGGCATTTCGCCCGTGAATGTCGAAAGAAAAGGAAGATTTCTGACGATCAACTCCACTATCGTTGTAGATACTGTAAAAAGTCGGGTCATCGCGTAGAATTTTGCAAAAAACTTAAAAGAAATGCAGATAATATAAATTACCGACAAAATCCTTCGCGACCTTTAAGCTCAAACAGAGTTTGTCATGCGGACACGATGACGAGCCCGTCACCCAAAATCGAAACAGTGTCCACTATAGAGCCCTTGTCGCAATCGGCCAAGTCTGAGAATCAATCTCCCCAATAGTAACCTTAAGAAGCCCAGATTTGCACACAGAAAATCCTTGCTTTCTTATAGACACGGGATCCGAGTTAAACCTATTAATACTTAACTTAGTACGCTACTTAGAACGAATCAATCGCGACAAATTGTATGGATTAACCGGAATAAACGAAGACATCATGCACACTTTGGGTTGGGTAATAATAAAATTTGGCAATGTAACCTGCAAAATGCATATAGTTCCACCCAACTTCTCAATAAATTATGTCGGTATTCTAGGCATTGAGTTTCTGGTTTAGGCGTTGAGATCCCAAGAAGCTATGATATCATTTCTTGGCAATCAATTGATATTAGGCCAACGTAATTCTATTCCTTCCATAAAGAGCAGGCCAGATTCGCTGTCCTTGTCTAATTGAGATTTTTGTTATTTACTCAAGTATTAATCGGTGTATCTACAAATTGAAGGTTGAGCGCAATAGGTATTATTATTACAAATATTTATGCACAAGAATAAAAAAATCTATCGTTTTGTTTTTGAGAAAAGTAAGTAACGCGAAAATATTATAAACGTAAACTTTTACTTTGGCGTTACTTACTTTTCTCAAAAACAAAGCGGTAGATTTTTTTTTCTTGTGCAAAGACGTTCATAATAATAATATCTATTGCGCTTAACTTTTAATTTCAAGATACACCGATTAATACTTGAGTAAATAACAAACAACTCAATTGTTACTCGGTCGGTGTCAGGTTCTACTCCGGCCTGCCGTTAATCATAATATTTTTTATTTATCGGGACGTACTAAATTACCTACCTTGTGTATTGTTCGAGCTGCTAATTTAGAAAAACCTTATGGATACTTACCTAAATTAGACGTTGGGCCGGGAATTTTGTAGGGGAATGTTTGATTACAAATAAAAACGGATGGGCTAAATTATTCATTATAAACGAAACGACGGAAAGCGTAGAATTAATTGTGCTGACCGTCACCCTTGAAGATTCTGATAACACCTTAATGCTCGTTCATTCCATAAAGACCTTAGACAAGAATAACACCGATACAGAGCTCCGTGATAGAATAAATAATATTATAGCTAATTTGGATCTAGAGAAATTAAACCAAGAAGAAAGAGGAAATATTATAAGATAAATAACCAAATATCCTTATCAATTTTACTTAAAGAGAGACAAGCTGAGTAGTACTCCGGTCGTTAAACACAGGATTCCTACTATCGATAATACCCCTATTAATGTACGTCAATGTCGGCACCCTTCCCACTTACGCGACGAAATAAACTGCCAGACTGACGAATTATTGGTTAACAATATTGTGGAAGATTCGGAATCCCCTTATCATTCACCTTTATGGATAGTGCCCAAAAAACCAGATTCTAAGGACAACATAAGATGGAGATTAGTAATTGACTTTCGCGCACTAAATAAAAAGACCATTGCTTCTGCATATCCGTTGCCTAATATCACCGATATCCTAGGTCAACTAGGAAAAAGTGAGTATTTCATGACCCTTAACCTGGCTCAGAGATTCCACCAAGTATTGCTTGAGCCAGCTGATGCAGAGAAAACAGCTTTTCGATCCCTTTTCGCCACCTACAACATAAAAGAATGGTGATAGACCTAAAGGAGGCGTCATCAACATTCCAAGCTCTTATGGATAGAGTGCTAACTGGCATCGAGTTGTTCGTTTACATGGACGATATCGTCGTATACGCCGATTCTCTAAAGCAACACGAAGAGAAATTAAATAAACTATTTGGTAGTTAAAATTAAAAACCATCCTTTGCACAGGACCTATTTTACGATTTCCAAACTTTGGTGAACCTTTTGTAGTAACAACCGACACTTCTGACTATGCCCTAGGATGCGTTTTAAGTCAGGGACCTATAGGGAGAGATTTACCAATTGCTTATGCTTCAAGAACTTTGTCAGACGCAGAAAGAAATTATTCTACAACCAAAAAAGAATTATTAGCCGCAGTATACGCTGTAAAGTAGTTTCGGCCTTATTTATATGGAAGGAAATTTCCCTTAGTAACGGATCACCGACCTCTGGTTTGGCTTCATAATTTGCAAGACCCTACGTCTAGATTAGCACGTTGGAAAATTAAATTAAGGGAATATGATTACGAAGTTATACATAAATGAATATGAACGCGGATGCACTGTTACGCAATTCAACTCCAACACATTCAACAAAACTTACCATCCCAATCCAACGCCCCTCGTTCGATAGTGAGGTGGAAATCGAAAGAGTATTTCTCGCCTCACGATCAGCTACCTCTCCTGACGACTCCAAATCTCTCCAAACCTATCCATTAACCCAGCAAACCTACGAACCTTCAAGTAATCACGACCTACTACTTGGACTAATTGATAAATGTATGAATGATTTAAGAGGTATCTCAGACTGTATCAAAAATGGTGTTCAATCTATCCCAAGATCTGGGACTAGCGCCTGTGTGAGAAAAGAAAGTGAATCTGACATTCAGTCTATCCCAAGATCTGGGACTAGCGCCTGTATAAGAGAAGAAACTGAGTTTAGCGTTCAATCCATCCCAAAATCTGGGACTAACGCTCGTATGAGAGAGGAAAATGAAATTTGCACTCAGTCTATTCCAAGATCTGGGACTAATGCTCGTATGATGAAACAAATTGAAATAAGCGCTGAAACTGTCCCGAGATCTGGGACAGGTGCTTGTATAAATAAAAGGGTTGAAACTCGCGCTCAGGTTACTCCAAACTCTGGAAAAGGCGCTCAAGAGATTTCGGAGGTGAGTTTTGACAGCTCACGAGACATCTTGAATGGTATTGAAAAGGTTTATGATGAGGAATTGCAAAATACCTCATGTGAAAACGATAGTGAATTATCAAACATAGACAGGATGATTGAAAACGAATTTACCTTTGAAAACTTTATAAAAAGTTCACCTGATAGTGCATTCAGCGATTCAGAGGTCGATAAACCAAAAATCTGGCGAATCAGAACCTGTCATAAGGTCAATTTGAGTCAAGTAAATCATATCAGTCATATCTTATTTTTTAGAGATCAATTGGTAATAAAATGAGATAATTGAGCTCATTTTCTGTCCGGTTATTGTAAGATAACTACTCCTATATGTAAGCAATTGGTAGATTTAGGGATGATAGACATAGATAAGTTAAAAGAACAAGATGTTGGAGTAGGCACCATCACGCAAACAGGGTTAGATACCGAAAAAATCATCTATTCTTCATTCATTACGGGAAAATCTGAAGAAACGCCCACGAGTGCTACGCTAGTAGAATGCCTAACCTCTTTACGAGACGCGATTACCATGGAAACAGGTTAACCGAAGCAGACTACTACAAAAAGCGTAAGCCATAGGCTTACATTTTGTCGATGGGGGAATTATTAAGAATATACCCCTTATAAAATATGCAACGACATAGATGGTGGTATGGCTCGGGAATGTTCGTACCCTTATCAACTTAAAATTAATCCTTTTCTTATCTTTTCTTAACAATTAAACTTGATGGCTTAAATAATGTAATTTAATAATAATAAATAAAGCTAATATGCGCTTATATATGTGTGTAGGTATTGCAATGTGATAATTTGTTCCCTATCCCACAGTTACTATAATCTCGACTCTACAGTATAATCTCTAAATCACTATCAATTTAATTATTATTCCCTCTAACTTTACTCTGAATATAAACTCCGAATATAAATTAATATGTTAGCAATCAACTCTCTCGGGTGGATTCTAATCGGGTCTTCGCAGGGAACAATGCCGAAACCACCGATGTATACCAGTAATAAATAATTCAGATATTTAGAACAACACAATGTTAATAAAACATTTAAATAACACTGTTAAGGAGACGCTGTATCTCTCTATCCTTTTCTAATTGAAAAATGTAAATTTTTGGGAAAACTAGTTATTATTGATAGAAATTAAGGGTTGTCCGCAACTTCTATAGTGAAAAACAATATTTTGTCTGATGAGAGCAAATTAATTTTGTTGCTTTTTTTTCAAGTAAAGTTTGACATACTTACAGAATCATAAATTAGGCTAGAGAATACGTTATTTAAGTATGTCAAACTTTACTTGAAAAAAAAAAGCAACGAAATTAATTTGCTCTCATCAGACAAAATATTGTTTTTCGCTATAGAAGTTGCGGACAACCCTTAATTTCTATCAATAATAACTAGTTTTCCCAAAAATTTACATTTTTCAATTAGAAAAGGATAGAGAGATCCAGCATCCTCTTAAGTAAAATACAAAAAAGAGTAATTTTCACTCTAAATTTATTCAAGTAAATTCAACAGCTCAATCACCCAACAATTTCTCGGAATTATGTGAAGTGTAAGAAAACTGTGTGCAAATAAAACTCTGACTCGACTCAATAAACTTTTCTACAAATTTTAATGAATAAAAATCAGACTAAATGCGTGACTTTAATATTAATATTAACAATAGCGGCGAAACCGACGCTAAATATAACGAGCAAAACGGCGACACGCAATGACTCTAAGTTTTCACTTGATAAAACGTAAGATGGAGGACTCACCTTGATAATAAAAAGTGTTGCTCTTCAAATATAAAAATCTGCAACATGGATAATATAAATCATGAATCTCTTCTGCTTTGTAAAAAAGAAACTCCTCAGCTCTCTCAAATAATGTAAAATAGACATCTCCTTTGTGAACAATGAAAATGGCAAACTAGCAGCGTAAGAATCTCTATGGAACTTATACCCAACTACAGTGGTGTCAAGACTCAAATAATGGCTCAGCGAGCAGCAAACAGAAAAATCAGCTAAGTGAAAGTATCCAGATTCAATAGAGAAGTGTCTCAACGGAGCGTCTTTCCTCGAGCTCCTTCCTTTTCACCCCTTCTTTAATCAATTACGTCAAAAGTAAAATAATAGTTAATTGGTTAGTAATCCTTTCCGTAATTGTTATTTGTCAATTACAAAGGATCTTGACTTATAACCAATCGACACTTTTCCTTTTGGCGGCTTCTTTGATGTTAGCGCCCTCTATTTCTCGCGTGCTCCATTTAAATTTACATTTAGAATGCTCCATATACTTAGTTTTGATTATTCTGCATGCAACTTCATCACTATCTCTCTTCAGCGCTCGATTCTACGTATTTCCATAAATAATACTTATACTGCTCAATATTTTTACATTAATCCATATAGGATATTTATACTACTCGCTATTTCTACATTAACCCATATGGAATAACGTAAATATGAGCCTGATGTAGAAACTATAGCTAGCTTCCCTTTTTTCGCTAATCCTTTACTCTTCTTACTCGTGACTCGATTTCCTTCCTCTTTATTTCTACCATTGCATCCTTCTATCGATTCCGTCATCCATCGGGAATTTCCGTCGTGACTCGGTCATTTTCATCCTTACCGACGCTTCCTCTTTACTCTCGAGCACGTGTTTCTAATGTTTCGCGTCGTTTTCCGGTTTCGCTTGTCATCGTGTACCAGGAGTGTATTGTGCGTATGTACCTATACACCAGGTGGGTGTGTGAGTGTGAGTGTACATCTGACAGTGCCGCGGCGTGCACGTTGTCATCAAGAACATAAGATGGCGACGCACAAGAACACTGTTACAGGTTATGTTGACATATATGTTTTCTTCTCTTTATACGTTGTGTGCACTATTGTTGTAGAGCTGCAGCCTTCATCGTAGCTTAACTCCTAGTGCACCATGGAAAACCGATGAAAAGTGTGGCTTCTCCTTCACCATGTGTTTTAATTTGAGGTTCAGTTCCCCTTTAGCTGTGTCTCTCTCTACCAGTAAGTCGTCTGCTTTCAATAATTTGCGTGTTCCTGAAACAAACAACAAAAATAAAAATGATTAATTTATTTAGTTATTTAATTAATGATCGGTTTCGTGAGCGCATCTCGGCTCATCCTTCTCTCTTATTCTCTCGAATAGATTGGTTATTAAGATGCAATAAATGCATCACAGTTTATATGTATATGTATATGTGTATATATGTATGTGCATATGTATGCTACAGTAATTAATAAATAGGACAATAAATAATTAACTTCATTAACGATAATTAATCAACAATAAATAAATAAATTAAACGTTCAGGCTACATAAAAGTATAATTGAAAATATCAATAAATAAACAAATGAATAACTAAATTAATTGAGATGAGTAAATAATTAGAATAAGTAATTAGGAACAACCTAATAATTAATAAGCTAATTAAAATGATAATTAATTAATAATTATTTTATAGAATGAATAAATTAACCAAATAAATAAATAATTACGTTCAGCTTGCTTGAAAATAAGAATTTTTATTATTTAATTAAAATAATTATATTTCTGGGGAAATATTGCATCACAACCTTACTAGGAACCATGGAACAGTATGATAGATGGTTCAGGGAATGTTGCATTAGGCAAAACAAGTAAACAATACTAAGAACTCAAACATTCCGCTGATGTTCCTACAAGGAATATTGCATCAGCCTAGAGCATGCAATCAATACTGGGAACCCCAACTCCTCTGATGTTATTACGAGGAAGATTGCATTAGCCTGAAAACACTCGAACCATGCTAGGAACCCCAACTCTTCTGACGTCATTTCAAGGAATATCACATCAGCCTAAGTCACGTAAACAATACTAGAAACCCCCAACTTTCGCTGATGTCATTACTGGTATTATTGAATCAGCCTAAAGGGGAGACCATTTCAGTTTAAGCTATAAAAATTCAAGGGACCAAGGATCAGGAGCTGATTGATCTCCTAGACGTCACGCTCGGAGCATCGATACCTTTAATCAATTTCTTAGTTATTATACAAAGAGAAATTCATAATCAAATAGTTATTATTATTACGCCAATTTAGTAGTTAATAAATTGATTTATTAAAGTCATTTTCGTATTTAAATTATTTTCTTCCTGGATTCTTTGTATTTTAATACTTTGTTACGTCACGATGTATCTTTTATTTCAAAATTTGTTATTCTAAAATATGTAGTTATTGATCAATCAGATAATTTAACTTAGTTACCATATTGTAAAATTAAATCATTTTTTAAGGCGACTTCGGATTTTAGGTTAGGTTTTATTTTTGAGTTTACAAATTACTCTTTCAATATGTAAAATTTTTAAGATTTTTTAATTTTCCACCATTCTACGGATTATAATAAATGGTGGAAAATTAAAAAATTCAAAAAATTTTAGAAACTGAAAGAGTAATTTGTAAACTACAAAATGAAATCGAACCGAACTTCCGTAGTCGCCTTAAGAAATAAAAGAAAGTGCAATGGGATTTACAAAATTAACAAAACAAGAACAGCGCAAAGGCTACATGAACCATATTCATCATGCTAACCATATCATTTAATAAGAGTCAAAGTGCATAATAAGCATTGCTCCATCGATTGACATCCATTGACATAGATTGAATATACAGTTCCTAATTAATTTTAAGATTTTAATCATAATGTTGTAAAAGTTTACTAATTGATTCATCTTTTATTTTCGATTGTCTATCCTTCCGATATGCAATCTCCTGAGCACCGAGGTGTTACGTCACGAACGTATCTTTTTTATTAACATTTATAAATCAAAATTCTTCAGTTATTAAACAGTCGCATTATTTCATTATTAAGCGAAATTAAATAGATAGTAAGAAAAGAAACAGAACATATATTTCGAAATCACCGAACGAATCCTAAAAACCATGACGAAACATATCATCGAAATTTAAGAAAATTTATAAATAAAAGTTGATGTAAAAGATAATAAATCTTATGAACAAATATGAGTATAAAAGTTGAATGAAACAAATGACATTCGGACATTACCCCAGATTTCTTTTTGGTAATAAGTTTACACTGCCCGTAGGTTCTTATATTTCAAAAGCAATAGCTAATATTACATATATATATATGGGACGTTTCACGTCAACTCACCTAACAAAAAAATAGAATTCGTCGAAAATCTGTGAAAATGTTCTATTTGATACCCAAAATATACAAAAAATATTTTAGAGGTCCAGGTCAAAGGGGTCAGGATTTAAACGTGATGGAATTTTTCGAATTTTCCAAATTTTTTGCTAAATAAATATTTTAATGAATTCTTTCTTCAAAAACTGTCAATTTTTCGTTAAAACTTAATAGAATACTTTTTCTTGGAAATTAGATGTAGAATTCATTTGAATTTTTGCAAATTATAATATACTGATTTTTATGCTTACTTGATCGATTTAAACATACTATTTAGTATATCTAAAAATCGAGCAGGTTAAATTGGCTTTTTAAAGTCTTATTTTTTTCATTTTTTTATGAGGAAAAAGTATACGAAGCTTCCAGTTGGGCAGCCTTCTCAAAGTTACTTAATTGTGCAAAAAAGTCTGAATAAATTGTTATTTTGGATCAATGATGAGATTCGTGATTTTTTTTCTGAAAAAGTATTGATTTTTGGGACAAATGTATGAAAATGTTTTTCTATTGGAAATTGTATGTAAAATGTATGTAAATTTTTGTAAACCATTATTTGCTAAACATCACAAATTATAAATAAAATTTTGAAATTTTAAAATTTATTTTTTGTTAAATTTTTAGTATATATGGTTCATAATGTCTTAAATTACAATTTGTAAAAATATGTTCATATTCTACACATGATTTCCAATAAAAAAAAAATTCATACATTTGTCCCAAAAATCAATACTTTTTCAGAAAAAAATCACGAATCTCATCATTGATCCAAAATAACGATTTTTTCAGACATTTTTGCACAATTAAGTAACTTTGAGAAGGCTGCCCAACTGGTGGCTTCGTATATTTTTTCCTCATAAAAAAACGAAACATAAGACTTTAAAAAGCCAATTTAACCTGCTCGATTTTTAGATATACTAAATAGTATGTTTAAATCGACCAAGTAAGCATAAAAATCAGTAAATTATACTTTGCAAAAATTCAGGTGAATTCTACATCTAATTTCCAAGAAAAAGTATTCTATTAAGTTTTAACGAAAAATTGATAGTTTTTGAGGAAAAAATTCATTAAAATATTTATTTAGCAAAAAATTTGGAAAATTCGAAAAATTCTATCACGTTTAAATCCTGACCCCTTTGACCTGGAACTCTAAAATTTTTTTTGTATATTTTGGGTATCAAATAGAACATTTTCACAGATTTTCGACGAATTCTATTTTTTTGTTAGGTGAGTTGACGTGAAACGTCCCATAATATATATATATATATATATATATATATATATATTATTAAAATATATACGCGTATAAAAATCTATTGTATTAAAAGTGTTAAAAAAGATATTAATAAAGCTCGAAGATATATATATATTTACAGTATCGCTCAAAAGTTCGATAACACTATGTAAAAAAAATAATTTGGAAAAAAATGATCATATCTTGGAAAAAAGTATCGTAGAAAAATTTTAAAAAAACGATTTTGAAATACTCCTCAAAAGCTTTGAAAACGCTGTATTATATTATTTTCAAAGTTTTTTTTATGGTATTAAAAAAATTACTTGAAAATAAACATTTTATGCCGATTTTTAAAATTTCAGAGTCACTTATACCGTTTTTCAAGTATGAGATTAAAAAATCTGAAAAAAATATATTTTAAAGTACTCTAAATGAGCTTTAATTTGCATTTTTTTAAATTTTCTACAATGATTTTTCGTCAAGTTAAAAAGTTTCAAAGTCAGACATTTTTGGTGTTTTTTGCAGAAAAATGATTAATTTTCTGCAAAAAACTGGTCAATTTTCTGAAAAAAACACCAAAAATGCCCAACTTTAAAACTTCATAGCTTGACGATAAATAATTGTAGTGAATTTTAAAAAAATGCAAATAAAGCTCTTTCAGAGTACTGTAAAATATATTTTGTCAGATTTTTTTATCTCATACTCGAAAAACGGTGTTAGCGAATCTAAAATTTAAAAAATTGGCAAAAAATGTTTATTGTCAAGTAAATTTTTTAATACTATAAAAAAACTTTAAAAATAATATATAATACAGCGTTTTTAAAGCTCTTGAGGAGTACTTTAAAATCGTTTTTTTAGAATTTTTCTACGACACTTTTTTTCCAAGATATGATCATTTTTTCCAAACTATTTTTTTTACATAGTGTTATCGAACTTTTGAGCGGTACTGTACATATCGTGCCTATTCATTTGTCTGCCCGTACCGAGCATCAATCTACTCAAAGGAGCACTAAAAGGTAAGAATAAACTATAATATATATTTATATTCAAATCATTAAATTATCTTTTAGGCGAGAGGGACACCCCCAAAAAAGCGTTTAGTTTTCTTAGTTTCCGGGAAGGTGACCGCTACCGTCCTACAAGCTAATTTTTTTTTTAAAAGGAAGCTTCTGACCCACAGATTAAAAATACAAATTTTTTTTGCAGTTCCGAGTCCGGGAACATAAAGAAAATGGCGGTTACTTATAGTGCGTATAGAATTTTTACCTATTAAACCGCTATTTTCGCCATTTTCTTAATGTTCCCGGACTCGGAATTAAAAAAAAAATTAGCATTCGTAATCTATGAGTCAGAAGCTTTCTTTAAAAAAAAAAAAATTAGCTTGAAGGACGGTAGCGGTCACCTTCTTGAAAAATAAGCGCTTTTTTGGGGGTGTCCCTCTCGCCTATTTAATAATTGTCCAATAGTGAGAGCGATCCCTCTTAGTCAAATATTGGTGGAGCTTTCTCTACCATTAGACTACATACACCTTTTTATTATACTTATGTTATTTAACTTTCACTAATTTGATATTAACTTAAACATTTTAAAATAAATTAAATTCACTCAATCAAATGTATTAAGTTTAATATTTAATTCAATATATACAAATCTAAATTATTTAATCTATCTATAAATTGAGGGATCGCGTGGAAGAAAGTCCTAACTCTAAAAGTATAGTTTTTAGTAAATAAAAAAAAATTGTTTAACTTGATACTAGCTTTATAAAATATTGTAATATTTTACAATGCTATAGTAAATACTTTAATACAAAAGGTCCAACCCTGGTAACACAGTCTATCAAGCAAGCGATTACATGACTTCCGACACGCAGAAATTGCACCAGACACGTCCAAGCATGAGCAAGTGCAGCAGAATTACGACAAAATTGCAACAGGATCTGCCAGCTTTAAAAGCCGTCAGACGAGTGCACAAGAATTGCGCAAGACTTGCGTAATCATCTGCCAGCCAGGCGAGAGCAGCAGGAATGCACCAGTATTCAACAAAAAAATTGCGCCAGAAGTGCGCACGCAGATTGCATGAAGTTTAAATTTTTCAGCCATCAGACGAGTGCGTAACAATTCCATAAGACTTGCGTAATCGTCCGCCCGCCAGACGATTGCAGCAGACATGCGCCAGTTTTCAACAAAGAAATCGCATTAGAAGTGCGCACGCAGATTGCATGAAGTTTGAATTTTCCAGGTGTGAGACAAGTGCAGAAGAATTCCATAAGACTTGTGTACTCGTCTGCCCGCCAGACGAGTGCAGCAGACGAGCGCAAGTTGTTAACCGAATAATTGCGCCAGATGTGCGTACGCAGATTGCATAAAGTTTAAATTTTTCAGCCGTTAGACAAGTGCACAAGAATTGCACAAGACTTGCGTAATCGTCTGCCAGACAGACGAGAGCAGCAGGAATGCACCAGTATTCAACGAAAAAATTGCGCCAGAAGTGCGCACGCAGATTGTATGAAGTTTGAACTTTCAGCCGTCAGACGAGTGCATGAGATATGCGAAAGACTTGCGTGATCGTCCGCCCGCCAGACGAGTGCAGCATATATGCACCAGTTTTCAACGAAGAAATTGCGTAAAAAGTCCGCACGCAAATGGCATGAACTTCGAATTTTTCAGCCATCAGATGAGTGCACAAGAATTCCATAAGACTTGCGTAATCGTCCGCCCGCCAGACGCTTTCAGCAGACGTAAGTTTAATTTTAATTTATATAAATTTGCGTTATAAATTAATTCTCAATCGCTAGGTGTCGTTTCACGAATTTCGAAATTCCAGATTCAATATTTAAAGACAGGTATATATAAAGTGAGAATATTTCAAGTTGCAACATAGATATTCTTCGTACATTAGGGAGCCGACTCTCTCATTCTTGGCTTCTAAAAATATAAAATTTGTTTTTCAGCAATATTAACATAGATTGATATTGCCACTTGTAGATGCAATTATGGTACACGCGGCTGCTGCCATTTTTCGCTGTGATTCTGGCGCACTTCTGCTGCCCGCCCGCATGCATTGACCGCTCATATATATTGTAATTTACGGGTGCAATTCTAACGCAATTCTGGTGCACGTGGCTGTTGCCATCATCTGAAGCAATATTGCTTTAATTCTTATGCACTCTTCATGCGAAATCGACGTCCAATGCAAATGCAACATTTAGGGAAACAGATAGAGCAATTTCTGCTTGCAATTTTCATGCACTTGAATCGCAGCAGGATTGCGTCAGAATCGCAACCGAAATTTTACCAGGGAAGTGGTATTTTTGAGTTTAATATTATTAATAAAAGAATATTGAAGATTCAAAAATTCGAGTTAGGCCCTTTTTGCCAATTTTGTATAAATAATTAAGGCTTTGTGATGAATAAATCATGAGAAAATTATTTGATTATTTGAAATACATTTATTATTACTTTTTACTTACATAATACAAGATATAACAAAATATTCAGTTTTTGAATCCTCATTTTCATTCACGAAGGGAAAAACATTTTTATTGTACTAATTTTGTGCAATATTGATAGAAATTGCATTAGAGATTTTAAATCTGTAAGTTTTTCCTTTTTTATTCCAACATTATCGATTTTTGTTAACTTGTTTCTAGCTTTCATAAGATTTTTTCGGGAAATTTGAAATAATGAAAATATTGCATAATTCAAGTTAGGCTCTTCTTATACGTTCTGTATCATTTAAACATACAGAGACACGTTTTCATTCTTCTATATTTTATAAACATATAAAGAATATCTTCTAGATAAATTTTCAATCATAATTTCAAAAAGGACCTAACTCGAGTTAGATCCTTATTCCACGCGATCCCTCAATTATCAATCAACTCAATATATACATTTATTAAATCATTCATTTTACTTAGTCCTGGTGAAAACCAGGACCTAACAACTTCATCAAACAAATATACCCATCAAAGAAGCATACAAGTACTATCTTAGAAATTTATGACCAGCGCCACTACGCTACATCGACCATCTGGAGGACCATTATTGAAAAATACCCTAGAATTAAATGATGTGCACAAGCTCGAGGCTAAAGAAAAACTGACTTTTGGTTTCTGAATCTCCTTTCTTTAATACTGTTTCTTCTCCATACCCACATAGCATGAAATATTTATGAAAGCTTTCAGAAATATTTGCAAGGAAAGAATGAAAGATTTCAAACATCTTTCGATGAAAGATTGTTGAAAGCCCGGTATGTCCGCCTGAGGGACTGCAAATAAATATTTCAATGAAAGTTTTCTGAAAGATTTCAACAAGATTTTCTAAAATATTTCAAATAAATATTTAAGAAATATTTATGCAATATTTCAAAGCAATATTTAAACAATCAAATAAATCTTTCATGAAAGATTTATGAAAGATTTCAGCAATATTTACGGTAACATTTCAAGAAAATATTTATGAAAGATTTCTACAATCTTTCATTGCAAGATTATCACAGTTTCAAAAATCTTTCATGAAAGATTTATGAAATATTTCAACAATATTTACGAAAATATTTCAAGGAAATCTTTCTAAAAGATTGATGCCATATTTCATTGCAAGATTATCACCAGTAGAGAAATCTTTCATGAAAGATTTATGAAATATTTTTCCTTTCTTTCAGAAATATATTTACTGTACATATCGATAAAATCTTTCATTAACCTTTTGCGAAAAGTTTTAAACGGAAATGTTGTTGAAAGCCCGCTATGTCCATCTGAGAGACTGCAAACAAATATTTCAATGAAAGTTTTCTGAAAGATTTTAACAAGATTTTCTAAAATATTTCAAATGAATATTTAGGAAATATTTATGCAATATTTCGAAGCAATATTTAAACAATCAAATAAATTTTTCATGAATGATTTATGAAAGATTTCAGCAATATTTAAAGTAATATTTCAAAGGAATCTTTTCGAGAGATTTCTACAATCTTTCATTGCAAGATTATTAACGTCATAGAAATCTTTCATTTCTACAATCTTTTGGTGGTATCGATATAACATACACACACACACACACACACACACACACACACACACACACACACACACACACACTCACACACACACACACACACACAAATATATTCACAATAATTATAGTTTTTATTTACATGATACTATATTATATTTTGATACATTATACTTCTACATGAAATACATATCCGCATACATAATTTTACATTCACTTATAAAGTCGCATTTATATTGGATAAGATAAGCGCTGGGCACGTATGCACTAATCAGAGCTTTTGCCTTATATAGTAAGTCAGCTATCCTCTTACCACTTGGGGACAAAACGCGCATTGAACGCGCGTCCTCCTATCGGCATGATTAGGATACTCAATCGTTGCAGAAAAATAACTCCTAAAAATATTTCATTGAAAGATTTCTGAAATATTTTAACAATATTTCTAAATCGTTTCGAATAAATATTTATACAATATATCGTGGCCAGATTTAAACAATCAAATAAATCTTTCATTGCAATATTGTAACTATCATAGAAATCTTTCATGAAAGATTTATGAAAGATTTCAGCAATATCAACAGTGATATTTCGGAAAAATATTTCTAAAATATTTCATTGCAAGATTATCAGAGTTACAAAAATCTTTCATGAAAGATTTATGAAAGATTTCAGAAATATTTACGGTAATATTTCAAGAAAATATTTATTAAAATTTTCACAATCTTTCATTGCAAGATTATCACTGTTTTAAAAATCTTTTATGAAAGATTTATGAAAGTTTTATTATGAAAGATTTCAGCAATATTTACAGTAATATTTCAAGAAAATATTTATTAAATATTTCTACAATCTTTCATTGTAAGATTATCACAGT
The DNA here is from genome assembly GCA_017163975.1 of Anastatus disparis. NCBI lineage: Eukaryota > Metazoa > Arthropoda > Insecta > Hymenoptera > Eupelmidae > Anastatus > Anastatus disparis. Next base: position 5,940,963 of record JAFFSR010000347.1, read on the forward strand.
TTACAAAAATCTTTCATGAAAGATTTATGAGAGATTTCACAATATCCATTTTCGAAAATATTTATAAGTTTAAATTTATTAAGAATCACATAAAATCTAAAGATTTCAGCAATATTTACAGTAATATTTCCAGAAAATATTTAAGAAATATTTCTACAATCTTTCATTGCAAGATTATCAGAGTTACAAAAATCTTTCATGAAAGATTTATGAAAGATTTTAGCAGCATTGACAGTAATATTTCAAGAAAATATTTATAAAAGATTTCTACAATTTTTCATTGCAAAATTACCACAGTTTTAAAAATCTTTCATGTAAGATTTATGAAAAATAGTGTGAAGGTTTTTGGCTGAAGCATGGAGAACACTGGAGAGAAACCTTTTATAAATCTTTCAAACAGGTTTCCTTAAAAATTTCTATGAAAGCTTCCAACAATCTTTCGTTGTAGTCTAACTAGGAGAGTATCACACCTCCGGATCATGGATTTTGCTCAAACTTCGGGATAAGTTTTCAGATGATAAAATATGGAAAAAGCTAAAGTTATAGTCATAAATACTCAATATTTCCCTAGTTACAGGCAATTAAAGAAAATCACTAAAGAAGTTACTAGATTTTTAAACGCATATAGTTCTTTAGCGTCGATAACTACAAGCTTGAAACTTTTTTAAAATGAAAGCTGAGCTCAAATCCTTTCGAAATAGTAGTTACAGCATATCAAAATATTATTTTTTCCCAAAGTTAGAGCGTAATAAGGATTGGACCTAATTTCAGCTTTTATTATTAATTAATGTTTTTAAAAGAAAAATCAGGTCCAATGTTTATCACGCTCTAACTTTGGGAAAAAATAATATTTTTACATGCTATAACTACTAATTCGAAAGGATTTGAGCTCAGCTTTAATTTAAAAAAAGTTTCATGCTTGTAGCTATCGACGCTAAAGAACTATAGGCGTTTAAAAATCTAGTAACTTTTTTAGTGATTTTCTTCAATTGCCTGTAACTAGGGAAATATTGAGTTTTTATGACTATAACTTTAGCTTTTTCCATATTTTATCATCTGAAAACTTATCCCGAAGTTTGAGCAAAATCCGTGATCCGGAGGTGTGACACACTCCTAGTAAGTAAACAAAAAATCTCGCAGAGAAATATTGTTGAAAGATTTTATAAAATATTCCATGAAGCTTTCTTTGAGAGATCACTACTATATTTCCTTGCAATATTACATGAAATATTTATGAAATATTGCGTCAAGATTTTTGGGAACAGCATGGAGAACGCTCAGGAGCAATCTTCCATAAATCTTTCAATTATGTATCCTGAAAGATTTCGATGAAAGCTTCCAACAATCTTTCATCGCAGTCTAAGTAAACCATAAATCTTGCAGAGAAATATTGTTGAAAGATTTCATGAAATATTCCTTGAAACCTTCTTTGTGAGATTGCTACTACGTTTCGTTGCAATATTATATTAAAGATTTATAAAAGATTGCGTGAAGGTTTCGAGGTACAGTAAGGAAAACGTATGGGAGAAATCTTGCATAAATCTTTCAAACATGTTTCCTGAAAGATTTCAATGAAAGCTTCCAACAATCTTTCATCGCAGTCTGAGTAAACCAAAAATCTTGTAGTGAAATATTGTTGAAAGATTTATGAAATATTCCGTGAAGCCTTCTCTGTAAGATGGCTAATATATTTCCTTGCAATGTTGCATAAAAGATTTATGAAAGATTGCGTGAAGTTTTCGAGGTACAGCTAGGAGAATGCCTGTGAAAAATCTTTCATAAATCTTTCAATCATGTTTCGTGAAAACTTTCTTTGAAAGCTTTCAGCAATCTTTCATTGCAATATAAGTTAACCAATAATCTTGCAGAGAAATATTGTTGAAAGATTTATGAAATATTGTTTGTAATATTTCATCGAGATTTCAAGAAATATTTCAATATAATATTACTGTAATATTGCTGAAAGATTTCATTGAAAGGTTTTTTATTCGTTCGTTATATCTTGCTACGAAATATTTCAACAATATTTATAAAATATTTCTAAGAAATCTTTCACTGAAAGATTTTGAAATGTTTCACTGTTTTATTTCATGCTATGTGGGTAAGGCTCTATATTAAGTTGTTTTGCTGAAAGATTTCTAAGCAGTCTTAGGTTGCACGTGAAAAACATCTATTATCGATTTTTGTAAGCTTAACTGTTTCGGTTTTTTCTCCATAGGCTCCGTGTAAAGTTGTTTTGTAAATTTAAAAAGGATCGCACGTGTGCCTTTTAGCTGCGAAACTTGAGAAGGATCAATTTGACAAAACTCTGCATCTGCGTTCAAAACCGGAGATGGCATGCTAAGACTCTGTTATTTACGCTTTTATATTCTGGGTAATGTTTACTGGGTATAGCAGAGGACTCCCCTACCGAAAATAATCACGCAATTATCACTTGATTATCAGGTGACGTTAACGAGCAAAAGTCACGTGATACTTACGTGATAATCACGTGATTTAAAAAACAAATACCCCAGTGAAAATAATCACGTGATTATCACGTCATTATTACATGACTAAAAAAAATCACGTGATTATTATGTGATTCAGAGAAAAAAATTTGATTATAGGATAATAATTCACGTGATTATCACGTGATTATTAAGTTAGTTTGCACTAATTTTATATTTTTTTTATATTTTTTTTCTTAATTACGTGATTATTTTAAGTAAGGATATTTTTTTATTAAATCACGCGATCATTACGTAATTATCACATGATAGTCACGTGATTATACCAAGTTGGAGTTTTTTTTCTTAATCACGTGGTTATTATGCTATGATTTCGTTATAATTATGTAATCATCACGTCATTATAACATGATAATCACGTGTTTATTTTCAGTAAAGTATTTTTTTTTTTTTTTTTCAAATTGCGTGATTATTACGTACGCATTTTTTGACATTTTGCTTGTTAACGTCACGTGATAATCAAGTGATAATCAGGTGATTATTTTCGATAGGGTCAATACATCATTTTACATTAGAAGTTTTTATTGGGCGCAGCAGCAGATGTTTGCATCCTGTATTTCTTAGTATTTGTTTTTTTTCTAAAATAATATTCCATTATTATTCTTGCTCTTGGTTGTGAAATCTAAGCTTTTCACTTATCAATATTATTATATATTATCAATTTTTATCATTTTAATTATTGTTATAATTTTTATCCTTTATCAGTTCCAAAACGCGCATACTCTTTATCGTCGCATTATTGATATCGAGTTTCCATCTATATTAAACCCATGGTTAAATTCGAGTTCATGATAGGAAAATATTGATGTTTTCACCAGGAAGTAAGAGAGAAGGCGACCTAACTTCATACAATAAAAATGCGACGCATTTTCCGATAAAATTGGCCAAGTCCGCTCAACGAAATAGCTTGCTATCAACTGCTCACAGAGCGTTCTCGTGGTGACGAGATGTACTAAACGTTAAGAAAACCGTCGAAATACAATGAAACCAAATGATCTCAAATGGCAGCGCTGCATATTTTACCACAGACGTAAGAGAACTTCGAATCATGCATTGAGTTTCGCAACATGATTATTTTGTTTTTGAAGCAAAGCTTTTATACGGACGTTCTGGGCGCTCGCCGCGCGACCATTCTATCCGTGCTAAGCGTCAGATTTTAAAAGCGTTATACGATATATATAGGTATACAGAGTGGCAGCTGCGGCGTGTGTGTATACATGTCGTGCCAGTACGTGCACACTGCCTCCCATCCCCACCTCTCCGTAACTTAGTGTGCGTGGCCTTCTGTCTCTCTCACTTATATCAGTCATCGCTTTCTATCTCTTTCTCTTGAATATTCGCTGCGATGTGCTGTTTCGTTTATCCCGCTTCCTGTCGATTGTTAATAAATCGTGTAAATTGTAATTCTATAAGAATAGAATTGAAAATATTTGTACCATAATTTAGTTACCATCAACCAATAGTTACTTCGGTATAATATAAAAATGAGAATAGTGGTGTACAAATTACTGAATGTACTTCTGATGAACATACAAATATTGTATGTTAAAACTTTGTACATAAAACTAATTAATGAATCTTATCATGCAAAAATTACAGTATTCAAATTATTTTAACATCTTTACTACTTGAAGGACATGAAAAAACAACAGTGCCGTCTAGGGACGCCTGAAAGAAGCGAAGCTTTGTATAAAGCATAGGAACTAAGCGTTAAAAAAAATAATGAAAAAAATACGTGAGGGAAAAAAATTAAGACTTAAGAAAAAATAAAAAAGATACATTTAAAATAAAATACACGCCTAAAAACGCTGTAGCCTTGCGTTTTAGGGCGTGTATTTTATTTAAAATTTATTTTTTTTATTTCCCAAAATATTTATTTTTTTTATTTCTTTTAAGTCTTAATTTTTTTCCCTCACGTATCTTAGTTCCTATGCTTTATACAAAGCTTCGCTTCTTTCGGGCGTCCCTAGACGGCACTGTTGTTTTTTCATATAGGTTATTTATGAAAAATTCAAATGATAACTACTAAAATTTTATTGCTTATATAATTTTAATTAACAATATTTGATTCTATATGATTATTGAACTGAGAAATAAAAATTTTATTTCATAAAATTATTCGGATCATGAAAAAAGAAAGTAATATTGTTTATTTACTAAAATTATGTCATTAAGTAATAAGCAACGATAAAGCGAAATTTACTCCATAATTTGGAATTGTCTTATGTCTATGGTAAAATATGCGATGTTGCCATTTGAGGTTAACATTCGGAAAAATATCCTTCCCACCAAGTGTACATTTCACACTCACCTAAAACTACTTTGAAAAGTATTAAGCGTGAAATGATATATGCTCATTCACCCCCAGTTTTTTAATAAAATTAGATTTTGATGGATGTGTGTGGGTGGAAGGTGGATTATGAAATAACTATACACAAACACTATTACTGTTACTCTTAATAATCAATATATTGTCAAGCAATAATTAATACTCAAAATACTTTTTGAATTCTTAAGTACTCTATGCAGTTTACTCAATAGAGGCTACAGAGAGAATGACCATAGGGCTTATGACGCCTATAACTCGTAGTACCAGAAAAGGGACGAAAGGGTGGGGAGAGTAATAAGGCAAAGCAAACCTTACAGATTATAAATTTAAAATTTGTATCATCGGTAGTTTTCAAGTTTTTTTTTTTATATTTTCTGAATAATTTTTTTTTAATTACAATAAATTATTATTTAAGAGCAGGTCGTATATCTCTGTGCTTTTCTAATCAAAGAATTAATTTTTTTGTGAAAACTAATAATCGTAGCAAAAAATAAAGAGATAGCCCCATCTTGTATTATAAGAAACAATATATTCTTCGATGAGGAAAAATTATTTTTATTGATTTGTTTTGAAGAAAACCTCGAAAAACTTAAAAAATTGAGGTTAGGATGAACAATTCAGTTTCTCAAAGTTTTCTTAAAAACAAAGTGATAAAATTAATTTTTCCTCATAAAAGAAAATATTTATTTATTATCTGTACGAGATGGGGCTTTCTTCTTATTTTTTAATACAATTATTAAATTTTGCAGAAAAATGAATTTTGCGGTTAGAAAAGGATAAAGATATACGACCTGCTCTTAAATTAAATAATAATTTTATTTAGTTATTTTGAAATATGTATGGGGCATTCTCCGTCAAACGGACACCCCCCTAGTTCCAGAGTAATTTTTATCCTATTGAGGTCTATAAGGTCTCAAAAGAAAGCTAAGATTGTCTACTTTCGAATACGACTTGGCGTTTTTCAATTTGGAAAAAATAAATCTAATATGGCGGCCAAAACACGGAAAAACGCACTGACATGGATGATTTTCAGTCTCGCCCCAGAGTAGTATTCATCTGATTGTAAGATCTCAAATGAAAGCTAAGGTTACTAAGTTTCGAAAGCTATATAATACGTTTTCGACCATAAAAACGTAAAAGAATAAAGGTCAACAAAGGATCATGTAGGATATAAAATTTCGAAAGCATATTTACAATTAAGTGCGTGGAAACGAAAAGGGCTTATAGCCAATGTTATTTAAATGGGTTATAAGCTCTTTTCGTTTCCAGGCCCTCAATTCATTCCAAACCTTTCACTTTGTTCGGAATTCCTTTGAACTCTTACATTTAAAGTTTCTCTCCCTTTTAGTACTATCCAGAGCTCACGACGTAGACGTAGAGAGATGATCGAGCTCCATGTTTTTTTTCTTGTATTTTTTTTATCTTTTATATTTTGTATGTTTTTTTATCATAAATAGTGAAATATATGAATTTTTCAATTATGCTAGACAGCTATATCTTTAACAAAGTTGACCTTGACTACTTCCACAGCATTGGAATATCTTTTGATAATTAGTTCTGATTTTGATTGCGCTATGAAGCCATGGTTTTTAAATATCTGAGGAACGCTTAACGCTAATTCAAATCTCTTTTTGAGTTTTCGAGTCATAGCATTATGTTCTACTTGAGTGTATCAGAAGATTTTAATCGTTTTAAAATGTTCTTTGGCTCAGATATACAGTCTCTCGAATGTCAAAAGTGGCACCATCAATCAATGTGTGAGACTTGTTCTGTACGCTTCTCTCTTGAAGTTAGCTCCAATACCATCATAGTGGCTCTTCCCATGAGCTGTTGCACAATAATGCCATTCAGCATCGACATGAAAATCTTCAGCGTGATGTAACAAGTTGCGAATTTGATACTTGTTTTTAAAAGGCTGTTTAGTTCCATCTGTAATATGAATTATTTTTTTTAAACACCTCACTTTTACTCTGATTTCTTCTATTAATTTTCTTTGAATCGTAGCAACTGCAGAAGTATTGTGTTTAATGCTGTCCCTGGTGAAAAAAATCAGGTGACAAGTCACCTGATTTATCAGGTGATTTATTATGCCAAAATATCATGTATCAATTTTGTTGGGTTTTACACGTTTTAAACCATGCTTAGTCAATTTAGAACAATTTTTTAAAAATTTTGAAATTTTTGAACTTAGAAATTTTTTTATAAAATTAGTCAAAATTTTTTCTAAGACTAAATTATCTAAAAAATTTTCTAAGTTCAAAGTTTTCCAAAATTTTCAAAAATTGTTCTAAATCGACTAACCAGGGGAGGCTGTGAGCTTCGGGTCACAGATCTTGACGAAACTTTAGGATATAATTTTAGGTACCAAAATATAAATAAAGCCAGAGCGGTACGGTCTAACGCTTCGAAAAACTAAAATTATAGACGTTTCCAGTCTTATTCTAAGAAAATTGTAAAAAAAAGCTCCTAATTGAAGTGTGAATAATCCAGTCTAGAAATGCCTTTAATAAATCAACAGGGACCAAAATAAAAGTACAAAAAGCAAGCCTTAATTTGCCGTTTTCAGAATTAGAAAATAATAATTAGAACCAGAGATATGTTTGTTCAAAGTTAAGAAGCAAGAACGTACCAAAAATCATTTAAATTCTAAAGGACAGTGATTTTGTGATTTTTGGTACTTTCTTGCTTCTTAACTTTGAACAAACATATCTCTGGTTCTAATTATTATATTTTAATTCTGAAAACGTCAAATTAAAGCCTGCTTTTTGTATTTTTATTTTAGTCCTAGTTAATTTATTAAAGGCATTTCTAGACTGGATAATTCACACTTCAATTAGGAGCTTTTTTTTACAATTTTCTTAACATAAGACTAAAAACGTCTATAATTTCAGTTTTTCGAAGCGTTAGACTGTACTGCTCTAGCTTTACTCATATTTTGGTACCTTAAAACATATCCCAAAGTTTTATCAAGATCTGTGACCCGAAGCTCATAGCCTCTCCTGGTAAGTATGGTTTAAAATGTGTGAAGACCAACAAAATCGTTACATGATGTTTTGGCATGATAAATCACCTGATAAATCAGGTGATTCATCACCTATATGTAGAAAGATTTACGTTCTTTAGCTTTTTTTGCCAATCACCTAGATGCCCCAAATTCATGTGCTACTTTATTTATACTCCACAAAGCAGGAGCTGTTGTCAATATCTGGATTCTCATAGGATCACTGACTGCTAAGCTATGGAATTTATCCTTTAATCCTTGTAATAACTTCTCTAATTCCATTTCACGAGTAGATATACTCTCACAGCTAGTTTTTTTTTTGTAAACTGGTAGAAGAATCTTGAGAGTTTGTAGATTTATCAGGGTTGATCGCAGGGTTGGATAGGTTATCGCTATCGAAATGTTCATTCCTTTCACACATTAAAATATCTGTATCAAGAGAAAGTTTGAGTCTTTTCCTACAACTTCCGCATACTTTACAGTTTTCAGGTAAATAAATAACGTAAGTCCATTATAAATTTGGAAATTTTGCGCGAATCCTTCTCAACATGACCAGCATTACCGGAGTTTTTGAAAAAATTAATGCACCTATCAAAATGATAAGAGATTGGTAATTTTGACTTGATGGAACTACAATAAAGTGCAAGAAAAACGGATATACTATTGTAACGTTTGGCTTTTCTGGTCGGTTTGCCGTAGACAACTCGTTGACGTCGGCGGCATCAAACTTTTACTTTTACCTGAGGGTTGATGCTGGAAGATGGTTGGTCGGAGGTTCGAATAAGCCAAAGTTCAAACTTATAAACTAATTGAAATTACTGAATTTAATAATAAAAATAAAAATGAGTTTAAGAATGAAAAGTTAACTGTAATAAAAGAAATGTATAAAAATTTAACTGTAATTAAAGGAAAAAGAAATTTACTATTGCGTTTAAATAATAATTAAATTGATGAAATAACAAATCTTAAAACTAAAGCGGTAAATGACGGGGCGGATTTACAGGACAGGTTAAGCGGAACTGGTAAATGAGTATGAGTCGTGCAATTATATTTTTCACAATAAATATTCCTTTGCATTTATTGAGTTGAACTTATAACTAATACAAGGTTGAATTAATCAATGAATAATCTTGGAAAATTGGCCGGAAACGGCGACACGCAAAAAATATGATTAATCAATTAATGCTAAGATCAAATTATGTCTTTAGGCGGTCGGTATTACTTTTACCGGAAATGCAATTTAACAAAATTATACTTATACAAACTAAAAGTTAAGAAAAGATAGACTATTTACAGGTTACGAGATTTAATTGATCTCTTTATGGCGGTCGGTATTTATTTTTACCGGTAACGCAGTTTTTAACAATCTTATTATTAATAAATTCCGAACGGTATCGATTACAAACTAGGATAGAGGAAAGATAATAAACTATATACAGGCTACAATATTATCGACGGCGGTTACGGTTGGAATCTACTTTACCGGCGGCGGATAATACGAGCAGTGTCTCGATGACACCCGGTGTAGACTGGAAGCAGGTCAGTGTCGCAGGAAGACATGATAATGCTACCTCCAAGCCTCAGGGTAGACAAAGAGAGGATGAGCTAGTCGTGGAAACTCCATCGACTGGCGGAGGAACTACCTCGACCGAAAAGGTGGAGGTAAGAGATAGGAAACTATGTATAGGAAACCCCCTTATACATAGTTGCTGGGAATAGATGGAAAAACTTAGTCAATCTAAGCCCAGGTAAGAACGGTCTGCAATGTGTATAGGAATCCCCCTTATACACATTGAAACACGTAGGTGATCTCTCACTATGTAAAGCATAACTTCTCTACATAGAGAGAGGGGAGAGAGTCCGTTTTAGCCGGCCGTCTTGCCGACTTATATGCTCTGGAGCGCGCTATTCCCATTGCGGGAGTAACGCCTCGTAGCGGTTGAGCGCGGAACCCGGTTTAAGCGCGATGCTTGAAATAGCATCGTCGCACTATGTAAATTATTTTCAAAACGAATCGTATATCAATGTATCAGAAAAATATTATAAAAAAGTTATAGAATCATTTGGAAGAATGAATAAGAATTAAGAAAATGTAAGATATTTATATATCTATATACATTAGAGAATACTCTGAACATATTCATTACCTATATTTATTTGTTTAACTGTTTATGTTGCCATGTAAAATTTGTTGTTCACTTCGAGATTGGTTATTGAAGAGTTGGTTATTAAACATCCGATTCTGGTTTTAAAATAAACGTTCTCATAAAATGTGATCTGTTTAAATATTATTGCCCTGCAAATATCAAAAGTGGGTTAAAGAACAAGATAAATTCAATAAATTGTGAATTGAATTTTTTTTTGTTTTATCTGATTAAGTTTTGTGATTTCCAGTGTGCTGTTCGTTCTAATATTGATTAGAATTGATTATGGAAGTTTTATTATTCGCTTTGTGCAATTGAATATAGTATTAAACAAAACTAACCATGGTTGAAACGAGTGAATTGACAGTGTTAGAATTAAAAGAAATTTTGCGAAATCAAGGCTTACTGACTACAGGAAATAAATCAGAATTGGTGTTACGAATAGAACAAGCAGATCCAGATGGAAATTGGGTTAAAGAGTATTGCGAACAAAATAATCCTTTATTGCAAGGAGCATGAGAGGATTCAAGACGATTGGCACAAGAACGAGATGAAATGGCTAAAGAAATTGAAAATTTAAAACGTGTGGTAGGAGCATTACAAAATCAAAAAAATATGAATGAAGTTGGTGGAAATGTCATTAGTATTGATGGTAATGATGATGCTCAATGGCTTCAAAACGATCTAAGACGGAAAGAACAACACAGGAAGAATTTAGCTGGTGAAATTGTTACTCAAGCGATTATCGAGAATGCTGTTGGTGACAACGGTACAGTTCAACGTGACGATGGTTCGAGTGGGTTCATCAACGGAGACAGAAGTGCAACTATTGGAAATTATTCAATCTTTGAAAGAAATATTAATGGGTCTGCTTTATCTACTGCTGTTCAATGGAAACAAGATAATCCTTTAAATATTGTAAAAACGGTTAGCGAATTATTCAAGTGTTTTTAATGGTAATAGCGATAATTTTGAAAGTTGGGAACGACAGGTTAGGTTACTAATACAAACATATAAACTTACAAATGATATGTCAAAAATTTTGATAGGTACTAAACTTAAAGGTAAAGCTCTCTTATGGTTTCATTCAAAACCTGAACATATCACATTAACGACAAATGATCTATTAGATGCTTTAAGAAAAATGTTTTTTCGTAAAATTGATAAACTTAAATTACGTAAGCAATTTGAAAATCACATATGGCAAAAACATGAATATTTTTGTAAGTATGTTCATGATAAAATTATTCTTGCAAATAAAGTTCCTATTGATGAAAATAAAATTATTGATTATTTAATTGACGGAATACCAGATAAGAACTTAAGAGATCAAGTGCGAATACAACGATTTTTAACACAAGAAGCTTTACTGAATGCGTTTGATGAAATTTCATTGAAAAATAAAAAATTCTCTTATTTAGAAAAATATAAAGAAAATCAAAATAAAAATACTAACGATTCATATAAATTTAATAAATCTGAAAAATTTGAGGTTAAATCGAAAAAAAGATGTTATAATTGTGGTGATTATTCACACTTATCTTTTGAATGTAAAAAAGAAAAGAGAACAAAAGGTTCTTGTTTTAAATGTGCACTGAAAATAAAAATAAGCAAAGTTAGCTTGAGTGTGCTCTCACTTGTACCTTATAGACTCAGGCAATCATCTGTTAAGTTACAGTTGCCTGAGACCCAAGCTAATATTGCTTGGGTCCCATCGACAAAAGTGATCGGTCGCGTACCAAGTAAATACAATACTTGAAAGTCAAGTGAGACCTATTTTAGATAATCTATTACGAGATTCACACTGGAAAAAATCGTAGTGGTCATTAAAAAATATATTTATATTACTATGATGTAAATAAATATAATAAAATACCTGGAAAAATTCTTTAATTAAAATTACAAATCGTTTTGAAAAAATCACTGTTTTTTACTGTGACCGTGACATATACTTGATTTTGTATAAAAATTTATACTATTTAATATATGTGTATATGAAAAGTTAATTTTATATATATATATATATATATATATATATATATATATATATATATATATATATATATTGTAACGTTTTTACTTTCCTTTTTGTTTATTACTATATCAATTTATTACTACGTATATATATAATAAGTAAAGAGAGTGGGAAAGAAAACGTTGCCTCCTGTTGCCAGATGCTTCAGAGAGTAACCAGGATTCGGAGCAGGAGGCGGTCTGGGACGGACGGCGGAAGAATAGGAAAATAAAGGGTTTAAACACGGTTGATTTTATGCTTGGGAGTACCTTAGCTTTATTGCTGCCACAAGACAGTAAAAGAAAAGGTACAACGACGATTACAATTCCAACATAAATAAATAAGAAAATAATGACTCTATATAAACCAAAGAAATGAAAATATTTGACGCGTCAAAGAAAGAAAAGAATAAGTTTTGTTTTCTTGGTAATAAAGTTTTGCCGCTTATCGGCCGATGATAACAAAAATGTAATATCAAAAGAGAGACGTTATTCGTCTGTAATAACGGCCCGGGCGGTCAGTTATCTGGTGGCGTCCTCTACCTGAAACATAGGTCGTGGAAGAGAAACTTGTTAATACTAAATTATCAATTAAAGAGAGAGTTTGAGTGGCCGGCACTCTTAGAACTTAAATTTACTAATACTATTATCTTATGGACTAATAAAGAAAACGTTGGGTGGACGACACCCTTAACATACTACTATTACAATAAGAAATAATTATTTACAAGTGGGTACACGGAACCCTTACGGTAATAGAGCGAGAAGCGCTCTGCTTTATCGGCGGTTTATAAAGGTATTATCAGATTTTGGGTGGACGGCACCCTTAATTTTAATGCGGCGGAGGCGGCAGGATGAAGCGTGTATGCGGTTTCCTCGATTGCATTTAATCTAGGCCAGCGAGCACACTCGGCGAAGATTGTCTGCAATTCGACTTACTACTAATGATTTAATGCATTAGAGTAAGCGAGAGAGCAAGCTTTTCTTATACAGAGTGGGAGCTCCATGTAAGAGAAGCCAGTACTGTATCTACTCTCTCTCTCTAGGCCAGCAAGCGCACTCGGCTAAGAGAGGGGGAGAGCACAGTCCACAGTGCTTGCCTTATGGCTGAGCCGTTGGTCTTATATGTACTCGAGCTCGCTGTTCCTCTTGCGGGAGCAGCAAAAACTTACGCCACCTGGCGACTGATCCTGCTACTACCCAGCCTCGCGGGAGATTTAAACCGTGCTTACTGCACGATTATAGATAATCGTTGCAATATATATATATATATATATATATATATATATATATATATAGAAATTAAAGTAAACATTTGATATATATATATATATATATATATATATATATATATCAAATGTTTACTCAGCAATATGCAGTAATTTTCAATAAAAATAGTAATTTTTATTCAAAATCAACTTAAAATTAATTTTTACATTACATTAATTTTTTTCATAGAATTTCTCGTTGCAAAAGATTATTTTAATTAAAATGAATTTTTAAAAAATTTTGGAAATTGAATACGAAGCATATATGGTTTATTAAATAATTTATTTTATTTTTTAAATCATGAATGATTTTACAGAGCATATTTAGGTATGCCATACCATTTATTTTCATTTTGATACAAAAAGCACGAATGTATATAGAGTAAATTTTTTTAATCTATCAAGATACATGTGATTGCCTGGTATACGCAATATGCATAAATATGTCGATAAGTTTTTCACAAAATCATCCATTTGAAAAATTTTGAGGTTAACTTTCCAATACTTTATATATAAAGTGCATCCAAATATGCAATTTTTTTAGTTTGGAAAAAACAGAATTAATGTAGCAAGAATCTGTTTTAAATAAACAATAATTATGTACTTATTTTTTAAGAATCAAGACATATAATATAAACCTCGTAGCGGAGAATTACGAAATATACAAAACGCCTGACTTGATTTTGAAGCCTTGTCTTTACTTGGTACGCGACCGGTCACTTTTGTCGGCGGAACCCAAGCAACATTTGCTTGGGTCTGCAGCAACTGTAACTTAACAGCTGATTGCCTGAGTCTGTAAAGTACAAGCGATTGCACTGTCAAGCAAACTTTGCTTATTTTTATTTTCAGTTTGGTTCAGTTAAACATATTATTAAAGATTGTCCTCAAATAAATAAAAAGTCAGAGCAATCAGAAATTTCTGTTATTAATAGTAACTTAATAATTGAAAATGATTATACAAAAAATATTGAACTTGAGTTTGAAAATAATGGTGATCTTTTTATTGTATCACTTGTAGCTCTTTTGGATAGTGGCAGTCCAATTACTTTTATTAAAGAAAAGTTGATTAATCCAGAATTAATTGAAAAAATTGATAATGAAAAATTAAAATATTGTGGCATAAATAATTCTAAATTAGAAATTGTTGGAAATGTTGTTAATTGTACTTTAAATAATATTAAAAAGAGACTTTTTATGTATGTCGTAAAAAATAATACTATGAATTCAAATGCGGTATTAGGAAGAGATTTCTTTAATTTATTTGAATTAAAAATTATTGAAAATGCAAATATTATTGAAAATAAATTAGAAATTTTTAATATTGATATTAGTAACAATGATAATAAAATAATTGATGAAATGATTATAAACCCAAAAATTCAATTTGAAATACAAAATAATTTAAAAACAATTTTTCAATCTTATTATATTGAACCAATAAGACCAGCAAAACCTAAAATAAATGCTGAGCTTGAGATTAAAATAAAAAGTGATCAACCATTTTTTTTCAAACCTCGTAGATTATCATATGACTGATTCCATTTCAAATCGAACAGTCAGTATACACTCAAGTCACCAATTACTGCGCTAATGGAGTATCGTTATTCTACCCTAAAAATAAGGGTATACTTATTTTTATTTTGCTGAAATATCAAAATTATCAGATATGCACTTTTAAAATTGCATGATTAAAAGCTGAGAATTTAAATAATTTATTTCATCAATGAATTTTGATAAACCTTTTTTATTTTATTTCTTTTGAGCCCTCTTCAACTCCGTGCAGAAATTTAAAAAATAAAAATGATAATGAGTGTACAGACTTCTTACAAATAATCAATTCCGATATTAAGCCTTAACAATATACAAATCGTACCTTACCTTTCCTCAGATATGAAACCTAAGTCTAAGTATCACTATAAAAATTTGTTTTGATTGTAAATGTTTAACTGATTTTATGTACGCTTTTAATCTAATTGTTATTGGTTTATTAATTTATATTGTATAAAAAAGATACTTAATGTTAACCTATCTGGAATAATGCATTTTTGCGCTTGTAAAAATTACCCAACAAATTATTGTTGGGGGATGATTGGGACCCCTTGTATTATGTATGGCGCTTAGCGCACCAATACATGTCAAATACATGTGACGCTTCACCCACCTTTACTCTAGACATTCGCTTATCCTTGTATGTAAACTATAGTTAAACATATAGGTAACTTATTCCAGATCCCATCTCCTTCTGCATCTATATATACAGCCACCTAGATTACAACTACAACTTTGGAGATTTCTGAGTATTCTTGTCTTTCAGTTCTTCAGTCCTTAGAAAGTGATAGTTCTTTATTTCAAAAATAAAAAATTTTTAAGATTACTTGAAATCTTATTAAACCATACTTGCTTGGAATTATTACATAAAAGCTTTTTGTAAGTATCTTGAAATGATTCGTTGAAAGAATACCTTAGATTATTTCGAAAATCTTTCTAAATTATTTCATGCTAATCTTTGGAATTTTTTGTTTTTTCTTTAAATTCTTTTCAAAAGAATATGGTTATCTTTTTAAGTCCTTTTTAAATTTTTTCAACGTATTATTACTTGTAATATTTCATGAAATTATTTCGAAATTTTTTTTTTGTTTGGGGGATGTTATTCTACCCTAAAAATAAGGGTATACTTATTTTTTTATTTTGCTGAAATATCAAAATTGCATCAGATATGCACTTTTGAAAATTGCATACAAAAACTAAATGTTAAAACTGAAAATGTTGAGAATAACTTTAGAGAGCTATCGTTTTACCAATTTCCAATGAATTTTGATAAACCTTTTTTTATTTTATTTCGTTTTGAGCCCTCTTCAACTCCGTGCAAGAAATTTAAAAAAAAACTAAAAAATGACTGAGATATATGCATTTTACCAAAAAATGCACTTTTTATGCACATGCATTTTTCTCGAAAAGGCCATTTTTTTTTTGCTGAAATTTTTTTTGCTGATAGAGGACCAAAATACCTATCTAATAGTACTTGTTTGATCCAGGTTTTTTGGTTTGGAGCGAAAAAAATTCACAAATTTTGTTGGTGAAAAATGCTTGTATATACGTTCGGAAGTCTTAAGCAGTCTGCATTCAAACACTGTCGTATGCTTGGCTCATCATTTGTTTACATTTGTATGCATGTATATAGCATCAATAGTGATATATATATATATATATATATATATGTGTGTGTAAATTCGTAATATAAAAATAAATATTTAAACATGAAAAAAAAGAATTCTATTCGTGTATATCTATATTATGTATGTTTCGATGTACAAACAATAGGAGGCTAACTCGCGGACAAATACATCGCGTAACCAAAACAGCATATTAGAACTGTTATATAGAAGCTAGTTATTTTTACGGCTGCTTTGAAAGGTGCTTCTCGGGCTTGTGAAAAATTCAACAAAATTGTGAAATAACAATGTCCGAAATTTACTCTTCTAAAAGAATTTCATGTCCCGATTTTTTTCAAATGCATAAAAAGGTAGTTTATATGAGCAGTAATTCACGTTTTAGACCGTTGGAAGATTTAGCCATTAATTTGGCACAGCTTCATCCAGATTTAAATATATTGCCATCTACTAATGTATGTAAAAATTGCCATAAACGCATATCAAAAATGATTTAAAGTGATCTTGAGTCTATATCTGAAAATGAAATCACTGAACTTTTTAGCGGAAGAGATGATGATTTTATTCCGAAGACACCCTAACGAATAGAGGAATTAAACGAGAGTATTAATTCAGTTTTACCTGAATGCATCTCACCCCTAAAAAGAAAAACTGCAATACCTGAAAATTTTAGAGGAAATTACGTATCTAAAAAGAAAAAATCCTTAATTTCAGCTTTTTCTGCTACTGTTGGAAGTAAATTAGAAGATGCGTATGGCATTTCAGTTGAATCAATAGAATCGGACGAAAATTCCACTGAAAACTATTGGAATGAATTTTTATAAAATTTTAAATTGGCTTTAGAAAAATGCTCTTCTATTTCGGAGAAAATAAAACTTCTAACTCTACTACCTTCAAAATTAAGCAAAATAAAAGTTTGCTCACTATTCCCGAATATAAGCGAGTATATGATAAATAAATCAAGAAATCTCGTGAAAAATAAAGGAGTTTATTCGGAGCCAGATTTATATACTGGTCATCCTATTGATGAAAGCACAAAAAATATCGTTATGGAATATTTTTTAAATGATGATTTTAATTGTAGTAGACAAAGTCCAAATAAATCTGATGTCGTAACTGTTAAAATTAATAACACAAAAACTAAAAAAGTCAAACGGTTTCTTACTCGAAGCTTAAAAGAAACATATAGTCAATTAAGAAAAGAAATAGGTAAATTTCGGACATTGTTATTTCACAATTTTGTTGAATTTTTCACAAGCCCGAGAAGCACCTTTCAAAGCAGCCGTAAAAATAACTAGCTTCTATATAACAGTTCTAATATGCTGTTTTGGTTACGCGATGTATTTGTCCGCGAGTTAGCCTCCTATTGTTTGTACATCGAAACATACATAATATAGATATACACGAATAGAATTCTTTTTTTTCATGTTTAAATATTTATTTTTATATTACGAATTTACACACACATATATATATATATATATATATATATATCACTATTGATGCTATATACATGCATACAAATGTAAACAAATGATGAGCCAAGCATACGACAGTGTTTGAATGCAGACTGCTTAAGACTTCCGAACGTATATACAAGCATTTTTCACCAACAAAATTTGTGAATTTTTTTCTTGCTCCAAACCAAAAAACCCGGGATCAAACAAGTACTATTAGATAGGTATTTTGGTCCTCTATCAGCAAAAAAAATTTCAGCAAAAAAAAAAATGGCCTTTTCGAGAAAAATGCATGTGCATAAAAAGTGCATTTTTTGGTAAAATGCATATATCTCAGTTATTTTTTAGTTTTTTTTTAAATTTCTTGCACGGAGTTGAAGAGGGCTCAAAACGAAATAAAATAAAAAAAGGTTTATCAAAATTCATTGGAAATTGGTAAAACGATAGCTCTCTAAAGTTATTCTCAACATTTTCAGTTTTAACATTTAGTTTTTGTATGCTATTTTCAAAAGTGCATATCTGATGCAATTTTGATATTTCAGCAAAATAAAAAAATACGTATACCCTTATTTTTAGGGTAGAATAACATACTCCATTAGCGCAGTAATTGGTGACTTGAGTGTATACTGACTGTTCGATTTGAAATGGAATCAGCCATATTCTAAAAAGAATGATGTAAAAAAGTATTATCGATGATCTTTTACAAAGAGGTATTATAAGACAAAGTGAATCTGAATATTGTTCACCAATTGTGTTAACTAAAAAGAAAAATGGACAAACTCGTATGTGTGTTGATTACAGATCTTTAAATAAAATAATAGAAAAAAATAATTATCCTTTGCCTTTAATAGAAGATCAAACTGATATACTCAATGGTAAAAAATATCACAAGAAAATTATAAAAAATTTGCAGATAAAAAACGTAAAGAAGCACATGTTTATGAGGAAGGTGATTTAGTTATGATAAAAAATTTTGATTCAACTCCTGGTGTTTCAAAAAAATTAATTCCACGTTTTAAAGGTCCATATGAGATAGCTAAAGTTCTTAGAAATAATAGATATATTATTAAAGATATAAAAGGTTTTTAACTATCTCAAAAAAAGTATGAAGGGGTTTGGGAAGCAGCAAATATGAAACTTTGGCGAAGTAATAGACAAAAGTAATTTTTATATTCTTTATTTTTTTTTTTTTTTAATTTTAAAATTGTCCGAGGTCGGACAAGTGTCAGGATTGACCGAAACTGTAAGATATTTATGTATCTATATACATTAGAGAATACTTTGAACATATTCATTACCTATATTTATTTGTTTAACTGTTTATGTTGCCATGTAAAATTTGTTGTTCACTTCGAGATTGGTTATTGAAGAGTAGACATCTAATTCTGATTTTAAAATAAACGTTCTCATAAAATGTGATCTGTTTAAATATTATTGCCCTACAAAAAGAATTTTTTTTTTTCCATTTATTTAGCTTTATTAAGTTTCATATGAAACTTATTTAGCTATACAGTTTTATTAATACAAATCAAAATACAATAATATAATGTTATACATAGTGTAATGATTACAATTCATATTTTTAATTCGCACCTTTCAAAGAAATCGCAAATCGCATGGATTTACTCTAACATCAAGAACAGCTAAAAAAGATTTTATTGTGTACGGCGGATAGTGTTCATACATTCTTAATTTTTTGGCTAAATTTTGCCTTTGCGAATCATATATGGGGCAATCAAATAATACATGATTTAGGTCTTCATGTTCATAGCCGCATTTAGTTTTGGGATCTGAAACAATATGGATTTGGTAAAGCGAGGCCGCTAAATGATAGTGATTTGCACGACATCGGCTAACCGTGACGATTTTTTTTCTTGTTAAATTTGTTTTATAAAACCAGGGTTTGTTTTTATTCGAGTTATGAATTTTAAAGAACTCTACTCCCTTTTTTAGTTCTTGTTTTTTATATAATTATTGGTATTGTCTACTGTGGTTTTTTTTAGAAGTTCAAACAGATCCGTGTATGATATTAGCTGGTGATTTGCATATTTTTTAGTTGTACCCTTTTTGGCTGTTAGGTCGACTAATTTGTTACCCTCGATCCCCGAATGTGCTGAAACCCAATAAAGTTTTAATTTGCTGGTCGGATTTTGTTCGATGAAGGTTTTATATTTCCTTCTAATTTGCAGAATGTACGTGTTAGTATAACTGTTATTTTTTGCACTACTAAGGGCTTCCAGCGCTCTAAGCGAGTCTGTGAAGATAATAATGTTGCATTCCCTATATTTTATCGCAATGTCCATAGCGTAATTGAGCGCGATAGTTTCAGCAGTGTACAGCAGGACCGCATCGATAACAGTGGAAATATTATTTATGCACTGGTTTAAGAATTCTATTATTTTTTTTGTTTACTGGGTACTGTAAGAGATACTGAAATTGATTGTACATGATAAGCTGCTTTTATTTGCTAGGGTTTTAAGAACATATTTTTCGCCTAAAAATTTCGCTCGCTCTCTTATTGGAAGCAATTTAGATTCGGCTAACAAAATGTTGGTGGGTGTGCTTCTTCTATATTCTAGTGCAGTTCTTATCGCTGCGTGCTGTATTTTTTCTATTTTAATATAATATTTTTTAGTTGCAGGAAAGTAAAAAAAGCTGCCATAATCCAATACAGAACGCACGAAACTTTTGTACAGAGTAATTAGAGTCTGAGGGTCTGATCGCCACCAAGTACCGCAAAGAAACTTGATTATGTTCACGGCCTTATTACACTTTGTTTGCAACTTATCGATATGGTCGTTAAACTGAAGTTTAAAATCAAATATAATGCCCAGAAACCGAGTACTTTCCTTAGATGCTATTACATGGTTCTCTAATTGAATTTTCGTCGATCCTGGTTTAATTTTGTTTTTATTAAAGTGAATCAATGCCGTTTTTTGCGGAGATAATTCCAGCCCTATTTTAGCTAAGTTGCCTTGAATTATTGCTATAGATTGTTCAATTACTCTAATACATTCGGCAGTCGGAGTAACATTAGAGTAAATGGCGGTGTCATCTGCAAATTGCGAGAAGATTACGCTCTTCGATACATTTTTATCTATACCGAGTACATAAATTAGATAGAGAATTGGGCTTAAAACGCCATCTTGTGGGACTCCTTTGCAAACCTTAATTTTTTCATAATTTTCGATATTTGTGTGTAGAAATCTCTCGTAAGTCAAGAATTTAATAAATTTCATTACTTGCTCTCAGCAATTAATACTAGCCAGTTTTTTTAATAATAAATTGCTTAAAACATTATTGAAGGCTTCTGTAACATCCAGGAACGCTGCGATCACGTCAATTTTTTTCCTTAACGCTTCATCTACGTAGTATGTTAATCCCGTCAAGTTATCCATGCCAGACCTTCCCCTTAGAAAACCAGACTGATGTCTTGGTATGATGTTGCTTGTTTCTAGCCAATGTTCGAGTCTTGATTTTAACATTCTTTCGAAGGTCTTGCATAGACAAGAAGTCAGTGAAATTGGTCTTACCCCGTTACCTTCTGGCTTGTCGACAAAATGAATTACAGCTTCCTTCCAAGTGCTAGGAAAATCGCTCTTTTCGTACATTTCGTTTAAAATATCGAGGAGCAACCATTTATACTTGACAGATAATTTTTTAAGGCATTCGTAGTCGATTCCGTTTAACCCCGGAGATGAGTTCTTTTTACCGGAATTTAAACTTAAAATAAGCTCCGTAACAGAAAAATGCTTGTCTAAAAATTCGTTTTTTCCACAAGCCGGTAGGTAATTGCTGTCGTAGTTTACCCAAGGGGGTGCAATTTTATTTAAGCATTGAATGGACTTTTCTTTGAATGTTTCATCATCTTCTATTGTATTTTATTTTCATAAATCTGTTTTTTAAAACCTTGCAGACATTCCACGTATATGTAATATCTATTCTATGGTTAATCGATTTAACGAATTTGATAAAATATAATTTCTTTTTATTTTTAAATAGTTTGATAGTCAAAGCACAATTTCTTTTGTAATCTATAAGGTCTGAAAGGCTTAAAGTGCATTCCCATTTTTTAAAGGAAGTTCGACGAATTCTTTTCATTTTGTTGCAATCGGAGTCCCGCCAGGGCACCGGATTTCTAGTTTTTTTTTTGTAATAGACTTTTCGAGGTATAACAGCCCTTATAGCGTCCGAAATAACACCAATAAATTGCTCGCATTTTTTTTATGATGATAAGTTGTCATACTCAATAGAGAAAAAATCTGTGTACGTGCCATTTAAATATGTGTCAACCACTTCCCAATCAGTTTTAGTTAATTTGATTTTATACGACTTTTTTGAATAAAAATTTTTTTGCGTTTCTACGTCTAATAATATTGGAAAATGGTCGGACCCATATGTTTCGTCATAAATGTTTAAATTGATTTTATCCGCTAAATTTATAGAAGAAAATACGAGGTCTATATTGGAATTATTATTATTTCGAACGTCAACATGAGTTACGGAATTACAATTATGAAAAAATAAATTATTTTGTATAACACTGTTGTGTAACTTGTTGCCATTTGTATCCGTCTTCTTACAATTCCATTTGTTGTAATGCGAGTTGAAGTCGCCTACGAAGATCGTTTTAATATTATTGTTCACATTATCTAGAATCGAATTCCATTCTGTTTGCATCAAAGTTCTTCCAGGAATTTCATAGCAAGCGATTAGGTCCAAGCTCGGCGTAGTATTTATTATACGTATTCTGGTTAATTCGACGTCTTCTACTTGAGTTGATATTTGATTTATAATTGTAAAACTTAAACTAGAGCGCACTAGGAAAAGAAGTCCACCTCCTCTGAAGCCTTTTCTATCCTTTTGGTACGAATTAAAACCTGTAATTTTAAACTGATCTTTGTTAAAGAGCCAAGATTCGACGCATATTACCGCCGTCCAAAGTATAAAAGTGGTTAACTACATTGGAATCCCATTGGAGTTAAGGTTTTCTTACTTTGGACGGCAGATTAGTATAACGATGTTTTGGAGAATTTTTTGTAGTTCATTTTTGCGTGCTTTTGCGCTACGAATGTTCCAGAAAAGAATTTTTAGATTTGAATCGTTCTTATTCATTGTTGTTTAGCTTTATTCTAGAAGATTTTAATTGTCGAGATCGTTGACACTTTCACTACCGGAGTCAGTAACAGTCGAAAGTGCTTCTTTATCAACAAGATGTTTTTTAATTTTTGTTATACGTGATTTTAAATGCCTACTATTTACATAGCTATAAATTTCTGTTAAGCAATCATATAACGTTAATAATCTTTTGTGTAATTACAGGCAATGTCTTTTATATCTGATTTTCCGTACGTTCCCGGTCAAAAAAGGTTAACTATAAAATATAGCTAAAAAAATAGTTAAATATATAGCAATATCGAGCTGTTTTTACAGCTATAGCGATGTGTTTTTTTAGCTGTTTTTTATAGTTAAAAATGTACTTAATTTTATAGTTAATAATTTCATTATCCACCGAAAATATTAATAGCTACCTTTTCAACTATATTTTATAGCTATTATTATAGTTAAGAATAACATTTCAATTTTTAGTGTATTTATTACAATATATAATAATAAACTATTCTTTATTCTTATTCATTGGAAAAATTTTTACATTTGTCTTTGTGTACTGTGTTGTTTGTGTTGTGTGCGTGTCCGTTACTTTTGTGTTTTATGTTTGTGTTAATTATATTCTTAATACAAGGTTTTTATCATTCTTATTCTTTATTACAAACTAAATTAAGTCTTTACATTTAACTTATTATTAACTCTATCACAGTTCTTTCTTTATTGTTTATTATTTCAAATCAAAACTTAATAATCACTTTTCATTTCAGAAATTAGTATCACTCCAAAACCTAAACTTAAAATTTACATTTTATTTTCCAAAATTAATTCTCAAAACTTAAACATTCACTTTTTATTTCCTTTCAATCACTTCTTTTCTTTCACTATCTTTCTTTTCTTTTCTTTTCTTTCTTCTTCTTTTCTCATTTCTTTTCTTTCTTTTCTTGAACTTACTCTTTATTATAATCTTTTCTGTATTCTTTCTCCTCTCTTTTCTTTCTGTCTATTCTTTCCTTTCTTGTCAGCGGCTCATCTACTATCAATCCTCTTTTTGTCCTCCATTCTCTGAACTTTTTAAACAGGTATTCCCTATCCTCTTTAATTTTGAAGACCAGCCAGAATAGATCCTCTCTCTCACCCTTTTGGAAGGCTTTCCACTGTGTTTTGCCTATCGCATTTTCTAGCATTTCCTTTATATCCTTGGTTTTTTCCCCTCTTCTAATTTTAGCAGTAACACTCTTTCTCTTCCGTATTTTCTGCATATTTCCTCCATATTTGGTGGCCTTCCCAACACTTCATCTTTATCTTGTTTTTCTTTCCCCTCTTCTGTACCTTCTTCTGTCTTCTTTGTACCTTTACCTCTTTCTTTTATTTCTTCAACCTTTACTTTAATCTCAGCTAATTCTTTGCTTACTTCTAGTTCCATGGCTGGTTAATTATCTCTTTTAGGCTCTCCTTTTGCCCATGTACTTTTTCTGGCTCCAACTCCTCCATCCTCTTTTCCATTCTTTTCATCTTCATCCCCAACCTTTCCATTTTTGCCACCATACTATCAATTACGGCTTTCTGTAGTTGCAGTTCTCTTTCTTGTTCTTTTACTTTTTCTTCTAACTCATATATTCTTATTTCCCTTTTATCTTCATCTTCATTTTTCTCAGTGGATCTTTTCTTCTCGTCTTCACTTTCTTTCATTGTTACCTTTTCGTTTTTTTTTTTGCTATTCATTATTTTTCTTTTCTTCTTTTCCTTTCAACTTAACCTATAAATCCTTTCTTTTCTCTATAGAATCAACTATCCTTCTTTTATCTTTCTTGTATAGCTTTATCTTTACTTTGTCTTCCTTCTTTAAAATTCTTCTTGTTTTTACTTATTTTCTTTTCTTATTCTTTTATATTCTTTACTTTCTTGATATTTCATTTATTTTGCCGCCACGTGTTTCACTTTATCACTATGCTTCTATAGGCACTCTGTTTTACCTACTAATCTTTTCCTCTTTATCTTTACGTCTTTCCACCTACTTTCTTTCCTT
Organism: Anastatus disparis; assembly: GCA_017163975.1. NCBI lineage: Eukaryota > Metazoa > Arthropoda > Insecta > Hymenoptera > Eupelmidae > Anastatus > Anastatus disparis. The sequence goes on from JAFFSR010000347.1 coordinate 5,965,990, forward strand.
CCATTTCTTCTCAGTAGATGTCGCATCCTTCTCTTTCGTCTTATTTACCTTCTTGCAGTCTTTAGTCTTTCTTTTCTTTTTCTCCTTTTATTATTGTTTTTTTTTTCCTTTCTTCCTCTTTTTCAACTTATACTGTTTCTTGTAATTTCTTTTTCTTTTTCCTTTCTTACCCAATCTACTCTTGCTAATCTTGCTGCCATGTTTATATTTCCTTTCATTATCTCTATCCAGCTTAAACCTTCTATTTTTGTATAATTACATACTTCAAAGATATGCTTTAGAGTTTCACTCTCTTTATGACATAATCTGCACTTTCTTTCTTTTTCACACATCCAGAATTTATTATCTCTGCATTCGTTACCTAACCTGTATCTAGCTATTTTCTTTATATTATTTCTTTTTGTACCATCCTCATTTATCAAGTAATTTTGGGCCTCTAACCATACATTAGCTATTATTTTAACTTCTTTTGTATATTTGGACTTTTCTAATTTGTTTCAATTTTCATTCCATTCGATTTCTTTACTCTTTTCCTCTATTGCTTCATGTACTTTTCCTCTTCTTCTATTTTTTTATAATATTCCTTTACCGATAGGCCTCTTTTTTCCAATGCTTTTCTTATATAATTGACACTTTTTCTCTCCTTCCCTACCTTTTTTTCCTTTCTCCTTTCCTTGTTTTTGCTTTCCTCTTCTTTTATATATTCCTGCTTATTTTCCTTCCAACAAATCTTAATTAAATCCTCATCTTTATATTTGCTAATTTTTTCATCATACTTTATTACCCTTCCTATTGCTATCTTTTCTATACTGCTTCTTTTTGTTTCTATCATTATAGCGTAATCTGGTGTATTCCTTTCTAGGCCTAATGTCCATTTTATATATTTTTTCTGGATCTTTTCTATTTCATCTCTTCTTTCCCATCCCCATATTTCCACTCCATACATAAATATATTTTTTATAAGAGAGTCAAACAACTCCATTCTTTTTTTCCAATTATTTTTGAAGAGCCTTTCAGCTATGCTCCAAACTTTTCATATTTTTTTATTTGTCTTCATCTTTTGCTCTTTTATGTGGTTCTCCTCTTTGTTGTTTCCTTGCAGTTTGTATCCTAGGTACACAAATGATTTCACTATTCCTATCTCTTTACCTTTCCACCAATATCTTTCTTCTTTTCTTCTTCCTCCAGCTTTTCTGAATTCCATAATTTTAGATTTCTCTACATTTAATTCTAGTCCTTTCTTTTCTATGTATTTAGCAAACCTTTTCAATAGATTGCTCATTTCTTTTGCACTTTTAGCCATAAATGCATACATCATCTGCATATAAAATGGTGTATATTTTTCCTTTACATATTTCTATTCCTCCTATCTGTCCTTCTTTCATGTAGCTTTCTAAGTCTGCGAATCCTAAATTGAATATCGTTGTACTCAGCGGGCATCCCTGTCTTACACCCTTCTCTATCTTAAATTCTTTTGTGTATGTCTCTCCTTCCATTCTTACTTTTGCCCTCGTTTCTCCATATATCTTTTCTATATTTTCTCTTATTTCTTCTCTTATATTTAGTCTTCTCATTGTTTTCCACAGGTCTTCTCTATTTAGACTATCAAAGGCAGCTTTCATATCTGCAAAAAATACTACTACCTTTCCTTTTTCTTTTTTTATTTCTTTCCCTAATATTGTTTTTAAGCAGTATATTGCATCTATTGTTCCTCTATTCTTTCTGAACCCGAACTGCGTGTTACTTAGTAACTTCTTCTCTTTAATCTCTGCCTCTAACCTTTTTCTTATAACTTCCGCAAATATTTTATAACTCGTATCTATTAGAGTTATTCCTCTGTAACTTTTTGCCTCTTTTGCATTACCTTTTTTAAATATTGGGTTTATTATTCCTACTTTCCATTCTTCTGGTATATCTTTACTTTCCCAAACTTTATTCATTATCAACTTTAGATCCTTTCTTATTAGATTTTCTCCCTTTTTCCATGCTTCGTTTGGTATTTTATCTCCTCCTGCCGCCTTTCTGTTCTTCATATTTCTTATTATTTCGCTTATCTCTTCTTCAGTGACCTCTGTGTATTCTATTCTTCCATTTTCTATTTTCTCTCTTCTTTCTTTTGCTTTATCATTATCCTTTTCGTTTTCATTCCTAAAATTTTTGATCCATTCATTTTCCTCTATTCTTTCTCTTACATTATTTTTTTTTTCCCTCTTTTTATTTATTTCTTTCCAGAACACTTTTCCTGTTTTATCTCCCTTAAGAGTACCCCCCGTTAAGATAGGTAAAATGCCCTCCCTCATATATTTCAAAACTAATATTTTTTCTTGTTTTTATAGTAATTAAGATTAGGTTTTGTTATATTTATAGTTTCCTAACACATACCCTAACCTCAACATAACCTAAAAATCACTTTTTTTATAAAATTTTTTTTTTATCTGGAAGGATGAATGATATTAATCCCGCGAAAAACATATGACTAGGTCTTAGCACTCTCTTCAACTGTGATTTTTTGCGAGTCCTAGAAAGCAGTTTTTCTAACCTAAAAATAACATTTAAATCATAAAATCTCCGTAACTTTGCTCTGGGAGGGGCTACAAGTAATTTTCTGGGCTTAAAATTTGTATTTTTAAAAAACAAATAAAGTTTATAATAACCAAAAATTCGATTCTGGCATGGCGCCATGGCGAAAAACTCGAAAAACCATTTTTTATAGGTTTTCTGTCGGTTATTGGTCTCTAGCAACTCACAAATCATTTTTAAAGAAAAAAAAATAGCTTCATTGGATTCTACGTGAAAAAATACATTGAAAATATGCATAATAACTTTAGGAATACTTGGATGCTGTTGCAAAACAATTAAAAAAATAAAATAATTCTAAATTTATCACATAGCTACTTTGCGTCGTTGCTGCATTTTATGTTTTTATGACCTTGGTCATCTCTTTAGAGTCTCAAAGCTACTATTCAATGTATCCATAGGCAAATTATGTCCACTACACCCGAAAAACAGAGACAAATACTAGACAGATAACTATAACTCCTATATGTACATATATATATATATATATATATATATATATATATATATGTGTGTGGAATAACTTGCTATCCCTCGTATATACATAAGGAATAGTGAGTTGTTCTTAGGAATCGCAAATTATTTTTCTTATACATAGATAAAAAACCAATGTTTATCTATTCCTGTAACTATTCTTTTTAGTGTTCTTTTTTTAGCTTGTAAGAGACCTAATATGTTTTCTGTCCTCTATAAATCACGAACTCGGTAGATTTGAACAATTAAATGATTCTAATTAGGTTCCAAATTCAAAAATTAAAAGATCATCATCTCTTTCGAGTCATAAAGCTACTATTCGATGTATTTACAGCCGAATTACGCCTATTGCACGCTAAAATAAGATTTTTAAACATAACTGAAGTAACGGTCGTATCATCTGTCTTTTTGTATTACAGTAGACTCTGGATACAAAAGAATCAACGGGCCTTCAGGAGAGGGCCTGACGCCCATATTTAGAAAAAAGAGCTCGAAATCTCTTATATCGCAATCTCTTGTATCGAGAGATCACTGAATCATTAGAGAGACAAAGACGGAATAAGGTTTTAGTAACAATCGTGTTGGGTCTATGAATTCGAGCCTGAAAGTACACTTCTATGTAAGCATTTATACTGTTTGTTAGAACTGCCACAATTATGATTTGTCTTCAGGCCATTATACGCGAAAAATAGAGTAGCAACCGATATAAGAAATACATTGCTTCTACATATATGAGAATCAAGCGCGTTGTTTCTAGCAACAGCTCACTATTCTTTGTATATATATATATATATATATATATATATATATATATATATATATATATATGAGAAGCAATAGCTCCTAGAGTTCCTAGCAATAGCTCACTATTCTTTATATTATATATATATATTATATTATATATATATATATATATATATATATATATATATATATATATATATATATATATATATATATATATATTGTTACTAAAACCTTATTCCGTCTTTGTCTCTCTAATGATTCAGTGATCTCTCGATACAAGAGATTGCGATATAAGAGATTTCGAGCTCTTTCTCCTAAATATGGGCGTGAGCCTAAGTATTTGCGTTATCCCACCACTATGAAAGTGAGAGAGACAGAATATACACGTATGTTGGATACAACTCACACAACAAAACAGTAGGTGTGGGTATCACTTTTGACTCGAGCGTGTTGGGAACTCTTTGTATGAGAGAATTTTCAAGAAAATTCCTCTCCTGAAGGCCCGTTGATTCTCTTGTATCCAGAGTCTACTGTAATACAAAAAGACAGATGATACGACCGTTACTTCAGTTATGTTTAAAAATCTTATTTTGGCGTGCAATAGGCGTAATTTAGCTGTAAATACATCGAATAGTAGCTTTATGACTCTAAAGAGATAATGATCTTTTAATTTTTGAATTTGGAACTTAATTGGAATCATTTAATTGTTCAAATCTATCGAGTTCGTGATTTATGGAGGACAGAAAACATGTTAGGTCTCTTACAAGCTAAAAAAGAACACTAAAAAGAATAGTTACAGGAATAGATAAACATTGGTTTTTTATCTATGTATAAGAAAAATAATTTGCGTTCCCTAAGAACAACTCGCCATTCCTTATGTATATACGAGGGATAGCAAGTTATTCCTATATATATATATATATATATATATATATATATATATATATATATGTATATATAGGAGTTATAGTTATCTGTCTAGTATTTGTCTCTGTTTTTCGCGTACGGTGGACGTCATTTGCCTATGAATACATTGAATGGTAGCTTTGAGACTCTAAAGAGATGACCAAAGTCATAAAAACATAAAATGCAGCAACGATGCAAAGTAGATATGTAATGATTTCAGAATTATTTTATTTTTTTAAATTATTTTGTAACAGCATCCAAGTATTCCTAAAATAATCATGCACATTTTCAATGTATTTTTTCACGTAGAATCCAATAAAGCTATGTTTTTTTCTCTAAAAATGATTTTTGAGTTGCTAGAGACCAATAACCGACAGAAAACCTATGAAAAAATGGTTTTTCGAGTTTTTCGCCATGGCGCCATGCCAGAATCGAATTTTTGGTCATCATAAATTGTATTTTTTTTTTAAAAATACAAATTTTAAGTCCAGAAAATTGCTTGTAGCCCCTCCCTGAGCAAAGTTACGGAGATTTTATGATTTAAATGTTATTTTTAGGTTAGAAAAACTGCTTTCTAGGACTCGCAAAAAATCACAGTAAAAGAGAGTGCTAAGTCCTAGTCATATGATTTTCGCGGGATTAAAATCATTCATCCTTCCAGATAAAAAAAAAATTTTATAAAAAAAGTGATTTTTAGGTTATGTTGAGGTTAGGGTATGTGTTAGGAAACTATAAATATAACAAAACCTAATCTTAATTACTATAAAAACAAGAAAAAATATTAGTTTTGAAATATATGAGGGAGGGCATTTTACCTATCTTAACGGGGGGTACTCTTTCCTCCAATAATTCTATACCTCTTTTATATTTTTTTTGTTTTATTAGGTTCTTATATTCTCTTCTTTCTTTCCAATACTCTTCTCTATCCTCTTCACCACTGCTTGTACTTCTTAATTTATCCTTTACTTCACGCCTCTTCTTTTCGCATTCATAGTCCCACTAATCTTCAACATCTTCCCTTTCTTTTATCTTTATCACTTTCTTACACATTGCTTCTCTAATTTTATCTTTTAAATCTTTCCATTCGTTTATCGTTCTTTTTTTTGCAAGGTTTTGTCTATACCTTTTCACTTCTTTCTCACCCCACATTATTACTTCTTTTTCTTTAAATTTATCTTTTTCTTTTATTCTTTTTTCCCATTTTATATTGGCTTCTATCGGCATGTGGTCTGAATCTATCTTTTTTACTATTTTCATACTTTCTACAATCTCTTTCGCTTTCCAATTAGTTACTATATAGTCTATTACTGACATACCTACACCTCCCATATAAGTCCAATCTCCCTCTTCATCTCCTTCTGTTCTCTCATTTCTTATTTCTAGCCCCGTCTCTGCTAACCACTCTAACATTTCTTTTCCTTCCTTGTTTACAGTTTTATCTCTTGATTTTCTCGTTTCCCCCTCGTTCATTCCATCCTTTATCTCTTCTTCTGATCCTACTCTTGCGTTCCAATCACCACATATAATCAGTCTTTCATCTAGGTTATCCTCTACTAATTTCTCTAAGTCTTCTAAACTCAATCTTCTATCTTCTCTTAAATATACTGATGCAAGGGTCATTCTTTCTCCTTTATATTTTATTTTCATGCTTATTATACCATTATCTTTTCCAATTTCATTCGATCCATTCCATACTATTTCATCCACTAAATCCTCTCTTATTGCTACAGTCATTCCACCTTTTGCTCTTCCTCTTTTGTGCTCTCTTCTTGCCCAAATATTTTTTACACAGTAATCTTTTAATTTTCCCTTTATAAAATCCTCCTTCTTTTCTTCGATCCATGTTTCCTGTAAAGCTATTAGGTCAAATTCTTTTAAATACCTCCAGAATTCATTTCTCTTTTTTGTCAATCCTGCTACGTTCCATGATACTATTCTTATACTTTTTTCTTTTTTCCTCTTTTCACTGTTCTCCTTTGCCTTCTCTCTTTCCTTTTTCGTTGTCTTTATCCTTTCGAAACCACTTCCTTTGCCTTTCGCTCCATAACCATACTTTGTCTTCTTTTTCAATTCTGTTGTAGTATCTTTTTATTTTCACTCCTTCTTCCTTTAGCTCTTCTGCTTTTTTGCCTATCTCTTTTTTCTTCTATTTTCTCTTTCTTTCTTTGTAAGGTCATTATCTATGTAAACTTTTGTTCCTTTTAACTTACTTTTGTTTTTCATTACCTTGTCTTTTGTCATCCTATCCTCACATTGCACTATTTTTCCCATCATATTTCCTTTTAAGTTCCATATCTTGCTTATTTTAACTTCTATCTGCATTTTTTCTTTGAACCATTCTTCCATATCACTTTTCTCTTTGCACTCATTTTCTATATTCCCTTTTATTATTATGTTGTTTCTCTTTCTGTTTCTTTCTTCCCTTTCCAGTAGCCATACCAGCTCCTCTTCTTTGCTTTCTTTTTCCTTTCTGCTTATCTTTTTATTTTCTTCCATATTACTCTCACTTTCTTCATTTTTTTCGTCCTTTTCACTTTCTATTCTTTCCTTTATACTAATCATCTCACTCTTTATTTCTTCTTCAATTCTTCTTTGTTCTTTCTCTAATTTTTCCTCTATTCTTTTTTGTTCTTTCTCTATTCTTTCCAATCTCATTTCGTTTTTATTCCATCTTTCCTCTTGCTGTTTTCTTTCTTCTCTTTGCTCCTGTAATTGTTCCTTCTACATATTATTATTTTCACTTATCGTCTTCATCATCTCCATCATCTCATTCATATTTTTATTTACTCCTTCCCACCTCTCTTCAGCTTCTTCTATCATCCTACTCATCTTTTCGACATTCTTTTCTATGCTTTCTATCCTATTTATTTCTATCTTTTTATTCTGCTTATCCTCATTCATACTTCTTTTTCTTGTCTTTTTTCTCTCTTCTGGACTACTTTGATTTCTTTTCCTTTTCTCACTCTCTTTACTATTGTTGCTTTCACAGTCTTCCTGACTGCTTGAATAGCAGTCACTATCTTTGGGCATTCTTTCGCTTCTTCTCGAGTCAGTGCTTGCTGATCTCGCTCTTTCCCTCTTTACTGCAAAATCGTTCTTCTCTTTATTCGTTTCAATAAATTTTGTTTTACCAATCCAAAATTTTTTCATTACTTTTTCTCTCTCTCACATATCTCCATGCGGCACCCTAACCTATAATTATTCTCTTTATAAACTTTCTCTTTTCTCTCCCTCCTTTAATTATCTCTTTTCGCTTTTTCTTCTATCCTTTCTCTCCTCCTTATACTTTACACTCTTATAACCTTTTTTTCCAAATACGCACTCTATAAATCTATTTTTATGTAAGAATTTTTCCGTTAATCAATATGCAACTACACTCTTATCCGCCATATTGGCATCCTTTTATTACAATATATTAATAGCTAGATATTTAACTATACTTTATAGCTGGAAATAAATGGTTTTTTAGATATTCTTTATAGTTGAAAATATACCTAAATTTTTAGTTGATAATTTGGTTATTACTCCTAGATATTTAGCTGAAAAAACATGAATATTGCTATATTATAAATGAATATAGCTGTATTTTACTTATATTTTTAGCTGTTCATATAGATGTTTTTTTTGACCGAGAACAGCTGAAAATATAACTGTAATTTCAGCTGTATTTTTAGCTGTTTTTTAGCTATATTTTTAACAATTTTTTTTAGCTAAAAACATTATTAGACTAGCTTTCAGATATACTCGAGTTTATTTATATTCTCCTTCCCTACCTTGGCTGTACATTGATTAACCTATACATACACTCAATCTAAGTAATAATGTCGCAGGGGTCGCTAGAAAACACGCTCGCATTTTTTAGTAACGGTAAGATGGATCGGTCTTATATACAAAGTGTACTCAACTCTCACCACTTGCGGGAGTTGGACACAAATTTCAACGCATCAAAAACGTTTAACTAAAAAAATTAGCTAAAAATTAGGCTTAAAATATAGCTGTTTTGACTCGTTGAAATTTGTGTCCAACTCCCGCAAGTAATGAGAGTTGAGTACACTTTGTATATATACACCGATATATATAAGACCGATCCATCTTACCGTTACTAAAAAATGCGCGCGTGTTTTCTAGCGACCCCTGCGACATTATTACTTAGATTTAGTGTATGTATAGGTAACGAAGATAGACGTTTATAGAAGCGTACTTTAAATGGGCGGACAGGGGCTCAAAATCTAAAGCTTATGTCCTCCAGCCGCGTGGTGGCGCTACTAAAATGCCATGTATTTCTATATCTATACATACCGATGTTTTCATATATATAGATATACACGTAATGTTAAAGTGTCCTCCAAAAGCTGGGCCCCCAAAGTTAACCCAGAAGTACGCTTCTATAAGCGTCTATCTTCGTTGGTATAGGTTAGTCAATTTACAGCCAAGGTAGGGAAGGAGAATATAAATAAACTCGAGTATATCTGAAAGCTAGTCTAATAATGTTTTTAGTTAAAGAAATTGTTAAAAATATAGCTAAAAAACAGCTAAAAATACAGCTGAAATTACAGTTATATTTTCAGCTGTTCTCGGTCAAAAAAAACATCTATATAAACAGCTAAAAATATAAGTAAAATACAGCTATATTCATTTATATTATAGCAATATCCATGTTTTTCCAGCTAAATATCTATGAGTACTAACCAAATTATCAACTAAAAATTTAGGTATATTTTCAACTATAAAGAATATCTAAAAAACCATTTATTTTCAGCTATAAAGTATAGTTAAATATCTAGCTATTAATATGATGTAATAAATACACTAAAAGTTTAAGGGTTTTTTTTTACCTATAATAATAGCTATAAAATATAGTTGAAAAGATAGCAATTAATATTTTCGGTGGATAATGAAATTATTAACTATAAAATTAAGTACATTTTTAACTATAAAAAACAGCTAAAAAAACACATCGATATAGCTGTAAAAACAGCTTGATACAGCTATGTATTTAACTATTTTTTTAGCTATATTTTATAGCTAACCTTTTTTGACCGGGTTTCACTAATAAATTTCGCTAGCGTGTTACTATCCATATTTATCTTTTCCTTGTTTAAGTTTATGTAGTTGGATGCTGGTTTGAGTATTTCCCTAATGTCTTCTGTGGTAGTTTAAATATTGCCTGATGTTTTTTTTTTTTTTGCTTGGTTTTTTGACTGCTTGTTCCTTTCCGAGCTCAGCATTGTTATCTAATTGACTGGCGGTAGAATTGGTGCTAGAGCGAGTCCTTTTATTAGATGGTGGCAGTATGTTTTGTTCCGTGATATTATTAGAAACTTCTGCGTTATCAGTTAAGTTTGCATTGGTCTTTGATAGTTCGTTTGAGGTAGCTGTGTTTACCTCTGCGGCCTTTGTTTGTTGATTTTCGGTTGGCTTAAGGGGAAACATATTCTGGTTTTGACAGTATTTCTGTGTGTGTCCTTCTTCCTAACACAAAAAGCAAATTAATTTATCCTTGGAAAAATAAATCCAACAGGTCACATCATCATAGCTTACTTTTAATGCTTCGGGAAGTTCATCAAGATCTTCTGGGTCGATGTACATTTTTCGACGGAAACTCTTAACATGAGAGAACCCTGGTACTCCAATAGGCGTAGCTTTTACGTACTGTATTCTGGAAGTTGGCTTTATATCGTATGCCGCCAGTTTGTTTTCTATAACCGAGTTTGGAATAAGCGGTCGAACGTTAGATATTAATATACGTTTCGATTTAGTATAATAGGGGCAATCGGTAATTCTTGATTCTTTATCGTAACTTGCTTGACTTCATAGAGAAGTTTATCTGCTAATTCTACGTTGCTCATGTACAAACATATGCGCCTTTGCGAAATTCTTGAAACAAATCTGATGTTTATAGGTTCCACAATTTTACCGTCAATCCATCTGCGGTGTCCAGAACAACAGCTTGCTCTTTACCAGGACACGTCTCTTCCTGAACGACGCCTGAGTGAGTTGCAGTAGGCTGCAACTGCGATCCCCATGTCGTCACCATTGCTTCTTTATTCGTGGTTTTTTGGGATGCAGGCTATCTCTGTAGACAGAGACACCCGCGGCACACGACTATTAGATGGCAGAATAGGAAGCACGCCTTTGAAAACTTTATCCGACTTGTTAGCAAGTCAACAAACACACACACTTGCCTCGCCGTAAAAGATGAGTACGCACGTCTACTTTGCGGAGCGAACGCAAACACGTCTGACCCGTGTTACAGCTAACACGAGACTGAAAAAGAAAAGAATTGATATTGAGAAATGATTACAATAGCTAATACAATATTTTTAATAAGTGGAATAATAGAAAATATGTAGTTGAGGAAATCGAAAATTGAGAGATCGATGGTAAGACCCAACAGAAGAAAAAGAAGCAGCAGTAAGGAAAGCAGCACAGCAACATCAAACGAAATTCTAAATAAATGAATATAGAAAACACTATTGAATGTTGATGAATATTGGAAAATCATAAATAGAATTGATAACTCTGCAGTTATTTCAGAGTTTTTGTACTTAATCAATGATATTTGGACCAACGGGATTTAAAAAAAACTCACATGCAATATGGCATAACCCAGCGTCGGACGGTATAATATAATGATAAAATGATTAACAATTCACCAATACGATTAAATTCTGTAAAAATTTGATACAGGTGGTTTTCGGGGTCGTACATTACGAATCTGGTGTTAGATTTGAAAAATTCATCCCTCAGGAGTGGATATTAATCACCAAAGCACCGCAATTTTAGAAAATTTATCAATACAATGAAATTTTGTGGAAATATAACGAAGAGAGTTTTCAGAGAGTTGCTCATTACGAATTAAGGATAAGGGGTAAAAAACTCACCTCCTAAAGGTAAATATACACCTCCAAAGCACTCCATTTTTTTTGGAAAATCGAGAAACTGTTAGGCACATATTTATAAAATTTAACACCAGATACGTCATCAGCTTCCTTGAAAACCTTTCAAGACGTATTGTGATTTTTGTGATTACCAAAAACTTTTACTAAACAATATTTTTTAAACAATATTTTATTAAACAATATATTTTGTAGAGTTCAGTGGAGTAGTGGTCAAGGCGCGTGACTCGTATTCCCGTTGGCGCGGGATCGATTCCCCGTCTGGTCGCTTTTTCGCTGTCTCTGCCGTGGGTTGACACCACGTTAAATAATATATCACTAAAAGATTACGCTAAAAAATTGGTATAAAATAGGCTAATAAATGGAGCTTGCTCCGTAGATAATTAATAAAAAAAAAATTTACGCGTTGTCTGAATCATCCCAGTGGTGTACATGATGAAGTTCGACTTAAGATTCCATTTTCACATGCTAAAATATAAACAAGGCTTTCGGATGTAGATAACCTTAGCTTTGATTTGAGATCTTATAGACTTTGATCAGATAAATATAACTCTGGGGCGAGGCTGAAAACCATCGGTATCATTGCGTTTTTCCGTGTTTCGGCCGCCTTATTAGATTTATTTTTTCCGAATTAAAAAACGCCAAGTGGTATTCGAAAGTAGACAATCTCAGCTTTCTTTTGAGACCTCATGGACCTCAATCGGATGAATACTACTCTGGGACTAGGCCAAAAACTATCGATGTCAGTGCATTTTTTCATGTTTTGGCTGCGATATTGGATCAATTTTTTCTGAATTAAAAAACACCAAGTGGCATATGAAAGTAGACAATCTTAGCTTTCTTTTAAGACCTTATAGACCTCAATCGGATGAAAATTACTTTGGGACCAGGGGGGTGTCTGTTTGACAGAGAATGCCCCATATATATGCATATATATACATATATATATATATATATATATATATATATATAAATCATACATTATATTGAAAAGTACACTTGGCGGAAAGGATATTTTTCCGAATGATTTAAAATTCTAACCTTTCATTGGACCATTCCGTTATTTTCTTTGTTTTTATTGGATCATTTCAAAAGATTCGGAAAAATATCCTTTCTGCCAAGTGTACATATTAGAATATTTTTTTTAACAAAAAAATTATAATTTATAATTTTTTAATTAATTTTTATCCTAATTAAAAAAAAATGCTGTGAATTGGGATTGAACTCGAGACCTTTTGGTTTCATTATATTTTGACGGCTCTCTCAACGTTTAGTACATCTCTTCGCCACGAGAACGCTCTGTAAGCAGTTAAATGCAAGCTATTTTGTTGATCGAACTTGGCCAATTTTGTCGGAAAATGTGTCCCATTTTTGCTCACTTGAGCGCATTACACTTGGGTCTTCTTCTCTCTTACTTTCTGGTTTTCACACAAATGACGATTTAGAACTTCTCAGAAAACACGAAGTAGTCTAGATAGGACACTCTATCATAGAATCGGACGGGGACCACACGGGGACGAAACAGGTACGGCCCTCGAAAAGTTCCGTCATCTGGATTCTCCCTAAGATCCTGTCTAAACTATATACTTTTTGCCGTGCTCCGTGTGCTAATACTTTTAGATGGAATCGCTGATTGGGTGATTGATTAAAAATGACAAATCAACGACTCCGTCCAAAAGTATTAGCACACGAAACACGGTACAAAGTACATAATGTAGACACGAACTAAAAGTACACTTCTATAAGCGTCTATATTCGTTGACAATATACATATTGCCATTTTGTTTTTCAATAAAGAATTAATGCAACTGTCTAACATCATTTGTTTTTTGTTTGACGTCAGAAAATTTTTCACAGCGGTTATATTTCTTTTATTTTAATCTTCTATCGATAACAATGTGAGTTGTATAACATTGTGTTATTAAGCATATTATTTATTAATACTTAAATATTTCTAAGCTATAAATTATATAAATATAGTAAAGAAATAAAAAAATATATAGCAACGAAAAATGGTTAATGTTTATATGTACCTAGATTAAAAATATATTACTTTAATTAAATTAAACAGGTGTATAAAAATTAGAAATTATTTAAAAATTATATTGTCAGTATTTTGCTTTAATAATTGATATCAAATAATGTGTAGGGCTTATAGAGATCGTGAAAGTGATAGACGAGGAGGATCTAGTAATTATAGAGGAGGTAATAGATATGGAGGAAATGGTTCTAGAGACGTAAACAGCCGATTTATGTCTCGAGATGGAGTAAATAATTTTGGAACTAATTTCTTAAAAAATCGTCAACCTGGTGAAAGATTACGTAAGCCCAGATGGGATTTGAATTCCCTCCCACCATTCAAAAAAGATTTTTATCGACCGCATCCTAATATTAATAATCGTGGTCCGCATATTATTGCTGCATATAGATCTAAAAAAGAAATTACAGTTAAAGGAAATAATATTCCTAGTCCAAATTTTTATTTTGAAGAAGGTGGTTTTCCAGATTATGTGATGTCAGAAATACAAAGACAAGGTTTTGGAGAACCTACAGCCATACAGGTTTGTTATAAGACAATTCTATATTATGAATCTTAAGGTATCAGGCCTGAGTTTAATCCTGAAGAAAAATCAAATTTAAATGTAATCATAATTTTTTTTCTAATAATATTGATTGATAAAACTTCTTTTCACCTCAAATATATATTAAATACAAGACTTGGACCCAAGAATAGTATTAAAAAACCTCATCCGAAACTTGCCCCGTCAAAAACGTTTAGCTAAAAATATTAGTTAAAAAAATAACTAAAATATAGCTAAAAATACAGCTATATTCAACTGGAATATAGCTATATTTATATGGATTTTTTAGGTAAAAATCTAGTTAATATTTTCAGTAGCTTACAACAGCTGAAAATATAACTGTATTTTCAGCTATATTATCAGCTATATTTTTAGATATATTTTTAGGTACATTTTCAGCCAACTTTACAGCTATTAATATATGAAATTTTTCTTTTATTTTATTCCATATCTGGTAAATTATTGTTATTTACATATCTAATATGACTAAAAATTACAAGGTACTAAATGAATCTCAACATTCTAATTTTCAATATTTTTATAGCTGCAAAGTTGGCTGAAAATGTATCTAAAAATATAGCTGATAATATAGCTGAAAATACAGTTATATTTTCAGCTGTTGTAAGCTACTGAAAATATTAACTAGATTTTTACCTAAAAAATCCATATAAATATAGCTATATTCCAGTTGAATATAGCTGTATTTTTAGCTATATTTTAGTTATTTTTTTAACTAATATTTTTAGCTAAAGGTTTTTGACGGGGTGAAATTCTTTGGATTAGTCAAAGAATGGATTTTTTAAATTTTGGTATTTTCTGCTGACTTTCTCAGCCAATTTTCAATCAATTGACATCAAAATTTCCAGAGTTCTTCAGTTTATATCTTCACAAAATGACAGTTATAAAAAAAAAAGAATTTTAAAGTTTGATAGAAATACATATTTTTGTGAATTTCATGTAAGTGATTCAATTCAACATACACTTAAAGTTATCTTATCAAAATTCCAGAACTGTTATTTTGTGAAAATATGGAAATTTTGAAGTCAATTGATTAAAAATTGGCTGAGAAAGTCTATGGCAAGTACCAAAATTTAAAATATCCATTCTTCGACTAATCCAAAGAATTTTAAGTATTGGATGAGGTTTTTTAAAATTATTCTTGGGTCATTCTCGTATTTAATATATATTCAAGGTAAAAACAAGTTTTATTAATTAATATTATTAGAATAAAAAATTATGACTACATTCAAATTTGATTTTTTTTTTAGACTCAGGCCAGATACTTTAAAGCAAAAATGATGTTGCATTTTTTATAATATACCTCTATATTTTTTTATAACATAAAAGGCTCAAGGGTGGCCCATAGCTTTATCAGGAAGAGACATGGTTGGTATTGCACAGACAGGTTCTGGAAAAACCTTAGCTTATATTCTTCCAGCAATTGTGCATATTAATCATCAACCACGTTTAAATAAAAATGATGGACCAATAGCCTTGATTTTGGCTCCTACAAGAGAATTAGCTCAACAAATTCAACAAGTTGCTGCTGATTTTGGTGTATCATCACAAGTAAGAAATACATGCATATTTGGTGGTGCACCTAAAGGTCCTCAAGCAAGAGATTTAGAACGAGGTGTTGAAATTTGTATAGCGACTCCAGGTCGACTTATTGATTTCTTAGAACGTGGTACAACAAATTTACGAAGGTATCAAAAATTGTTTCATATTTTTAGAATGTAAAAAACTTGAAATCCTAATAATTTATAACCAATATTATTTAGGTGTACCTACTTAGTATTAGATGAAGCAGATCGAATGTTAGATATGGGTTTTGAACCTCAAATCAGAAAAATTGTAGAACAAATTCGCCCAGATCGTCAAACTCTCATGTGGTCAGCTACATGGCCAAAAGAAGTTCGCAATCTTGCTGAAGAATTTTTAACTGACTACATACAAATTAATATTGGGTCATTACAGTTGGCTGCTAATCATAATATTTTACAAATTGTTGATGTGTGTGAAGAATATGAAAAAGAAAACAAACTTATGAAATTGTTAGAAGAAATTTCAAATGAACCAGAAAACAAAACAATTATTTTTGTTGAAACAAAAAAAAAGGTAGATGAGATTACTAGAGCTATCAATAGGTATGGCTGGCAGGCAATTGGTATTCATGGAGATAAAAGCCAACAAGAAAGAGATTATGTTTTAAATCGTAAGTTGTAAATCGATTTACAAAAATTTAATGATTTACGGTATAAACTTAATTTTTTTTATTTTTAGAATTTCGAAACAGCAGATCTTCAATTTTAGTGGCAACTGATGTTGCCGCAAGGGGTTTAGGTAAGAATAAGTTTATAAAATTAAGTAGATGATGTAAGGGTCAAGCTATGATGGTTATGAGATTCAAAATTTTATGATATTCAAATGTGGCAATGGATCACGGCATATGCCAGACTGATTTATATTTAACAGTTGACAGTTCAGATTAAATTTTTTTTTTTAAGTACAAATTTATTTGAAAAATGAAATTTTCACCTTATATTTATTCACTTATTTTATTTCATTTATTTATATGGTTCTACAATAAAGTAGGTAGCACAAAACAAAAAATATATTCATTAAAAAATTAAGTCAACATTTGATAATAATTTTAAAATTATTGGCTAACTGACATCATCACGTTAATAGTTCTATGATAATTAAAATTTAAGGAATTAATTTTCTTAATAATTTAAATATTCCCTTCGTATCACTTTACTTTAATTTGAACTTAAAATATTTTGAAATAAATTTCCAAAACATTGGAATTCATATCATAGTAAGAAAAATTGTGTGTATTAGAATGAGAGAGACATAAGTGATATTGGTAAAAAAATTTAGTTGGTAGTATATTGAGATGTCATTCATGCTGAATAAATTAATTTTCTAGAATGCTGTGCCTTCTTTGCTTTCAATATTGCAAAATAATAGCAAGGTAGCACATTTCAGAAAATTTCTTTTTTTGTGCTAAAAAATATCTAGATATACAGCTAACTAATCTTTTTTCTCAGTGTGGCTTATGTCACCCTCGTTCTAACCCACACAATTATTGATCTATTTTGAGCCAAACTAGTATAAAAAATCACTTTTCTAGACACAGTTTAAGAAGTATTGTTGGCTTTCCTATTCAGGGCTACAAATAAACATCTTGATTGATGGCAGTCTCTTTGTAGTAATATTTGTTAGACACATCTTTATTCTAAATAATGTACATTTGATGTTCACCGCAATTAATTTTATTTCATCATATTGTCTTAAATAGAGGAGCCAGCCATGCTCCTGAAATGTTTTTAAAAATGATTTTTTAAACTTGTTTAGATCATGCAAATCAATATATTTTATTTTTATAAATTTAACATCAAATACTAAATTTATTATGTGTATGGAATTCATTTTTTTTATTCAAATGCAAAATGGTTTCTCCAAAATAAGACTTTCTTTTCAATAGAATATCTAATTTCATGGATAAGATGTCAAATAAGATTTATGCAAAATTATTGGTCAATAAAATTATATTGAATATTTGAAATTTAGCTTGTATAAACAATTGATCATTATAATAATGTTAAGTAATAACATTCAGTAATTCTGAACTGCATTCATTCATAGATCTAAAAATCTACATTTTATACTATTTCTATATTAATTTATTAATATTTTTTACTTCTCAATATTTAAATTAAATACAATTTCAAAATGAAGAATAAATAATAACCCATGTTCAAGTAAAGAAATCTAAAGTGTTACAATCATTTAAGTTTTATATTTGAAATATTTGATAAAAAATTCTGATTGTTTAAGCAATGAATATAGATACTTATAGAGACATACTTTTAAATGGAAAACATGTTCCAAAATCAAGTAGTTCTGTTAAGGCCGTTACACTCAAAAAGATACAAGATACAGATACAGTGACAGATACAAAATTACATTGGCTAGTATATATATATATCTATATCTATATATAAAAAAATACAAGAGACAACGCATTTGTTTTTCACATATATAGATATACTAGCCAATGTAATTTTGTATCTGTCACTGTATCTGTATCTTGTATCTTTTTGAGTGTAACGGCCTTTACCCAGCCACTGGAAGGTGCTACCAAATTCCAATGTATTTTTATATCCCTATATATGATATATATATATATATATATATATATTTATGTCCTCGTAGGCCGTATTCGTGTCAGTATGTAAAGAGCATGCTAAATTTGTATTGGCATCGCATATGTCTCAGACGTGCTCCTCGACTCTTTATAAGCTTTATATGTCCTCCTGAGACATATTGAGACTCAATATGTCTCAGGAGAAATCAATATGGCATCACCGATCCTACTATGTTTCGTTCAATATGTCAAAAAGCAATCATATTGAACGTAGGTTAATGAAAAAAAAATGACTCGCGCTTCGATAGCAACTACACTCATTACAAAATGTCAATCTAAGAAACAAAAGAAAAAATCAATAGAATTAAAATTTAATTCTAAAATCATTGGAAAAAATATTAATATTTTCAACTAATAAGTTACAGTTCCTCATACGGCCTACTTCGGACATAAAATCATCTATGTCCTTTGGCCGTTTATTCAGGTGGAATCTGAATCTCAAACAATGTTTGCCGCTTGAGCAGAAATCTACCTCAGGCGCGCTTCGCGCGCCCTCGGCAATTTCAGCTCAAGCGACAAACATTGTTCTCGATTCATATTCCACCTGAATACGGCCAAAGGACATATATAACTAATATATCATACTTTATATATATAGATATACAAACAATGTTAAAGGGTTGGAACGTTTTTGGAACATAAACTTATCCCAGAAGTGTTCTTCTATAAGCTTCTATATTCGTTGGTTTAAGTTCAGTACTCAATTTCAGAATTCGTAACGTATTATGACAGAATTTTTAATTTGTAATTTTAGTTTTGTATAAAAAAAACTAAACAAGTTATTTTATAAAATTTATTAAAACTTAATAATTAAAACAAGATTTGTCAGTCTGGTAATAATGTGCTGTTCTATGTGCTTTCAGAGGCACATGCGAATGAGTTTTATAGAACTCTGCAGAAGCTTGCTTTGGAATAATATAATGAATGGGGCGTGACTGATGGTTGTCACCCCCACACTACAAGCTAACCTTACGCTGTGCCTCAACTGGCTTTGCCACTTAAAACACACACTCTTACTCTATACCTGCGATGGTCCAAAGTATGGAATTCATGATATTTGGATAATAAATGCACTCATTTAGTCTCAGATTATCAGACTATAGGGCATCAAGATATTGATATTTGCCATACTACCTATAAAAATAATTTCCATCATTTTACAGTTTAATTATGTAGTAATAATAATTTCACTAATCTTATAACAAATATGTGTGTATATATATTAATAATATATATTAATATATAATATATAATATATAATATATATTAGTAATATACGTAACAAGTGACGTACGAAGGGAAAATATTGGCAGGGGTCAATATTTTCTGCTCCTCACCCTGGCGAAAGAGATTTGTAATAAAAAATGATAAAACATGATAATCATGAATAAAAAGTTATTAAAATGGATAAATGTTGATAATAAGTGATGAAAATAAAAAAAATAGATGAAAATGGATAAAAAGTGTAGAAATTCGGACATTTTATCCGTTTTTATCCATTTATATAATAAATTTTAAAAATGTTTTAAGTTTTATAAATAGCATGTGAAATAGGTAATGTAGGTTTTCAAAAATTGTATTGTTCTAATTCATTTGCAAATTTTTTAAGACAATTAAATGTTAATACATATTCGTGTGTTTACTAATGTAAAATAAAAATTTTATTTCAATGTATCAATCTCTACATCCTGCAGGTAAAATACATAAGTATATCGAGAGAAAATTCTAAAAATTACTGTTAGCATTATAACGCACTCACATGAAAACGTGCTCTTTTTTCTAGCGTTGTAGTAAATTTTATTAGGTTTCTAAAACTATTTACAAGATAAGCAGCAAAAAATGCTAGGACATTATTGAACTATAACAAAACAATCTTAAAATAATTACTATGTTACCATAGTAAAATTTTGAACCTTTTAATCATTCTAATAACACCTATAAATTCTTATTAGTTCACATAGTAATTTTTGTCATACATTCGACAAATCCTATAACTTCTGGTCGAAATACCCCTTGCGTATGCGATTCCGACAACTAATGATACCAGCATATTTTAAACCCAAGAATCCTGTCACTTGACGTTAAAATTTGTGTCCAACTCCCGCAAGTGGTGAGAGTTTAGTACACTTCGTATATATCTCCGATGCATCTGACCATTACTAAAATGCGCGCGTGTTTACTAGCGACCTCTCCGGCGTTACGTTTATATTAGGTTAGATATGATATAGGTCAGATGAATTCACAACGATCGAATAAATATAGAAATTTTCAAAAACATAATACAATTTATTTATATATTTTCTTACTTGTATGTTATTTTAAAAATTTTGTTTATAATATATTTTATATCTAAATAAAAACTGATAAAAAATATTAATAATTGATAAAAAAAATTAAAAACTAATATAAATGGATAAAAAATATTATTTTGTAATAATAATAGATAAAATCGGATAAAAAGGGATAAAATCTAATAAAATGTCCGAATTCATACCAATTTTATTCCATTTTATTCAATTTTATTACTTATCATTATATTTTATCCATTTTTATCCACTTTTATCCATTTTTATTTATTTTTATTACCTTTTTTCATTTTTTATTACTTACAAATAGTTTTTATTCATTTTTATCATTTATTATTATTTTTTATTAATTATTATTTAAAATCTTCTTCGCTAGGGCAAACAAAGAACATTGAACCCTGCCGATATTTTCCCGACGTACGACACATGTTGCGTAGATTGTTTTATGCCGTTGTAAACAGTTAGAGGAACTACAAAATTATAAATACATAATTTAATACATTCTTCACATTTTTTCAATGTATATTTCATAAATTTATGAAATGCGAAAAGAGTAAAGAAGCAATTTCGTAGAATGTAAAGAAGTGTGGAACAAGCAAAGTCATTTGCGCGCGCTAGCGCCATACGTTGTCACGTGACGCTTCGAGAAACAAAGTATCCCTAATAAAAAAGCTCAGGTGAGAAATCACCTGATTTCTCAGGTGATTAATCATGCCAAAATCTCATGTGACGATTTTTTTGGTTTTTACACGTTTCAAAGCATACTTAGTAGACCTCCGTCCGTCGACCTTTTTGTCAAGTCATTAATATCAAGCTGAAACTTTCTAGATCGCTTCATTTCAATGAGTCGGATAAACTTTTTATCTGGCAAAAATCTCGGTAGTGGGGACTAAATCTGCTACAGGCCTTCAAACATGTCGATAATTCCGGGTGCCAAAAATTTACTAATACCCCCTGCAAAAAAAAAATCTATAAATATAGCTAAAAAATATAGGTAAAAATATAGCTACTTTGTGTATTACAGCTATATTTAAGTGTTTTTTTAGCTGTATATCTATGAGAAATATAGCTAGATTTTTAGCAATATTTTTACCTATCTTTATAGGTATAATCCCTAGTTTAGCCCATTATAGCTAGAAATATAGCTGAAAATCTAGCTATATTTCTCATAGATATACAGCTAAAAAAAACTCATGAATATAGCTATAATACACATCAATATAGCTGTATTTTCTTTACCTATATTTTTAGCTATATTTATAGATGTTTTTTTGACCGGGTCAAGTCGATTCTTATTGAAATTTAAAGATTAGTTAATGAGAAAGTCGAAAAGTAGATTGTCCGACAAAATTAATGGGGACTATCCGCCAGTCCGACATACTGAAAATGTTGGAAATCCCTACTCAAAAAAGTGATTAATACCAAGTTAATTTTTTTTTATGGGTAAATTAAAGTTAATGTAATATAACCGTAACGTTGTCCGACAAAATTAATGGGGATGTGCGCCAGTCCGACACGCTAAAAATGTTGATAATACCTACTCAAAAAAGTGATTAATATCAACCTAATTTCTATTTATTTAGTGATAAAATAATGTTTTAAACGTGATTCTACAACTGTCCGACAAGAAATGTGAGGAATACTAATAAAAATCGATGAAATATCTATTAAAATTATTCGTTCTCTACACAGCATTTAAGTATATGTATACTTTTTTGAGTAGGTATTATCAACATTTTCAGTATGTCGGACTGGCGGATAGTCCCCATTAATTTTGTCGGACAATCTACTTTTCGACTTTCTCATTAACTAATCTTTAAATTTCAATAAGAATCGACTTGGTATTAGTAAATTTTTGGCACCCGGAATTATCGACATGTTTGAAGGCCTGTAGCAGATTTAGGCCCAGCTACCGAGATTTTTGCCAGATAAAAAGTTTGTCCGACTCATTGAAATGAAGCGATCTAGAAAGTTTCAGCTTGATATTAATGACTTGACAAAAAGGTCGACGGACGGAGGTCTATAGTCAATTGCGAACTATTTTTGAAAATTTTTGAAAAATTTGAACTTAAAAAATTTTTTTTTAATTTGGTCTTAGAAAAAATTTTGACTTATTTTACAAAAAATTTTCTAAGTTCAATTTTTCAAAAATTTTCAAAAATAGTTCGCAATTGACTAAGCATGTTTTGAAACGTGTAAAAACCAAAAAAATCATCACATGAGATTTTGGCATGATTAATCACCTGAGAAATCAGGTGATAAATCAGGTGATAATCACCTGAAAAATCTCACCTGAGATTTTTTAGTAGGTATGACATACTAACTGCATTGAGATACACATATTTTTAATTTACAATTATTTTAATATTTTTCTTTGATTTAATACCCTGGTTAAAATGCCCGGAAAAGTTCTGAAAGAACCAGAACGGATTTTTTCCGATCCTTTCCGATCGATAAAGAATACTTGTTGGAATGGAAATTGAGAAAAGTTTGAAACTTTCTGAATCGTTCCGACATTAGAACTTAAATTATGAGCCTTTAATCATAATATTGAAAGAAGTCTGTTATATACAACTATTATTCAAAGCGATTCAATTGTAATTTATAAAATTGTGAATTTGGGTGGTCCATTCCCTTTCTTTCCATAATATTAAAAATAAACGTAATATAATCTAATTTTTAAAAAAATATTCATCTGAATAATATACCTTCATTAGAAAAGTAATTATAATTTATATTTTTTTCGGACCGTTCCTATTTCATATGTACCAGTGTAGGATCATATCAATAAATATGATCACGACTCCTTCAAATCGTTTATGAATTTCTAGTCTTTTGAAAAGTAATTTTTTAAATAGTTTTATAAATAGAATTTATAAAATGTGGAACATAATTGAGAATGTAATTAAATAATTAATATTTCATACTATGTAGATTGTTGTGCTTTGTTTTGAACTTTTTGAACCATCATTAATATTCTGAAATAGTTGGGAAATGCATATGATATCTCTAGTTTCAATATTTGGAGATGTCCAGATGAAACTCGAAATAATGATAATTCTAATAATATACGTTAGTATATTGTAAAAGTGCAAATTATTATTTCTACTAACTAGGAGAGTATCAGATCTCCGGATCACGGATTTTGCTCAAATTTTGGGATAAGTTTTCAGATGTCAAAATATGAAAGAAAACAGAATTTTAGATCCCAACGCTCAATATTTCCCTAGCTACAGGCAATTGAAGAAAATCACTAAAAAAGTTACTAGATTTTCAAACGCATATAGTTCCTTAGCATTAATAGCTAGAAGCTTGAACCTTTTTTTAAACGAAAGCTGAGCTCACATCCTTTCGAAATATCACCTACAATATATCAAAATATATTTTCCATAGTTACAGCGTTATTGAAATTTGACCTAAATTTCCCTTTAAAAACATTAATCAATAATAAATGCTGAAATGTAGTATAATTTTTAAAATGATGTAACTATGGAAAAAATAATATTTTAATATGCTGTAACTACTGTTTCGAAAGGATTTGAGCTCAGCTTTCATTTAAAAAAAGTTTCAAGCTTCTAGCTATCAATGCTAAGGAACTATATGCGTTTGGAAATCTAGTAACTTTTTAGTGATTTTCTTTAATTGCCTATAACTAGGGAAATATTGAGCGTTGGGATCTAAAATTCTGATTCCTTTCATATTTTGACATCTGAAAACTTATTCCAAAGTTTCAGCAAAATCCGTGATCCGGAGGTCTGATACTCTCCTAGTAAGTAAAAATGTTAGTTTTTATTAAGAATTCGATGAAGGAATTAATATATCATGAAATTGTATTTGTTCTTTTTTAAAATTTTTATAAACCATTACTAAAGGGGTTATTCTGTTATAAACTGTCAATAGTAAATACGATCTAAGTAATCATTCAAGTTCTTTATAAATATACGGAGCACTTGAAAATGAATCTACCCTGTAAAAAAAGGTAACTACAAAAATACTGTAAACGTAGCTAAAAAACCGTTTTTTTGCATGAGACTACATTAAATTCCATTGAAATCAATGATGAATTATTGCCATATTCTAAGTAGTTTTCTGGTATTTCAAAAATTTCCTAATGTCTAAGATATTTTTTGAGATTAGGAAATTTTTTAATTTGAAAATGATTGAATGAAGTAGGTCATATCACAGTATTAATTAAATTAATTTAGATGAAGTAAAAAATTTCCTAATGTTATAAAATCACTGTAATTTATTATATTAATTATTGGAGCTATTTCCATTATCAAACAATTCAATAGTATGCTAAAATATTTCAAGAGTTTAAAAAATGTAATAATACGTATATTTTTAATAAGTTCAAAATCGTTACTGAAAATCCTAAATAATCTTTTAATCAATGTACCAAGTGGTCTCACCCAGGAAACATAAAAAATTTCATGGATTCATAAGCTTTTCACGGTGGTCCTCGAGTAATTTAGACCGTGAAGTTTTTGTACCTCAGATTTTACTTTTGGATATGATTCTAGGCACATTTAGGATCAAACTCCAACAAAAACCAAAATCGAAGAATGAGCATTTTTTTATTTATTCAAATTTTATTTTACATATATTTTTTTATAAAAGAAAATTGGGTTTTAATATAAATGGGCAATAAATTAAACAATAGTACTTTTAAAATAATCAAAAGTCTTTATTTTAAATGAAACAATTCTTTAAGAAAAATAGATGTTTAATCTATAACGGTCGTCGATTAAATAACGCTCCTGATTATGTGCGACAGTGCGTCACCTTCAGGTCTCTCAAAAAAGAGAGCGTTCGTCATATTCTAACACTCCCTACCGGAAGCTCCTCTTGTGAAGTCTTGTTTCTTCAAGTTCTAGAAATATAAAATAACAAAATAATTAGAATATGTATATTAATCTATATTCAATATCTTATTAGTTGAATATTTATTCAGTTCAAAAGGGAGAGGTTTAGTGAAAATATCAGCTTCACGGAGAAACCGGAGTACCGTAAAAACACCTACTCAGTGTAGTATGGTAAATTTCTACACTCAGTCACCAGAAAGACATGGGGTAGGCTGATTTAAATAGATGCTAGTAGTGATATTTAAGCAACTCACATTATTACTAATTTTTATACACCTAAACTCGGGATTTTATCAGACTAGTACTAGAAATTCAGATACTACTATAAGTACTTTTATTTTTACGACTATGTACAGTATTTATTTTATACAGTATTTATATTTATTTATTCTTGAACTTATTGACGACATAAGATCAGGTCTAGATAAGAAACTCGTCACGTTACTACTTCGATTTGACTTTAGTAAGGCATTTCACACGATCTCGCACTCCAAATTACTTGCAAGGCTAAAGTCGATGGGGTTTTCCAGGGCTGCACTCGAGTGGATTAGCTGCTATTTATCAGGTAGGAAACAAATGGTTTTCACACATTTAAAAGAGGGATCGAATTGGCTAACAACCAATTTAGGAGTTCCGCAGGGTTCAGTGCTGGGGCCTCTGTTGTTTTGCCTTTGCATTAATGACATACGTGACACCCTCGGCTCCGGTTGCGTCAAGCACATATTATATGTGGATGACCTGCAAATTTATACGCAGGTCTCTTATGAGGATGTAAATGAAGGTATTCGTATTCTACAGAAGGCGGCCAAGGCGGTGTCGGAGTGGGCTGTCGATGCTTCTCTCACATTAAATGCAAGCAAAACTAAGGCGATTGTTTTTGGCAATGGTCGATTTATTAAAGACATTTACGCTGGTGAGCCAAAGACTATTGAGCTTGAGGGTAGTGTCGGCATATCTTTCTCTGATGCCGTTACGAGCCTTAGTGTTGTGCTTGACTCTAA
Source organism: Anastatus disparis (assembly GCA_017163975.1). Lineage (NCBI taxonomy): Eukaryota > Metazoa > Arthropoda > Insecta > Hymenoptera > Eupelmidae > Anastatus > Anastatus disparis. The sequence goes on from JAFFSR010000347.1 coordinate 5,992,560, forward strand.
GCTATCATGGGAGTCACACATTAATATGTTGACTGAAAATTTTAATAAGACTATGTACGGCTTACGGTTCTTTCGTCGGTATACCACTGAGGCTCTGCGCAAACAGCTCGCAACCACCCTGATGTTTCCACATCTCGACTACTGCTCAGTAGTTCTGCTCGATGCCTCGCAGGAGTTGAGAAGACGATTACAAAGACTGCAAAATTGATGTGTGAGATATGTATTAGGCGTGAGAACGGGCGATCATATCTCTCCTCATAGAGCTACGCTGGGTTGGCTGCGTACTGATGCGAGGAGACAATATTTTATGGCTGTTCTTATGTATAAAATCGTGCGCATGAATACTCCCAAGTATCTAGTTGGTCTCTTTACTAGATATGTACCTAGGGTAGCCACTAGGGGAGAGATTAAGGATTTCGCGGTGCCCTTCATGCGTACTGAAACTGGAAGGTATTTCTTTCAAGTTCAAGGTGCGCATTTTTGGAACTCCCTCCCTGCTGATATAAAGAATCTTCTATTGCTCAGCAGGTTCAAGTCGGCTCTGAGGAGGTACTTGCTCGACCTCGAATGAACTTAATTTTATTTTTTATGTTAATTTATTTATTATAACATCTGATACATAGGCTTAAGGTGTGAATGTATTTATTGGCTGAATGGTTAATGAGTGAATGTTTTAATTGATTTTATTGTTTTGATTGCGTTTTATGCCATGGCATAAACTCATTATTTTTATTGAATTATTTATTGATTTTCATTTTTAAAAATTTTAAATATTATGTGACTGATTTTTAATTTATAGGATTGTTGCGTGTATTTAACCATTTTTATATTAATCTGTAATATCATTTCTTTTGGTGACCTACTTATTCAGTATTATTAGGTTTAGTGATTGACTATGATATCCTGTGCAATATTTATATTTATATTTATACTTTTTGTAAGACTTTGAGCGCCATATTTATTATTATATTTTTTAAATTGTATTACACGCTTTTGAATAGTGATATACAAATAAAAATATTATCTAATCTAATCTAATCTATTTCTTACAACTCATTCTTTTTCAGTAATCAATATGAAATAAAGAGCAATCACAAAATTATAGAAAATAAATTACTGTATATGGTGATATAATGATTTCAACATTGAGATTATTATATTAAATGTTGACAGTCGACCTTATTATAATATAAACTACTTCCAATCTTACAATTTATTTGTGATTTTTTTTTCATTCAAGCCCTAGTCGAAATCGAATCTGTGAATAACTGTGAATAACTGGAAATAACTGTGAATAACTGGGAATAACTGGAAATAACTGTTATAAAATATTCAGATTGAGACAGGAATAACAGTTAGCACCAGTTATTCTCTGTCATTCCCAGTTATTTCCAGTTATTTACAGATATTCCCAGTTATCCACAGTTGAGTTAAGAAATAATTTGAAAAATTATATTTATAATTCTCAAGATGTATGTAGAACTAGTTGCAAAAATAAGATTAATCTTATGTTTTATTGCGTAGATAGCTATAACACTATTTTCAGTTTTTATCAGACAAATAAAAATTGTGAATTCATAATTCAATGAACTATAACTTTTGTGTAAGCACGCATCTTAATATTTTAATTAGAAAAGAAATACATTTAAATATTCTAACAATTTAAAAATTTTTTTACACTCTGCGCGAAAAGTGGGTACTTCTCTCCCTGCCGGCAGAAATAAAAGCACCCACTATTCGCGTCTCGTGTAAAAAAAACGTTTTCATCCCAGGCGGACACATTCAGGCTTTTACGTGCAGAGCCCTCAATTGATAAATAGGTAAGATGCACGCTAGGAGCTCCTAGGCTGCAATAGCAGTCATTACTGCCTAGGAGTATAAAGCTCCTGGGTTGCATTGAGTTCATTATAGCCCAGCAGCAACTTTTCCCTATCGTATTTCGACTTAAATCAAAAACAAAAGAATCAATAATGCAAAACTGCAAGTTCAGTTGTATTCGGTATTCAAGCTACAGCTTGTGCTACAGAATTTTATTACTTTAAAAAATGGGTATTTATAAAAAAAAACAAAATTATAAAATTGCAATAATATTGTCGACTATGAATAATTTTAATAATGTTAATTTTATTATTGTCGATCTTATTATTTCTTTTTAATTTTATTATTTTTTGTTTATTATTTATTGTTAATTTTTTTATTTAATATAAAAAATTAATAAATTCTAATAAAAAATAGTATCATATAATTTTAATTTTATTATCTTGTCACGGTATTCTACCGTGTTCGAATCTCGCGCGCTGTTGTAAATAAGGTAGCTCGGCGTGCTGTCACGAGCGCCGTCATATGCTGGTATGGTAAAGCGTCAATCTACGCGAACGAGAAGGAAGAGAAGCCTCAGCGCGGCAGACATTTTCTAGCGGCCTAGATGTACGCATCGTAAAAGATAGTTTTCGAATCTCTTGGAGTTTCAATTGAGTGCGTTGGTGCATATTCGCAACGTTGCTTATTTATTCACATATTTAATAAATCTATATTAAGTTTAAAGACCTGTATCCATTTGCTTACCCCGACGCCTCCGCGGTCCTTATTTTTAATATTATATAATATATATATATATTTTTGTATGAAACATTGAGCGGGTTTAACAAGAAGAATTGAACCCTACAAAATAAGAAAAGCTGTGCTACTGGCATTGCGTCTCTCGATCAGGTAAGAGAGAGAGAGAGAGAGAGAGAGAGAGAGAGAGAGAGAGAGAGAGAGAGACGCTCAGCGACAAGTATCTAGAATAAAGTCTTGTCCTTAGTCATTATAAGTTTGACTAACTAGCACCAATAGAGTTTGCTGCGTAATATATATATATATATATATATATAAATAGTTTCTTATGAGTTTCTGAAAACCCGGGTAACACTTTAACATTGTTTGTATATCTATACATATGAAAAATTTGATATATATAGATATAAAAATACATGGGATCTAGTGGCGCCCTCAGTAGCTGGGTAACTCATTTTTGGCAGAAATTTCCCATTTAAGAGTACGCTTCTATAAGCAGCTATATTCGTTGGTACTGTTGAAATAGGTTAAAAATCATTTAGTACATAGCTTGAATTTAAGGGACTAATGTTGGTACTATTATATTATTTTTTTTTGTTAAAGAAAAAAGATTAATATATAAAGGATATTGTCCTCTATATGATTAACTTTTTTTACATGGTGAAGTCGAGGGAGTCCAGCCCAGTACCCGTTTAACACATTACATTAGGCTAGACTGTCAGACCTACCATACCGAAAACTTTGACTACCGATGGATGGTCAGCCACTTTTGTGATCAACAATCAACCGATACTCAATGAGGTCGGATTTTTTAAGAGTCGTGATATGGGTAGCACATACACTAATTTTCTTTCGAAAAAAAGTCAGAGGTACCTGGCCAGGATTCGAACCCGTGCCCACCGCGTTGAAGGCAAGAGCTCTATCCGTTACGCCACCACGCTCCTACTATTATATTATTGAGCGAGAGCAAAAATTTTCGATGCTTAGTGTCTTTTTTTCCAGTACTAAGATTGACATTTCACCTACTTAATTCGAGGGCAATATTTTCCAGAAAAAGTGATTGTTATTCTCTTTTGGTGCGGCTTTTTCTGTTACTAAAATTAAAAACTAATAAATATAGAATTATTATTATAATATATAACACTTTTAATTCACTAATAATTAATTTTCTAATTCGTGATATTTAAGGAATAGAACGATACATGTTCATCTGCTATACTTCGTTTTGAAATAGTTAGCTTTTGAGTTTAAAATTAATTATTAGTAATTCAAAATTGTTATATATTATATGATTTACATTATATTTATCAACTGTTAAAAATTGTTTTAAAATTTAATGGTTTTTGCGTTATTGAGTATTAATTATATTGAAGTTTTATACTTGACAGCGCCGTAGTGCGCATTATATAGGTAATATGTTAGTATAAGATAATTAAGTTTCGTAGCACGGAAAAATTCGGTACTAGACCAAATAATTTTTGGGGCAACACGCGTTGAAAGATGTACTAATATAGGTTGTCTTAATTTATGTACTGAGTATCAATTAAAAAACGACTAGTAATGTTGACTACTGACTCAAGTTAGTACATTTTTTCTAGGTGTTTTCCTTTCTCTATGCGCGCATGTGCAAATTCAAGATTAAGGTTGGAATTTGATAATCTTCAGTATTCACAAGATTGAGATTCGTCTATAAGATTCGAATTCATAAACGTGATTTCAGTATTGAGTATAACTTGGAATTCGAGTATCTTTACGTGGGTATCAGCAGTTATTTTTGTTGGGTAGGGTGTAGAGTTGATAAAAGTGGAAAATGGGTGTAAAATGAGTAGAAAATGGGTTTTATAAAATAAAAGGGTGGAAAATAGGAGTTCTATGGGTAAGATATAAGGGCTCAACAACTAAAATTTTTTAAAAACTATTTTATATAGAAAGATATATATCTTATTATACTATAAAAAGTTTTCTGCCATCGTTATCGACGCTGTTGTCGTGTATAAGAATCAATCGTGGCCCCTGTTGAAATTTCGTTAAAATAGGAGTAACAAGTTAGCTAAAAGTTGGTTAAAAAATAGCTGAAAGTTGTATGAAAGTTAGCTAAAATTTAGTTAAAATTTAGCAGAAGCAGGATAAATTTCCCTTCAAATTAGCTGAATTTATTTATAAAATCAGTTCAATTATACGAAATTTAGATAAAAATTGACAAATCGTCAGTCAAAAATTAGCTGATTAAGTTCAATTCAACTGCATTTAGAGATGCGCAGTCGACAAATATTTTCTCTTTTTTCTAGAAGCTAATCAAGTGTAGACTCTAATATTATATCATTATTAAAATCTATACTTTAAAGAAAAGAGAAAATTAAGAAGGTTAGCTGAAGATGGAGAGAGTAAAAGAAAAATGAAGGAAGAAAAAATAGAGAGTGAAAAAAGATAATAAAACAGAATATAGTGAAAGATAGATGAAGAGAGAAATACATATACTAAAGCCTACATAAGACCCAAGAAAGAGGCCCAAAAAAAGTGCTTGTATATGATAACTACTCATTATATAGGACTCAATAAAAATTGCTATTCTTATTACGATAAAATGCGCAGATCCGTAGAAGCCAAGAACTGTAGAAAAAGGTAGTTTCATTTTAATATATAATAACTACTAATTATATAGGAAACAATATAAAAAGAAAATCTTATTACGAGAATAATTACATATATCCTTAGAGCTTATATACTGTGGAGGAAGCATGCCGTGTTAATAAGTGGTGGCAACTTTAGGTAGAGAGAAAGAAAATATTAACTTAAATCATACCTAAAAAATGCACGAATCCGAAGAACCGGAGATTCATAGAAAAAGGCGATAAATGTTTTAATTACAATAATATTTAAAATTCACTGAAAAGTAAATTAACTTTAGAATATTGAATTTGAATATACGTTATTGTGTATGTAAACAAATATTAAAGAAAAGCTTAAGTTTATTATACATACAATATAAGGCTAAGTTTAAATATGTCATATATGGAATGTCATGTAGTTCTGTTCGATTACATGCATATAATTAACTTCACCAATTTTCAATAAAGAGAAAATATGCGTAGTTTAATATTTAAAATAAAAATATCAAAAACGACAACAACAAATAAATTTCGAATGAAGATTTACTTTATACTAAAAATAAGTGAAACTAAATAATATAAAGTAATTGAATAGAACCAGGAACTTAAAAAAAAATAGAAAACTTAAGCTTTATTTCCAAGAATATTTCACATTAAGTAGTATATTTTTCACCTAGGGAAAAAAGTAAAGAATGACCTAAATCGTATGTAAATTGTAAGGCATAATTCACAAAAGTCGAAAATTGAGCTCGACTTCATAGGTAACCGTGAGTATCTCGTATTATTTCGAACTTGAGTATCGTTTGAATATTGAATTCAGTTGACATCAGGTAACAAAATTTTAAAACGTGTAACGAGTACGTGTAACGTGTAATATCACTGAAGAACCGCTCTTATGCTTAGATTCTTGACCTTAATATATGACTATTATTTTGAACAATTAATTTAAAAATGCACCTTTTTACGTGAAACATACTTAAAAACCAATTTCGTGTTTATTTCTAATTATAATATCTTCATTTGTTGTATTTTATACATACGAAACACTGAATTTCACGATTATAAGATTAAAATAAAATATTTTGGTTATTTTAAAATTCGAATATTACAAAACAATAAATCGACTATTTGCAATTAACCAACAATTTTATTTGCATCAAATGTAAATTCTTAATGAAATATAAATATTATGAAGTGTATGTATCACAAGTAAGGTTATATTATATTTAATTTTATATTTGTTTTTTTATTTCCATATCATTGATATTATAATTTATGAATGAATCCTTAATATTAATACAAAATTATTAAAACTCGAAGAAAAACTAAATAATATAAAGTAATTGAATAGAACCAGGAACTTAAAAAAAAATAGAAAACTTAAGCTTTATTTCCAAGAATATTTCACATTAAGTAGTATATTTTTCACCTAGGGAAAAAAGTAAAGAATGACCTAAATCGTATGTAAATTGTAAGGCATAATTCACAAAAGTCGAAAATTGAGCTCGACTTCATAGGTAACCGTGAGTATCTCGTATTATTTCGAACTTGAGTATCGTTTGAATATTGAATTCAGTTGACATCAGGTAACAAAATTTTAAAACGTGTAACGAGTACGTGTAACGTGTAATATCACTGAAGAACCGCTCTTATGCTTAGATTCTTGACCTTAATATATGACTATTATTTTGAACAATTAATTTAAAAATGCACCTTTTTACGTGAAACATACTTAAAAACCAATTTCGTGTTTATTTCTAATTATAATATCTTCATTTGTTGTATTTTATACATACGAAACACTGAATTTCACGATTATAAGATTAAAATAAAATATTTTGGTTATTTTAAAATTCGAATATTACAAAACAATAAATCGACTATTTGCAATTAACCAACAATTTTATTTGCATCAAATGTAAATTCTTAATGAAATATAAATATTATGAAGTGTATGTATCACAAGTAAGGTTATATTATATTTAATTTTATATTTGTTTTTTTATTTCCATATCATTGATATTATAATTTATGAATGAATCCTTAATATTAATACAAAATTATTAAAACTCGAAGAAAAACTATTAAGTATTAAAACACAATTGAAAATGTCAATCGAATAACATTTTCATCGAAATAAATTTCAACGCTATAATTCTTAAAATAAAAATTTTCATTTAACTATCATCCATTGTAATTATTATTTGTATAACATATATGTAAGAATAATATATTTCATGAATAATCATTTCATTTGATGAACTATTAAATAAATATATATATTTATAATTGTATAATATAATTCAGTCAATTAAAGTTTTATTCAAGTATCATTCAGAGAATAAAGTACTCGAGTTAATTTCATGAAAATACATTAGTAATTAAAAATTTATTTTTAAACAATTCTTTATAAATAACATTTATGTAACCTTAATAACATATTCATATGTACGTGTGTTAGTATTTATACGAATTGTCATTTACGTGAAAATTGTTAAGAATTGAATGTATTAATAATAATTTCACTAAAGCAATAATATTTTTAATAAATAATTTTTTCTCCACTTAATCAAAAATCAGAAACAAAACAGCAATCACTGGGAGAAAAGGCCAAGACAGGAAAAATTAAAATTCTATAAATCAATCTTCATTCTCTTAAAAAACAACGTTTCGATGAGATAAGCCTCATCCTCTTCAGGTTTTTATTAAATACTGGAAAAAATATTTTTTACAATTAATAAATACAAAAATCACCAAGTATAACAAAACAACATAAGAACACTTTAAAAATTTTTTGTCTATACATCACTCACCCAAATTTACAATATTTTAAATTCAGAGAGAACATACATAACATGAGCTCTCATCGTTAAGTAAACCTCAACATAAGAACAAAACTTATATATACACAGTTATCGGGTCAATAAGCGCTGTGTCAAAGGTTTATAAATATTAGAAAGAGAGAGAGTATCTGATTGTAAATTTAACGTATTATAACTACCATTTATAAAAATCATTTCAGATATTCTTCTCCTTCTTGTTGACGATTCACAATCTAAGATAACTGTGTTATTCCAATCAAAACTATAAGTACAATTCAATATGTGATTTGAAACTACAGAATTTTTATTGTACATTTTTTTATGTTCATTAATTCTAATACCCAAAGCTCTCTTCGACTCACCAACATAACATGCATCGCAATCAACACAAGAAAACTTATATACTATACCAGTTTTATCAAATTTATCAGTTTTATCTTTGCCTAGTTTTATAATATTATTTAATTTGTCATTAAGTAAAGGTCTAGTTGAAATATTAAACTTTTTAAGAGACTTAGAACATTGAGAATAAAATCTTTCTTTAAATGGTAAAGAAATGGCGCATAACGGTTTCAATCTAGACAAACAATTAATATTCATGTTAACATTATTAATATTATTAAAATTAATTTTTCTTAGTCTATTTTTAATACAAGAGTCAATAAATTTTGCAGGATAATTATTTGCAATCAATATATCTTTAACATGATTTAAATTTTTATTATGAAATTTTTTATCAGAAAGTAACACAGCTCTATCAGTCAAATTATATATAATATTTTTCTTTAACTCTGATGGATGATGTGATTTAAAATTCAAAATTCTGTTAGAGTTTGTTGGTTTCTGGTACCAATCAGTAATGATATTATTCTCACTATTAATAAGCAGTATATCCAAAAAATTCAATCTTTTATCGTTTTCCAATTCAAAGATAAACTGAAGTCTATCATTAAAATTATTAAAAGTACTAACAATCTGATCAATATGAAATTTTTCAGCACAAATTAAAATGTCGTCTACATATCTAAAATAAAATAAAGGTTCAATATTAAAATCCTGTTTTAATTTTCTCAAAGACTCAACTTCCAAATCATCCATAACTAAGTCAGTAAATAACGGAGAAATAGGGGACCCCATAGGTGAACCGAAAATCTATTTGTAAATGTTACCGTCAAATTTAAAAAATGTGTTTTCAAAAAGGAACTTAACTGTTGATATAATATCAACAAATGGAATATTAGATTTATTGTGTATCTGCGATATACGTTTTTCCAAACTTTTAATAACCAAATTAACCGGTATATTAGTAAACAAAGAAATAACATCTAATGAGGCCAAGATATAATTATTCGGAATAACGATATTTCTTAATTTCTCTTTTAATTTAAAACTATTGTCAATATGTGAACATGGTTTATTGATATACGACGATAAAACGTTACAAAGAATTTTAGCTAAAAAATGAGTAGGTGTATTTACAGTAGAAATTATTAGTCTCAATGGAACGCTATCCTTATGAATCTTTGGAAGTCCATAAGTCTTAGGAATCATTGTATCAGTCTGTGTGAGATCTGAATCCGAATAATTTTTATCTAAACATTTGAGATTTTTAAATTTTAATAAAATTTCATAACACTTTTTCTGTAAACCAACTAGTGGATTCTTATTAATTTTAATATAAGTATCAGTGTCTGCAAACAATCTATTCATTTTTTCTTTATACTCCACGACATTAAGACAAACTGTGATATTGCCTTTATCGGCTCTTGTGAAAAAAATTTTTTCTTTATTTTCTTTTAGCCAATTATTAGTAATATTAATCTTTTTGTTGAATAGAATTTCGTCATGAGTAGATTTTCTCGAATTTTTTAAATTATAGTTGACTGAGTCTACAATCACAGATCTAATATTATCTTTGATAGTATTATCGATGGACAAATATTGTAATTGATTTTCAACATTTTTAATAGTATTAACTACATCACAAGTATTAATACTGTCTTTTCTATTTAAATTAGGTCCCAAAGAAACAACTTCAACAACTTCACATGGTAAATTAATATTCGAAAGATTAACTACCCATTTTTTAAAATCTGACATGTTCAACTTATCATCATATTTTTCATTATACAATTTCGTGAATTTTTTGTTAAGAAGAGCTGATTTTTTACTATAAATATCCAAACTACAAAATTCAACACCCTTAAAAAATCTCTTAACTCTATTATCGTGAATAAGATCACGACACATTAACTGCATTAAAGCATTTAACCTTTTATATAAATAATTCAGATGAACATAAATATCGTCACACATAAAACACAAAACCTTATACATTTGTTTATCAGCTAAATTTTTCAAATCACTCTGTATTGAATTGCTATGGAACTCAAAATGAGAAAAACCTTTATGTGAGTGTCTAATGTGTGAAGAAATAACCTTATACTATTTACACTTAGACAAAAATTCCCTCTGTGCTCTGGAAGTTGCCAAATCATAACGTAGTGCTTTTCAACGTTTAAGATAATCTTCCGACCGTTGACCATAATCAACGCTGATTGACTTGAAAAAACCCAATCCTTCAAGGGTCTGGTGATAACTAGATTGAACACCGAACATCATAATAAATAATTTTTTCTCCACTTAATCAGAAATCAGAAACAAAACAGCAATCACTGGGAGAAAAGGCAAGACAGGAAAAATTAAAATTCTATAAATCAATCTTCATTCTCTTAAAAAACAACGTTTCGATGAGATTAGCCTCATTCTCTTCAGGTTTTTATTAAATACTGGAAAAAATATATATTGATATATAAATATATGAATATATTGATTGCAAATAATTATCCTGCAAAATTTATTGACTCTTGTATTAAAAATAGACTAAGAAAAATTAATTTTAATAATATTAATAATGTTAACATGAATATTAATTGTTTGTCTAGATTGAAACCGTTATGCGCCATTTCTTTACCATTTAAAGAAAGATTTTATTCTCAATGTTCTAAGTCTCTTAAAAAGTTTAATATTTCAACTAGACCTTTACTTAATGACAAATTAAATAATATTATAAAACTAGGCAAAGATAAAACTGATAAATTTGATAAAACTGGTATAGTATATAAGTTTTCTTGTGTTGATTGCGATGCATGTTATGTTGGTGAGTCGAAGAGAGCTTTGGGTATTAGAATTAATGAACATAAAAAAATGTACAATAAAAATTCTGTAGTTTCTTTACTTTGAACCTTATTGTGTTAAAAAAGTTTTTGTGGTTCGGAAGTTATGCTGAATTAAATATTACTACATATTTTCTTAATATTTTTAGCATGTGACACATAATGAATTTTTACACTATTTAATTAGCATATTTTAATCACCTCGTACACAGCATGGAATATTCATCGAAGCTTCCTGGAATAATGGCATAGAAGATTTAAAATATTTCAGGAATCTTTCATGGAATATTACTGTAATATTCGTTGATTCTTCTTATATTGGAATATTCTATAGAATATTGTTATAAACTCCAAGAATATTTCTTATGAAGATTTGGGTCATCTCAAATCTTTCATTGAAAAATTTCAGGAATCTTGCAGGAATATTTCATAAAATATTTCTTCGGAACATTCATGGAAGATTTTCAGAATATTGAAATGGAAGATTTGAAATATTTCATAAACCTTTCATGGAATATGCATGGAAGATTTGAGAAAGCTTTTCTAAAATATTCCATAAAATATTTTTGGAAGATTTTAGAAATCCATCGTAAAATATTCCATGGAATACTCATGGAAGATTCGTAGAATATTGACACGGAAGATAAGGATTATTTCAGAAAACTTCTGTGGAATATTCCTCTAATATTCGTATGTCCTTGATTCTTCTTACATTGGAATATTCCATGAAATATTCTTGAAAAATATCAAGAATACTTCAATGGAAGGTTTGGGTAATCTCACATCTTTCATGAAATGTTCTTGGAAGATTTTTGGAAGGTTTTGATGAAAGATTTAAGGTTTCAGATCTACCACAAATTATTTCTGGAATATTTTATGAAAGATTTAGGAATGCTGAGAGGGGATAGTATATATATTATATAATAACACATTATACTCATATATCAATACATATACGCATACATAAACATTAATATTAAGTAATAAAATCGCATTTACATAATCGCTTCGACTGTATGCAACAAAGCGGCGACCCTTTCGCTTACATAGTGAGCAAGGTATTGCTCAACCACTTGGAGATAAAACTCCCATTTAACGAACATCCCCCTATTGGCGTCTCTGAAAATCTCCCGTAACATTTCGCGCAAGCTTCCAACGGAAACTTCATGGAATCCTTCTAGAATATTTCATACAATATTCCACTATAAGATTACTTAATCTTTCTATAAAATATTTCGTGAAATATTACTAGAAGATTTATGTAATATTCCGCTGTACGATTTTAAAGTTTTTTGGAATCTACCAGCGAAATATTTATGGAATCTTTTTGAAATCTTTTATCGAATATTGCACCAAAAGATTACTTCAATCTTTCTGTAAAATATTTCGTGGAATATTTCTGGAAGATTTATATAATGTTTCGCTGTACAATTTTAAAGTTTTTCGGAATCTTTTAGCAAAATCTTTATGAAACCTTCCTGGAATTTCCCATGGAATATTCCACTGGAATATTTGATAAACATTAAATGTAATATTTCATGAAATATTCCATAAATGTTCCTGGAAGCTTTCAATGGTAGATTTTAGTGGAATATTTCGAAATATTCTGTGAAGACTTGCTAGAATCTGCATGGAAGGTTCCATTGAGATATTCGAGTGGAAGATTTCGCAATATTTTAGTGAAATTCTCCATGCTGTGCTAGCTACAACTTTTGAATTAGGCAAGACTTTCTGATGCAATAAAGCTCAAATCAAAGTAGTAAACTTATACTCCCTTTTTTATATTTTGATGTGAGAGTTTTAGTTCTTTGGTGGTTAATCAAGGTTTCATAAGCGCTTCTTCTTACTATGTTTTAGAAAAATGGCTTTATCTTAGCATCTGGGTTTATTAGACGAAAAGAAAGAACCCGGGTTCATTTTTTTTATCAAAGAATCATAACCTGCAGTATCAGCCAAATTCGTTTATTAGAGGTGGGGACCTCTCCTTGTTAGTTAAGCAAGTTTTAAATTACGACTGAATTGCTTAAAATCTGACATGATATGAGCTTCAACAAATTAAAGGATATATTAGAAGATGGCATCGATGTAAATATCTACATTCTTTGAATACTATGTATTTAAACGTAAGTAGCTATAGAATTATTTTTTGACAATATTTTAAATATTTGAGCCCAATAGCTCCATAACATAAGGCCAATATTCTTCGATTTTGTTATATTTTTACTATTATACCTATGTTCCAAACATTTTTGAGCATTTTTTTATAAATAAAATAAAATTGTTTGGTTTTAAATTATTCTTTTTATTCCTATTTTTCTCCAAATCGGCCATGAAACTGACAAATGGATTTATTAGCATAACAAACAAATATCATGGAAATGTGTCGTGATTAGAAGAATTCAAATCTTGAAATGATCCAGATGGAAATTGACAGTGACATATCGGATACAATTTTTTTAAACGAAATGATGAATTAATGGATTTCGATGATATCCACATAAATTATAACGATATTAAAATTAAGACTGATGAGATTACATCAAATGAAGAAAAAAAAGAATTAAAAGAAATAGACGACAAAGGATCTTTATGTATCACAGGATTTAATATGAAAATGGTAACAGTACTATCGAATGAATATAAAGTAAATTCATAAAAAGACATGATTATGAAAATGCAGAAAAAAATTAATAATAAATTAGAACTAAGGCGTATTCATAGTGTTTACGTAAAAGAAAATTATATGAAAATAAAAGAAGATAGACCATATAAATATGAAAAATATTAAATAATAATAAGATAATAAAAATAAAATTGAAAAAAAAATACTGATGAACTGGAACAAATGCGTCCAAATGAGGTTTTACGAAAGAAAGAAGCTTATATTCAAATTAAAAAAGTACAATTAAATAAATATAGAAAAAATTAGAGAGTATTAACAAGGAGGGTTCCCCACCTGCGGGTAACAGATTCGGCTGAAACTGCAGGAAATTAATTTTTTAATGAAAAAAAAATGAACCATGTTTTTTCTTTTCGTCGAATAGATCTCTTAGACAAAAATATATACATTTTTTCGAAAACGTATAGTCTAAGCGCCCAGAAGGTTTCGTATGAAGTAAGAGTCCCACCAAGCAAGCAGGTGATTTATGTGTATTTTGAGCCGCTGAATCCGAATTTGCAACTTGCTTTTCGTCCAAGTAGTCGAGTAATTTGTTATAAACAAATTAATTGTTTAAATGACTATAGTTTATGAACTACAATGGATGCAGTAATTTTCTCTGCAAAAACTTGTTTTTTAATAAACAAAACAAAAAAAAATCGTTTTTGTTGCGTTTGGATTCGATAATTAGAACCAGAGATATGGCAAATATATTGGAAAAAAACATAGAGACGTAGCACTAGCACGGAACGCCCTAGTAAAAAACCTTATAACTCGACTACTAATTAATATTTTTTTAAGTTCAACATGTGTTTGAAAAATGTCAGAGTCTCAGCTTTAATGATAAATTGTTATATATTACTTTCAAGTGTTGATAAATAAGCTAGAATGATTTGAAGCAGAAAAAATTTTCAATTTTTCAGAATTGTGTTTGTTTATAACGAAATAATATAGGTTAGCGAACAAAATATTTCTATATTTTTGATAAAGAATGATAGGAAATTTGATCTAGTCTAAGAATCTGTCCGGTGTTATTAAAAATTCTTTTATTATAAGGTAAGTAATCTCATCCTTTTCTAATAAAATCACTTTTGACTCGACTCTATTTTATATACTTTGTCATAATATTAATGATGTATAATCTTCGAGCATATACTACTGGAGGAAGCCTCCCAGCTATTAACTACGTTACAAGGCGAAGAGAGAAAAAGCCTCTATTTTGGTACATGCTATCTCTCTCTCACTTTCTTAGTGGGAAACAGAAGCAGCCAATCAAATCAGGCGAGAGAGAGACAGCACGTACCAAAATAGAGGCTTTCTCTCTCTTCGCCTTGTAACGCTTTCTGCCATTCGGAGGCTTCCTCCAGTAGTATATGCTCGAAGTGTATAATACATTTAAATGAAGTAGATTTAGGGTTTTAAATAATCATTAATTTTTTTACTATAATAGTAAACAGTTTACTCAACTTATGGAGTATTTTTACATTTGTTTATTTTTTTGCAATTGCAAAAAGAACAACAATCTATTTTATTCAAAAAATTTGTTCTAACCTTCCGATTTATTAGAGTCATCTATTTTTAGCTGAATCCTTTTTTATTAAATTTTTATTTAATTTCCTAATACAGAGTTAAAATTAATTGTATTACAAAAAAATAAAATTACTTACCTTATAATAAAAGAATTTTCAATAAGGAAAGCGATCGCCATATTGCACACATATGTCGTATTGCAAGGAGTTGGCGCTACAGCTTAAATTTGCGATATCTCAGGTTCTACTTACTTAAATTTGAAAAACCGGACAGATTCTTAGACTAGATCAAATTTCCTATCATTCTTTATCAAAAATATAGAAATATTTTGTTCGCTAACCTATATTATTTCGTTATAAACAAACACAATTCTGAAAAATTGAAAATTTTTTCTGCTTCAAATCATTCTAGCTTATTTATCAACACTTGAAAGTAATATATAACAATTTATCATTAAAGCTGAGACTCTGACATTTTTCAAACACATGTTGAACTTAAAAAAATATTAATTAGTAGTCGAGTTATAAGGTTTTTTACCAGGGCATTCCGCGCTAGCGCTACGTCTCTATGTTTTTTTGCAATATATTTGCCATATTTCTGGTTCTAATCATCGAATTGACATGCAACAGAAACGATTTTTTTTGTTCTTTTTTATTAAAGAACAAGTTTTCGCAGAGAAAATCACTGCATCTATTGTAGTTCATGAACTATAGCCATTTAAACAATCAATTTGTTTATAACAAATTACTCGACCACTTGCGCGAAAAGCAAGTTGCGAATTCGGATTCAGCAGCTCAAAATACATATAAATCACCTACTTGCTTGGTGGGACTTCTAACTTCATACGAAACCCTCTGGGCGCCTAGACTAGTAGTAAATAGGAGCCTTTATAAGAATTTGAATATCCAAACAACTAAGACTTTTACAAAAAAATACATAATGAAAGAAATAAAGTGCGAATTAGATGCTTTACTTCAGGCTTTGTTGCATTAAAAAAGCTTCAGTGGTTTAAAAGTTATGCTTTATTGAAAATTACTACATATTTGTTAATTTTCAAAGCATATAGAAAATAATGAATTTTTTATGCTATTTCATTAGCATATTTTAATTACCTGTAACTTTTGAATAACTGAAGCTTTTTTAATGCAACAAAGTTTAAATCAAAGCATATGATTTGCACTTTATTTCATCTTGTATGTATTTTTTTGTAAGAGTCTCAGTTGTTTGGATATTTTTATAAAGGCTCCTTTTTACTATATCTTCGAAAAAATGTCTATATTTTTGTTTAAGAGGTCTATTCGAAGAAAAGAAAAAACACGGGTTCATTGTTTTATCAAAAAATCATATCCTGCAGTTTCAGCCGAATTTGTTTCCCGGAGGTGGTCTCTCCTTGTAAGATAGTAAAAATGAAATTCAAGGAAAGAATGAGTAATGATAAATTGGAACAAAAACATAAGATTGAGGCTTTACGTATGGAAGAAACTTATATAAAAATTAAAGAAAAACAATTAAATAAATATAAAGAAAAATTTAATAATACTAGGATAACAAAAATGAAATTAAAAAAACGGTACTGATAAATTGTAATAGCAAGAGAGGATGAGAGAGGAAGAGAGACAGCAAGAGAGGATGAGAGAGGAAGAGAGACAGCAAGAGAGGGTGAGAGAGACATAGACATTCTTTATTTGGCTTTGAGGTATATACCCAGTCTGGCACTATTAGGTAAAATACAACGATGTATAAAATTATTTATTAAATTAATTATAAATATTGGATCTTAAAATAAGAAATCCAAAAAAATACGAGACCCGAAGAAAATAGGACTCAGAGAAATGTAGGGCCCAAAAAATATAGAGCCCAAAATATCAAGGACCTAAAAAAATATAGGACCCAAAAAATAAGACCGAGACAAATATAGAGCTTTAGAAAATATGAAAATTAAAAAAACGTTAGGCCTACATGAATAAGAGGCCCAAAAAAATATAAGGCCCAAAGAAAAAAGGACTCAGAAAAATGTAAGGCCCGAAAAATATAAGGCCCAGAAAAATACAGAGCTCAAAAAAATATAGAGTCCAAGAAAATATAAATATTAAAAAAATATCAGGCCCAAAAAATGAGAGGTCAAAAAAATATGAGGCCCAAAGAAAATAGGACTCGAAAAAATGTAGGGCCCGAAAAATATAAGGCCCATGAAAATATAAGAATCGAAAAAAAATTGGGCCAAAAAAAATAATAGGCCCAAAAAATAAGACCCAGAAAAATAAAGGGCCTGAAAACATATAAAGCCCAAAAAATATAGGCACCAAAAAAATATTAGGCCCAAAAAATATAAGACCCGAAAAAATAAGGCTCAGAAAATTATAAAGCCCAAGAAAATACAAGAATACAAAAAAAGGGCCCAAAAAAATGGGCATTGAATAAAAATATAGTGTCCAAAATAATATAAGGCCCAAAAAAATATGGCCCAAAAAATAGTCACAAAGCTGTGGCTATAAAAGTCCATAAATGGGCAGCATGTCTATCCGAAGATGACTTGTTAGAATCCCTCCAAACATTATATCTAAAGCAGAAAGGGTTACCTTACGAACAGTCACATCGAGTAGTGCGATGGCTGTTAGGTAATTATACGGCAGTAGAATTTGATGAACCAAGCTCTACAGAAGACGAAAAGGCGACATGACATCGCCGCCTTTCGGTCAGGCAAGAATTCATAGAAAAGACTATCTGTGAAAAGACAGGGTCTACGATCTTTGATGATAACGTAGATCCAAATGAGAAACACCCACTCACCGTATTACGTAATGACGAAACGGTGGTGAGAAATTTAAATGCTACGTTGAGTAACATTACGCAAGGCGAAATGCGTAACGATCAGGTGCCACTCAAAAATCTCAATGAACAACAAGGAAAAGAGATAAATGTCTCGAATATACCTAAGGAACTACTAGACTACCTTACTGCAATACATAACCAAGTAAAAGAAGTGTCGTCTAAGGTAAAAGAAATGTCAACTACAGTGAATTCTCTATCACTAAAAGTGGAAGTACTGTCACAACCAAAATCTTCGAGCACACAGCTGTTCGATTAGGCTACAGGTGCAGAAACACCTGAGAGGGAAAACCTCCAAGGAAATAAAAGTACCGAACAGCACGTCAATTTTCGTGATATATTTAGCGTGCATTACGATAGCAGTAGCAGCCAATTAGATAATCATGCAAATAATAATGCAAGTGTAAATGCGCCAAGCTACAGAAGCCGTAATGATTTGACAGCTGGTACTGCAGGTGCAAGTACAGTCGAGGGGGGAGGGACCCCACACTGCAAACAGTGCGACGGATAACGCTAATCAGACCAGGCAGAGTGATCGAATAGGAAGCGCAAATAAAACCACAGACGTAGGTCATATAGTGCGCCGCTGGAACGTTACATTCTCGGGTGAACGAGGCCAAAACATAGACCTCTTCTTAACGAGACTAGAAGAGTGCCAAACACTGGCTAAACTCAGCGAGAGCGACTTACTATCCTCGCTCTCCGAACTGCTAACAAGAATTGCTGCCACCTGGTATAGGAATAATAGACACTCGAGGCAAACATGGGCTCAGTTCAAAGAAGCAGCATTACGCTGGTATGGCCACAATAGACGCTTTCAACAAAGGTTGTCAGCAGAAGCTAACGCACAAACGCAAGGCAAACTATTACCGGAAATTCAGAGATTGGTAAGGAGAGATGAAATAATAGATATCGAATCATTATTGGAAAAAGCTGCAGAAGCTGAACTGACGCTTGAGGCGGAGAGAGTCTACAGACCACCGCTTTCGCCTGAACAATCTTTATTACCTGATGTGGCTTACCAGCCATCAAGCAAGCCTAGAGATAGTAAGCCACAAGTAGCAGCCGTATCTGATAAGCAGGTATCTGCTAACCAAACCCAATCTAGGGCATGGTAACTCCGAGCAACAAAGTCAAAGCCAAAAAGAAAATGAGACGGAAAACTTAAATAATGATAAAGCCAATGGAGGAAAGCAAAGAGGTACAAAAAACCGAAATCATAACCTCAATTGTTACCGCTGTGGACTATTTGGCTACACACAATGGTCTTGCCCACAATGTGTGGGAAAAGGACAAGGAAGCAAGTAGACGAGGTATCTACTGTTCCCAACGTGGATTACGAGACCTCAGAACTCTCTACTGGAAAGATGATAGGCAAAAAGTTACTTGAAGCTCCAGTAGAAAAGCAGATCGAGTCTCGCACTTGTCAGGCCGAGACAAGTAAACAGGAAGAGCAAATGCAGTCAGATATCGACGATGAAGCTCGATGGTGGCTCACGGTAGTGATCGGAGATTACCGAATAAGAGCTTTGTATGACCCAAGTGCATCACGTACGGTTATGAATTCTATAGGTTTGCAGTTGGCAGCTGCATGTAATGTGCCTTTAATACCAGCAACGGGCAGATTTGCCAAAGTAGCCGATGGTAGATCATGCTCAATAGTAGGTTATATTGACTTACCCCTTACAGTAGGTGGAATTACAAAAACAATCCGTTTTGCCATTATGCCTAGTTTAGATGAAGAATGTTATCTAGGTGGCAACTTTATACGATCATTTAAGGCCATTTTTGATCCTCGCGAAAATAAACTATCTATCAGAGGTACAAATGTGAAAGTGAATTTATAAATCGCTGCGCTCAGGCAATTACATGTTGATAAGCTAGGATCAGTTGGTTTGGCTGACGTATTAGCTGCTGATCGTGCTCGTGTAAAAAGTTTAGTTGCAGAAATATTAGGAGAAGATGATACTCCTATAGGCTGCACAGACTGGATCGAACATGAAATCGATACCGGTTCTGCACGACCTATTAAACAGAAATATTATCCTGTTTCTAAAAAAGTCGAAGAATGGATGCAAGAGCAGGTTAATGCGATGCTGGCTGCAGATATCATAGAACCTTCAATGAGCGGCTGGTTAAGCCTGGTGGCTCGAGTTAAGAAACCAAATGGCAAATTCAGATTTTGTATTGACTTTAGAAAAGTTAATGCAGTTACAAAACCTGATGCGTATCCATTGCCAAGAATGGATGATATCTTGCGTAAATTGCGGAAAGCAAGATACATCTCTACAATGGATTTGAGCAATGCTTACCATCAAATTAGGATGAAAGAAAATTCACGTGCTCAAACGGCATTTACGGTACCTGGTATGAACCTTTTCCAATTCAAACGTATGCCGTACGGCCTTAGCCACACTGGCACCACCTTTCAGCGATTAATCGACAAGGTTATAGGTCAAGAACTCGAACCATAAGCGTTTTTATACCTAGATGATATAATCGTAGTAACCGAGACCTTTGCTGAACATATGAAATGGTTGAAGAGGGTTTTACTCCGCATAAAAGCAGCAGGTCTTACGATCAGTCATGAGAAAAGCATATTCTGCCGAGAAGAGGTCAAATATCTTGGTGTCCTGCTAAATAGAGATGGATTTAAGCCAGACCCGGATAAGATAAAACCTATTGTCGAATACCCAGCTCCCAAAAATCTAAAGCAGCTGAAGCGTTTCATGGGGATCGTTTCGTGGTACAGGAAATTCTTGAAAAATTTCGCCTCGTTGGCAGAGCTATTGACTAGGCTTACTAGAAAAGACTGCAAATATGTATGATTAAGTGATCAGGAAATCGCTTTTGATCAAATAAAAGCTTTGATTGCATCTGCTCCATTATTGCATCGACCGCAGTTCGATTTGCAATTCGTTATACAGACAGATGCTAGCGACTCAGGCCTTGGAGCAGTACTTCTACAAATAGTTAACGATGAAGAGCGTGTATTAGAATTCGCTAGTTGTACCATGTCCAGTGCAGAGCGAAATTACAGCGTAACGGAAAGAGAGTGTCTAGTTGTTATATGGACTGTTAAGAAGTTTCATTTTTATATTGAAGGTTATGACTTTAAAATCATAACTAATCATAGCAGTTGACGTTGGTTATGTAATTTATATAATCCAACGGGCAGGCTAGCGCGATGGGCGCTGGAGCTGCAAGGTTACTCTTACACTGTTGAGCACAGAAAAGGTGCATTGAATTATGTGCCTGATGCATTATCACGCATGCATAAAGATTCAGTAGAATATGACGCTCACTTAAGTACACTAAGTTGGGCGTGTCAAACAAACGATGCGTGGTATAAGTCTCTGCTTCAACAAGTTGCGAGTAACCCTGATGACTATCCAAGATGGAAGATAGTTGGAGGTCAATTGTACCGCTATGTACCGAACAGGTTTACTGAAGAAACGATGGGAGACGATAACGCATGGAAACTCGTCGTTCCCAGTGAAAATCGAGCAGAAGTACTGCATGAATGTCACGACGAGCCGACAGCTGTGTAAAACAATATTATTACTGATCATATATAGAGAAAACCGTGACACAATATGTTGAGAGTTGCGAGATCTGCCAGCAGTGCAAAGTAGAACAAAAATTACCTGCAGGCTTGATGGGTATAAGAGAAATTACAGGTCCATGGAAAGTCGTTGCTGCAGACGTAACAGGTCCTTTTCCAAAAAGTAAACGAGGTTACGAATATGCCTTAATTTTTGAAGACGTATTTACGAAATGGATGGAGTGCATACCTATTAGAAAAGCAAATGCACCCACGATCTTAAAACCACTAAAAGAAAGGATTATTTTAAGGTTTAGTACGCCTGAGATTTTCTCATCTGATAATGGCTCAGAGTTCAGGAATCACATGGTAGATAAATATCTAAATGAAACAGGTATTTGTCATAAAACTACTCCAACGTACCACCCGCAGGCCAACCCGGTAGAAAGGATAAACCGGACAGTCAAAACCATGATTACAGCATTTATTGATGAAAATCATCGCTCATGGGACGAAAAGCTACCAGAGATTATGTTCGCATATAACACTGCAAAACAGAGTACAACTGGTACAAGTCCTGCGTTGTTAAATTATGGTAGACAGCAAGTACCTCCGAGCTCGCTGAAAAGGAAAGAAGACAAAGCTGCTCAAGAAAACGAACGGTTACAAGAAGTAACGAACTGGCAAAAACGTGTAAGCAAATTACCTTTGCTACATGAACAGGTAGTAGTGTTAACCGTTAGAACTGTATTCATTAATTTGTAAATTTTAATTAATTAAACTTTATTTAATAAACTTGATTTATTAATTTTCATAAATTTTTAATTATTATTATAACTTATTTTGTAATTTAGGACGTTGGTTCTTTAGGATAGGTATCCAAGAATAAAAGAATATTTATATATATATGGGACGTTTCATGTCAACTCGACTGACAAAAAAATAGAATTTGCTGAAAATCCGTGAAGAGATTCCATTTGATACCCAAAATATACAAAAAAATTTTTAGAGGCATAGGTCAAAGGGATTACGAGTAATAAGTAATAGAATATTGTGATTTTTCAAATTTTTTTGTTAAATTACCAACTTAATTATTTTTTTCCTCAGAAACTAAGGATTTTAGAGATTCACTTATGAATATATTTATTGTTGCAAATGATGAGTAGAATCTACACAAATTTTTTTAAATCTCAGAATTGCTGTCTTCTGATTGATTCATTTTGTACTTTCATGTAATTTTGAATTTCTGGTGTTCGACCAGGTTGATTTCACTCAGGTTGTACTATGTTATGTCTTTTTATAATATCTTGAAGTGAGCTTTGTCTCATCTTAGGCATAGAACTGAGAGAAGAGCTATAGAACTTTGAATATTAAAAAATAAAATAGAATTTTCAATTTAAAACATATATACTGTGGATTTGGTTCTTCGATTATAGATAATGCAATATACGAACAAATGATTTTTAAATATCTTAAAAGAGATCTATCTTTTAATAATTTAAGTATTAATTTAGAATCTGAATTGAAATATCAACTGTTCATTATTTATACATCCTCAAAATACACTCGTAACCAAAACATATTTATGTGTTTCAATAAATTGTTATTATAATAATTTTAAATATGTGTTGAAAAATTTTTTTTTTCAAATTTTATTACCTTTATTATATACTTGAAATAAATGTCAAGTATATAATAAAGGTAATAAAACTATGAGATCTTACCATAATTTTTAACAAAGGATTTTTCAATTTTTTTTCTTTATAAATTATCGTTGAATTTCAGTAACAAAATTGTATTATTTCTGGTTATGTTTTTTTTATCATTTATTTAAAAATGTTCTGAAATTTTTAAAATTTTAATAAATATTTACAAAATTACTTGCCAGGCCCATGGGTAAATATTTTATGTCAATGTTTAAAGTTAAGAAATTTGTATATAACATATGTACATATAAACTTTCATTTTATGTAACATTACAGATATAATGGGACATAACATGTAAGTATTAAAATCATTTTCTACTTATAACACGTTTCTAATTTTCAATTTAACGGTAATATAATTCTGTAATATTATTTTAATCAATTATTGGAATTTATAGTTATCGAAATCAAATAAGAAAAAGGATCTGAATATTTTAATATCTAATATTTATAAAAATCTTAATTTATTGGATTACATAAAACTATTATATAAATAATTATTCCTAAATGTATAATACGTTTTTAAATAATTTTTTAATACATATGTATTATATATTTATAAACTCATCTTATTTTAAATATTTAAAATCATAATAACAATTTATTGAAGTACATAAATATGTTTTGGTTGTGAGTGTATTTTGAGGATGTCTAAATAATGAACAGTTGATATTTTAATTCAGATTCTAAATTAATACTTAAATTATTAAAAAATAGATCTCTTTTAAGATATTTAAAAATCATTTGTTCGTATATTGCATTATCTATAATCGAAGAACCAAATCCACAGTATATATGTTTTAAATTGAAAATTCTATTTTATTTTTTAATATTCAAAGTTCTATAGCTCTTCTCTCAGTTCTATGCCTAAGATGAGACAAAGCTCACTTCAAGATATTATAAAAAGACATAACATAGTACAACCTGAGTGAAATCAACCTGGTCGAACACCAGAAATTCAAAATTACATGAAAGTACAAAATGAATCAATCAGAAGACAGCAATTCTGAGATTTAAAAAAATTTGTGTAGATTCTACTCATCATTTGCAACAATAAATATATTCATAAGTGAATCTCTAAAATCCTTAGTTTCTGAGGAAAAAAATAATTAAGTTGGTAATTTAACAAAAAAATTTGAAAAATCACAATATTCTATTACTTATTACTCGTAATCCCTTTGACCTATGCCTCTAAAAAATTTTTTTTGTATATTTTGGGTATCAAATGAAACCTCTTCACGGATTTTCAGCAAATTCTCTTTTTTTGTCAGTCGAGTTGACATGAAACGTCCCTTTAAAAAAAATATATATATATATATATATATATATATATATATATATATATATATATATATATATATATATGTCCAAATGAACTTATCTTTATTTCTCCTTCTTAACCTTTAGTACAATAATTTTAGGCGAAGCGTAGCCTTAGACGGTAAGTATGAAATTAAGCTTGCGAGCTAAAGACTCTTGGGTTTTTATACTATGGGTAAAAGTCAGTTGCATTCTTTCGTATGTATGATATTATTGATACTTTCATGATTTCGGGGAAAAGATTGATTGAATTTTGCATGTGATGCAGTTTAGAGTTCGATCGCCTCTTGTGCGTCGCATTCTTGTGTGTCGCATTCTCGCGAATGTATAACGTTATTGTTTGCTATCGCAGTCTCAAGGTAGAAGACTTGACATATGATGCGTACGGAGTTCAATCACCCTTGAGTGAAATGTGCAAGATGAATATAAGTATAAATGTGTTACGAATGTTTGTCTTTGTTTACAGTAGATCGTGAATAGTCTGCGCAACAAAAGTGAGCTGATGCATATGATATTGGTCGAAGAGAAGTAGAATATAACATTAGAGATTCAGTATGGAAAACAAATAAAATACTCTCTTCGGCTGCTCAGGGTATTGCAAGTAAGCTCGTGCCTAAGTTTGTAGGCCGATATGTGATCACAGCGAAATGTGGCTCTAACACATACAGACTGATAGATCAAGATAGTAATGCTTACGGCCCTGTTCATGTGGAGCAACTAATACCATACAAGCAGACGAATCACCATCTCAACCACCGTTGGAAAAAATACATGCGAACGAGACGATGAACGACCCGTCTCTTGCGAGCGATGCGACTCCGTGTACCGACGGAGGCTTGGGCTCAGGTTGCGTGCGACCGCCTGCGAGCAGTGATACTCCCCAAGTCGAAAAACCGAATAGGAAGCGAGATCTTCCGCGTAAAACAGCCATCGTTGTAACACGAACAGAATAGCGTATGCTTCAAGCTGAGCCCGAATCGATCAAGCGTAAGCGTGGTAGGCCAAAAGGTTCTACAACTGTAAAACGTAGCGATGATATAGCCGATTATTCTTTGAGAGAAACTAGGACACGAACCCGTGCGAATAAAAAGTAACCACCTAAGAATACTAACAAATGCCCCTTTCTCCTTACTAACAGATAGAGCCTCAACGTCGCAAAGGAATGGAATACCTCATCACCTTCCTAATTTCAAATACTGCGGATATAAGGATTAAGGATTATCTCCTACCATACGCAGAATTCCTGCGAGACCAGGCGGAGGCCGAAAGGATTCAGAAGGAGATCTAAAAAAAAGAGAGAGAGATAACCTCCCCGCACTATCGATTGAGGAGCTGTCTCAGGAACCGTCACCTATCCGAAGAAAGCCCGATGTGTTGCGGAGCTAACCGGCCTGCGATCCACAATCAAGCACGACATTCTCTGAGTCGGAGACATCGATGGAGGCAGAGCGGAAGGAGCTCGAGGCCGAATTGAGACAAGTGGCGCAACAATCATCAGTAGCCTTTGACGAAGAAGCTGAAGCCTTCGAGTGGTGGGACTGTTTTGTTGACTCCTACAAAGCGGAGGCTGCTGAGATAGTCAAGAAATGGTTCATCATTATAAAGGACCGTAAGGTGGAAGTCGAGGCACTAATGCGAGCACATCGTGCTCGAGAGACCAGGCTTGCAGAAGAAAGAAGGAAGAGAGAGAAAGTAAGAAAAAGAATCAGGCAACAGGAGGAAAAGGCAGCTCGTGATCTGTATAAAGCGAGAGAGGCTGCCGCTAAGGCAAAAGCGGCCCATGAACGGGCCCAAGCCGACCGTCTAATGGCGAAATTAAGGTTCAAGAAGGAGGAGGAAGCAGCCAGGTTAGCATGCCAAGCATGCCAGACAGGAGCCTCCTAAGTGTTATGTAAAAGGTCTAAATTTTGCCCACGCCGATCTGAACACGGCAATTACCAATAAACTGCCTCACTATACATATGTATTCATGTATTCATTACACATGCCTAGTTCTATCGCTTCTTTAGGTTTATTGTACGAGAGCAGCAGAGTCTGGGCATGCTGCGTCTGGTGAAGGGGTGTCGCGATATTCTACCGTATTCGAATCTCGCGCGCTGTTGTAAATAAGGTAGCTCGGCGTGCTGTCACGAGCGCCGTCATATGCTGGTATGGTAAGGCGTCAATCTACGCGAACGAGAAGGGAGAGAAGCCTCGGCGCGGCAGACATTTTCTAGCGGCCTAGATGTACGCATCGTAAAAGATAGTTTTTCGAATCTCTTAGAGTTTTAATTGAATGCGTTGGTGCAGATTCGCAACAATTGCTTACTACTGTCGAGAGGAGATCTCTTGTACAAAGAAACCCTGGGTGTCCATTGGAGCGCTCCCCGTAGGCATCAACCTTCTGAAGTGTTCAGGTGATATCGGCTGTTCTCCGAGTCTCAACGACCAGGTTACAGCGTACCATTCGTTTCGTTGGCCAACGGCGGTATATCTTCGTCGTAGGTATTATTATTACAGAAGCTTCTACGCGTATCGTAAGTTTTTCTTTATATATCTTGTTGGCTAAAGTTTCTTTCCTCGAGGAAACTTTAGCGTAAAGAGCGCGCGCGTTCGTTTTATTATCATAAAATAATTTAGTTCGCGTCGCGTCCTCCCTCAGAATCATCAGTGTTAACTTTTATTCTTATTTTTCCATTTAAATCTAAATTCGTTCTGTTGTATTTCATTTTTCTATATTTAATAAATTCATATTAAGTTTAAAAACCTGTATCCATTTGCTTACCCCGACGCCTCCATGGTCCTTATTTTTAATAATATAATATATATATTTTTGTATAAATATTGAGCGGGTTTAACAAGAAGAGTTAAACCCTACAAAATAAGGAAAGCTGTGCTACCGGCATCGCGTCTCTCGATCAGATAAGAGAGAGAGAGAGAGACGCTCAACGACAAGTATCTAGAATAAAGTCTTGTCACTAGTCAATATAAGTTTGACTAACTAGCACCAATAGAGTTTGCCGCGTAATATATATAAATAGTTTTTTATGAGTTATCGCCAACTCTACTGACAATTAAATTTCTTGACTTAGCAAAAAATAACATTAAATTAATATCTAATTCTTTTTGTAACTCTAATAAAATAACCGTTACAATATAAATATAAAATTATTTGTAAAAAGACATCTGCACCTAAAAACCCTCATGCGTCCTTGCCTGGGATAAAAAATTTTTAAGCACCCTGGGTGAGCCTTGCGCGATGACGGCCTTCGGACGATATTTACATCGTGGGATAATAAAGCCGAGGCACTTGAGCGAAGCGAGCGGCCGAGACTTTATTATCCCACGATGTAAATATCGTCCTCAGGGCGTAATCGCGCAAGGCTCGCCCAAGGTACATAAATAACTAATATTCACCAAGGGAGTAAATAAAAAATGCCTTAAATCGTATGTTTGTCACATTCACCTCCGGCTCGGGTGACAATTTACATACGATTTAAAACATTTTCCGTTTTTACTCCCTACGTAAATAATATACTATTATTTAACCATTAAAAATGTAACGTAACCACTTATGTACAAAACTATAAAATAAATTATTTTTAGATGA
The DNA here is from genome assembly GCA_017163975.1 of Anastatus disparis. NCBI lineage: Eukaryota > Metazoa > Arthropoda > Insecta > Hymenoptera > Eupelmidae > Anastatus > Anastatus disparis. The sequence continues at coordinate 6,020,900 of JAFFSR010000347.1, forward strand.
TTTCTACTAATTATTCTTATATTATGTTAGTCACAACTATAGTAAACAACAATCACAAAATTTTAGAAACTAGATCATTGTACATGGTAATATAAGATCGGCTAAGATTAAATTAAATTTTTTTGTTTCCTCAATTTTTATATAATCTCTTTTTTTACTGCAAAAATAAAATTAATGTAATAATATATAATGATACATAGATACACTTAAATAATCTGCTTTATTTGCTGAACTCCTGATTTTCTATAATTTTATTCACAAAATCATCATGTCAAAAGTTTATTTGGACTAAATTTTTAGTTCACAAAACAGGAATGCTTAACTGCGACTATATCCCGCGTTTTTAGGGTATTGCAGATAGTATACGAAAAACAGGTACTATAGTACGTTTTAAACAAGTGACGGTATTTGTAAATTTACTAGCCATCCCTTGTTTTAAAAATACTCAGACGAGTAGATGTAATATACGTACCGAGACCGTTAAAAACACTACTGGCATAGTGATTTGACTGACTTTTTGATTTTAGTATGAGGTTTTATGGTACTCCCGTTTTTCCGTGTATCTGATCTTTAGAACGCACCTATTTTACTTTGATAACTTTCTTTTTAACGCACTCTTTAATATGATGCCTTTTTATATCTATAATATGTCTTCGTTCATTTTCTCCATTTATTTCTGTACACACTCCTGCTGTTTTATTGTCACACCATAACGTTATTGGTAACAATTAATCTATTAACATTAGTTTTAAAGAATTATAAATTAATAGTAGTTCTTGACTCGCCTCACTCATCGCTACATACTCAGCTTCACATGTAGATAACGGCACATACGACTGTTTATGTGTACGCCAGCAGATAGAGTCACCAAAAATTTTAATTACAAACCACAGGTGGTCAATGCATTTGTGCAATCTGCAAAATTCGCATTTGGAAAAGTCTTTATTTTGTCAGTCTCACCTAGATATCTTATACATAAGTTTTTCATGCCTTTTAAATAACAAAAAACCCTTTTTACCCTTCCTCAATCTTTTTCTGTTGGGCTTACCTGGTGTCTACTTGTGACATTTACAGCATAAGGGTGCTTTTTTACAGTGAGTTCTCCTTGTCTCTCACACTGGCGTGCTTTTTTACGGTGAGTTCCCCTTGCCTTTCACTCCAGGGTGCTTTTTTACAGTGAGTTCCCCTTGCCTCTCACGTGGATGAATTTACAACAGATGTTCAAATTGTTCTCCATTTGCTTCCTGACAGTAACCAATCCTATTGTAAAATGATTCAATTGCATCTTGGATCATCTGTCGTGAAATGGTATTAATTTCTTGAATTATTCTACGTCTTAATTCTTCAAGGTTTTCTGGATTATTTCTGCATATCCGATCTTTTAAATACCCCCACAAAAAATAGTCCAAAGGTGTTAAGTCTGGAGATTTTGGAGCCCATTCTAATGTACCTCTTTTACCTATCCATTTTTCAAAAAATGTGTTATTCAGGTATTGTCTGACATTCACACCGTAATGAGCTGGAGCGCCATCTTGCTAAAACCATGTATTTTTAAAATCATCTCCTCTTAAGGTCTGGATAGCTGGAACAATCTGATTTCGCAAAAGTTGTTCATAACTTTCAACATTCAAATTTTCTTTAATAAAAAAGGGACCTATTATTGTCTATCACCTACCATTCCTGCTCCACGTTCAATTTTTGAGGATATTGTGTGTGACTTTCTCTCATCCAATGAGGCTTTGTATCGGACCAACATCTAAAGTTATGACGATTGACTTTGCCATTTAATTGAAATGTCGCTTCGTCTGAAAAAACAATATTTTGTAAAAATAATGGATTTCCAGTTATCATTTCCATCATCATCTCACAAAATTCAACCCGACAATCAGGATCATCCTCGTTCAATTCCTGCACAAGTTTCATTTTGTAAGGATGAAATTTGTTTATTTTTAAAATTTTAAGAACAGATTTTTGATCGATGTCCTGTTACAAAGCTACTGATCGAAATGATTCATGTAGATTTTCCACAAAAGACAGTAAAACATCCAAAGATTTTTCTTCATTTGTTGCTATTTGTGGTCTTCCAATAACAGCACGATTTTTAATAGACCCCGCTTCTTCAAAACATCTTAAGGTCTTTGAAACTATGGATTTAGACAAAGGAGTGTCGCCATCGCCGTTTCGAAATGTTGCATTAACGGCAGGCCGGAGTAGAACCTGATACCAACCGAGTAACAATTGAGTTGTTTGTTATTTACTCAAGTGTTAATCGGTGTATCTTCAAAATAAAGGTTGATCGCAATAGATATTATTATTATGAATATCTATGCACAAGAAAAAAAAAATCTACCGATTTGTTTTTGAGAAAAGTAAGGAACGCCGAAGTAAAAGATTATGTTTATAATATTTTCGCATTCCTTACTTTTCTCAAAAACAAAGCGATAGATTTTTTTTTTCTTGTGCATAAATATTTGTAATAATAATATCTATTGCGCTTAACCTTCAATTTGCAGATACACCGATTAATACTTGAGTAAATAACAAAAATGTCAATTAGACAAGGACAGCGAATCCGGCCTGCTCTTAAAGAGATTAACAACATTAGTATACGACCTTTGCAGATCACCTCAACCCCTTATCATTAGAAGAGATATTCGCTCTCTTTCGGACGAACGAAATATTTTAAAAGTTTTGAAAAAAAATGTAATGTAGCTATTGTAACCAACAAGAAAAGGAAGAATTAAGAAATGTTTGACGAATTTCTCGAATTAGTTCAACCACAAAACATTATTTGTTCTTTTTTATTGGTCAAGTAATTTTTTATCTCAAGAGTCTGTTTATTGATAAAACTATGACAACAAAAAAATATGGTTTCAACTTACAATTAGTACAAATCAAGAGCAAATAAAATTTTAAAATCTAAATGAAGAAAATTTTTTATTTAAAAATACATTTATACAAGCACTTCTATTTTATTTCTAAATTTACACTTCTTTCAGATGCCTTTCAAATAATTTCAAATTTTTAATAAACAATTAGCTTTACAGTCCATGAAAGAGGAGAAAACGTGATTTTTAAAAGTTTCCCCTTTTTAAAAAAAATTTATTTTTTCAAAAATAAAATGTATTAATGACAGATCTTTAAATTGCTTTTTATTCGTTTTGTAACAAAAATTAACCTTTTTGTATTTTTGAAAATCCTTTTTCGACATTTTTGAACATTTATTACTCAGAAATAAATAAAAATTTTCCATCAGTAGGCCAAGAGAACTACCCAAAAAATAGTCGTTTGAAATAACTCGCTTGATCTTAAAATAACCGTGAAAATAAAGCTGAAGGTCAAATCCAAGGTCACCATCGGATTCCTTGTTCAAAGTTACTTAAGGTATGCCTTTTGTTTGTTTTGTTTTACCACTAAACTAAAGAGGTTTTTAAGGAGTCATACTTTGACCTCCATTTGACCTCTAGAGGTTACGTTAACCTCATACCTAAATACATATCCGGATGTAAAATTTTTCGCTCTTTTCGATTACGGTATAAAAAGTAGGGGTTCCCATTTAAAAAAATGAGGTTGACCTTGAAATAACCTTGGGAATGAGGTTCAAAGTCAAATCCAAGGTCACCATCGGATTCTTTGTTTAAAATTACCTAGGGCATGCCCTTTGTTTGTTTTGTTTTACTATAAAAGTCGCAAAATTTCCAGGGGTTTCCACATTCTGTATATTTCCTCATCTATCTCACCGTTTGGAAAAGCAGTTTTAACATCCATTTGACAAACTTCAAGATTATATTTATTGATTGTAGCGATAACTGCTCTCACTAGTGGTAGTCTTGAAACAGGTGCATAAGTTTCACTTAACTCATAACAATTCCTATCTTTAAAACCACGAATAACTAAATGCTTTTAATTTAAATTTATTATTTGAGTCCAATTTACGCTTAAAAATTTATCTAGAATTCATTATATTTCATTTTCTTTCATTTTTCATCCTTTCTGGCTTATTTAAAGTTTTCCACACCTTGTTTTTATTCATAGAGTCAAGTTCTTCATTTATAGCATCTCGCCTGTTATCTCTTTCATCTGATTCCATTGCCTCTTTATAACTTACAGGATTTTTATTTATATCAGCTTGTAACGCTTGTAATATTTCATCTTTATCTTTGTTCTCACCTGAATTATTAAAAATTGGACATAACTCTTTAGTTTTATAATTCTCATCTAATTTTAGGTTAAAAAAACTTGTCATTCATAAGTTCGCTTTTATTATTTACATTTCCAATTTCTATCTTTTGTTCATTTTTCCTTGGTCTTCCTCTTTTACGTTTATTCTCTCCCTCCATTTTTGATGGATCATTTAATTTATCCTCAGCTTCATTAGTTTTAATAAACCATTCATCTTTGTTCATGATCTCATCTACTTCTCGAAAATTTACAATAGTTTCTCATTAAATCTTACATTTCTGCTTTCATAATATTTTCCATCTTCAGGTTTTAGAAATAAATATCCTGTTGGTGTGTAACCTACAAGTATAACTCGTCTGCCTTTAAACCTGATTTTTTTGTACTTTAATATATACTATACATCTAAATCTTTTAATTTGTTTTATTTAAAAACTGTGCTGAGGTGTAAATTTTTCCAACAGAGTTATCATATTATTTGATTTATGAGGCGTTCTATTGTAATCATATACAGCTACTGATAGAGCCAAATCCCATAAGTATTCTGGTGACTTTGCATTATATATATATGATCTCACTTTCTTCTGAATTGTTTGATTGAAACGTTTAGAAACACCATTATGCTCAGGTGTATCAGGGCTTGATAATCGCAATTCTGCACCGATTTTGTTTAATACTCCTATTGTGTACCCTTCGTAAGGTCACGCCCCTGATCTGTGCGTAAATAGCATACTTTAGCATCATAACCCAGCACATTTCTACAACATTTATTCGTTCTAATTCTTTTATCTTAGCAGAAGCACTACGAGTTATTCGTTTTAAATCAATAGAATTATTTTCTACTGAAGCTATGATAAATTTATTTATTGTTTTAGAATCCTTTTTATTTATTATATTATCTTTACTTATTTTTAATTTCATTAACCAATAAGGTTGACTATACACACCTGTGTAACGTCCAACTTTCGTCGAACGACATTTGGTTGCTGCACAGAAGAGCTACCCGCTTGATAAAATAAGTTGATTCGTGCTTGGCTATTATTAATTAAATTCCTTCCGACTTCTGCTAGAATATTCGGCAGAATAATAGCTTGCATGATTCCCACTACCTGAGCAATCTAGGCTGTCGAAAGCCCTTCTTGCGTAGGCGGCGGATTATTCGTATTAGCCGTAGCCTGCGACGACTGTCTTTGAGCAGCCTTTCTTTCTCTTCAACGCTAATTTTTTAACTTCCGACATCCCCTTTTAAATTGATCCTTTTGATTTTTCACGGTGGTCGCGACGTATTCGGCGGTATAATATTCGTAGTTATTTTCGTCGGTTTGTTGATGCACTGAAAAAAAAGAAAGTAAGAAAAAAATACGATATATTAGAAAGAAAAAAGGATAATAAAAAAAATAAAATAATAATAATGATTTAGAAAATCAACTCTTCATCTTTCTATCCCGGACGAACCCCCAAAAATTTATGTAACGTCCAACTTTTGTTGAAGGACAATATTTAATTTACGCTCACTTTTCGCCTGAGCTTTTGCTCACGAGCAGGGACTGAGTTTTCGATGTTGAGTTGATATTTTATAAAATTAGATGAAGGATTGAGAAAAGAAGAAAAAGAAAAAAAATAATATAATGAATAATGCATGAATCAAGAAAGGATAGGAGTTACGAGGATTTGTATATAAGAAAAATAATATAATGAATAATGCATGAATCAAGAAAGGATAGGAGTTGCGAGGATTTGTATGTAAGAAAAATAATATTAAAAGGAATATTCAAGTCCTACCTAACTTCCTAAACATTAGAAGGCTCCGTAAGACCTTTGCGCCGACTGGATTTCTTCTAATGTGTTTTGCTTCATGTTCCGTGCATTATCGTTCCTAAACGCTTTACTCTTCCCACTAAGACGGGGGAATGTATCTCTACTGATACATCTCCTTGCTATAGAAGGCACTGTAAGATCTTTGCGCCGACCCGCTTTCTCCTATAGCGTTAAGTCTGATTAAGATTCCTTATAGGTACTGAATTGACCGTTCACACTCAAAGGACGATGTGATCCGAATCAATTCTACACCTTTATATAAAAAAAAGAAGGAAAAAAGAATTCGGATATGCATATAATGTGTATACGCATATACGAATATATGTTGCGGACGTCAAAGAGATAGTTATCTCTAAGAATCCTTAGCATTAAATGAGTATCAGCAGTCAAAGGACGGTGCTGGCCTCACTTATATACTCTTGGGCGTCAGAGGAAGTGAGCAACGTTTCGTTTTCACTCCTTTAGAACCCTAATATAAGCGTATATACACATACGTCAATATATACCTATGATGTATTTTGGATATAAGTATTAATTATACTCACTTTTTAAGTTTGGATTCTGTTTTTATTTGATCACTTACAAAAAATTTAATTTTTGAAAGAAAACTAAGTGTTTGTGAGAATAATGAACTTAGAAATAAATCTAGTGTTCAATTATTCTCAAAATAAAGACTTATAAAAATTTATGATTTTTTAATTTTTTACTTGGAAAAATTTTAATATTACATGTATTAGTGGTTGGGGTCCCCGAATCTCTATGTTTTCTTATGCATTGTCCCTATTTTTCTTAGTTATCTTCCAAAAGTCCTTAGTAAGAGAGAGAAAGAAGATAGAAGCAAGAGTATGCATAAGACGGAGAAAGATTTTTCTCCTTCTACATGCTTGCGTCTTTTTCCTCTATCTTTTACATATAATACATAAATACAAAAATTTCTAAAATCATATATAAAAAAAACACATAATTATAAAATAATAAACATTAAAAATAAAGGTTAAAGATATATAATAATTTCTTATTATTAATAAAGAAAGAAAAAAATTTAGAACGAAAAGGAGCTAAAAGAATGTAGTTAATTAATTATTTATTATTTCAATCATATAAGAACTTGCAAGGAGAGCACCCCACCTCTGCGAAACGGATTCGGCTGAAACTGCTGAATATGATTTTTTGATGAAAAAAAATGAACCCGTGTTTTTTCTTTTCGTCCAATAGGCCCCCTAGACAAGGATATAGACATTTTTTTTAAATATAGTGAATAAAAGCCTTTATAAGAACTTAAATAACCAAAAAATTAAGACTCTTACAAAAAAATGCATAAAAAATAAAATGAAGCACGAATTGAATGCTTAAATTTAAGTATTCTTGCATTAAAAAAGCTTTTGTTGGTCGAAAGTTATTCTTAATTAAATATTACCACGTATTTACTTAATATTTTTAGCATATAAAATATAATTAATTTTTCACGTTATTTCAACATATTTTAATCGCCTGTAACTTTTCAATCACTAAAGATTTTTTAATGCGACAAAGCTTAAATTAAAGCATTTAATTCGTGCTTCATTTTATCTTCTATGCATTTTTTTGTAAGAGTTCTTTGGTTATTTAAGTTCTTATAAAGGCTCTTATTCGCCATATTTAAAAAAAATGTTAATATCCTTGTCTAGGGTGCCTATTTGACGAAAAGAAAAAACACGGGTTCATTTTTTTTCATCAAAAAATCAAATCCTGCAGTTTCAGCCAAATCCGTTTCCCGGAGGTGGAATGATCTCCTTGTCAATTGAATAAAGAAAAATGAAAAAGGTTTTAAAATGGACGATTTGTTTAAACTTAATTTTAATAATTATTATTTTTTTGAATTATAAAAATTTGAATTTAAAACATGAGCTTCATATCTATAGATAGGAAAAAATTATTATAATTAGATGTTGTAAATAAAATTTGTTGATTGTTCATTGGTTTTAAATAAAATAAGAAAATCTGAAATATTATTTTTAAAAACTTTTGCATATACACAAATTTTAGGCCTGGAAAAACGCTTAAAAGGAGCCAACATAGACACAAGTGCATTCTTATCTGCATTTTTATGACTTGCACGTGTGTTCATGTGTAACGGTCTTTTGGTTTTTCCCAGCCTCTTAAAGAATACTATATACTATTATATAATGTTGTATCTTACTGTTATATTTAAAATCTGTTTATGATATTTCTAAATACTATTGTGCACACATTGTTTTATTGTCACCTATTGAAATTAGTTACTGGGATAGGGTAGTTTAATTGTTCATAATGCGGATTAGAATACATATTAACTAGACTTAAAATTAAATCGAACTATATAACTTAATCCTATTGCATCGTAAAACTAAATATCTAAGAGTAAAATTTTTTTTTAATTTTCCTGAATTTTCAATATTCTAACTGTAATATTTTACACCTGATAAAAATACTTCATTGGATTCTGGATTATAGATATCAATTTTGTTATTATCTAAGTAAGGGTGAAATCAGATGGAGCGGAAAATAGACGACGGAACGTCACAAAACATTCATTCCATCGCCTTGTTTTCCGTCAAATTTTTTCCCTATGTTCACATAGCGCGGAATGTAGCTGAAAAATTGTTAAAAATAGCATACAAATGTATCCGCGAATTTTAAATTAACAACAAAAATGTTAAAAAAGTTGGAAATAATCACCTATTGTTATTGTAATGAGATTCTTTTTTTATAAAAATAAAATATAGTTTGTTATTGAAGTGAGGTTATTGAAGCACTAATAATTTTTTTAAACAAAATAAAAATTGATGTCGTCTATTACGTCGTCTTTACTTCGTTGGCGGAATACAAAGATGCGGAATTGAGGTTCTGTGACGTTCCGCCGCCTATTTTCCGCTCTATCTGATTTCACCCTAAGTACAAAGACCCATATCTGCAAATTTTCTTAAAGAGAGCAAATTTTCTTTCAGTGCTTCTACAAAGATAATTTTATCTATTTCTAAAATTTTTCCATTTTTCAATTTAATTTCAACAGAACCTGCTCCTTTCGATTTTAAGTATGCTGAACTATTTTCATTGGCGCATTTCATTATGCCATCATCAGATTCATCGAAAGAATTAAAAATAATTTTAGATCGCGTCAAATGTTCAGACGCACCTGAATCAGCTATAAAATCTGTTGATACATTTTTCTCTTTTAAACTAGTTGTATTGGAATACATTGCAAAGTTTCTTATTTCTTTATTTTGATTTATAGCTATAAAATTCACTAATTTATTTTCAACTATATCCATTCTATTGGTTTCCTTACCTTCATAGTTATTTTTTTTAGTAGATAAATCAGACTTCTTTTCTGTCTGATTTTTGTTGAATTTCCCTGAAGTATTGAGTTTATTTCCATTTTTGATTTGTCCTCCATACAGACCTCTCTTTGCTTTATTTAACGTATTAGTATTCACTTTGTTTTTAACTCCCTTGTTTGTTTTTAACTCTGATTACTTCCACCAAATCCTCTAGCAGAACTATTAAATTTAATATACTTTTTATTTTGCACAGCTCCATTCGCCTGTTGTTAGATCGATATGAACAGTTGCGCGCCTCATGGTCTCCAAATTGATTGCAATTATAGCATTTGATGCCTTTATCTTGGCTAGGGCAATCACATCCAATATGTCCTTGTGCTTGCCATTGATAACATCTAGGAATTTCAGTCTTGGCAAAATTAGCTGTCCTCACATGCATTGACCAACCCGATGCTCCTGACACTCCTGACGCACTTGCTTCATCGCTCACCTGCTTTTTTTCTGCCTCATCCTGTATCACAAAAAGTTTTAATTTATCATAAGTAGTTTTAGTAACATGAGTTCTTTTAGCTACAAAGTCAATAGTTTGAACAGTTGGAACTGATACCATTACAGCATTATAAAAAGCATCTCTTCTTTCTTCCTCAGATAAAGGAGTCAAACCTGGTGAATTTTCATAATTTTGATCAAAATGATTTATTAAAATATCACGTACTATAAATCTTTGTTCTTTTAACATTTTTTCATCTGTTATTTTAGATCTAATTTTATCATCTACAACATGCAATAAATTACAGGTTCTCAGTTCCGAAGAAAGAAAATCATAAAAATGTTCAAATTTTAAATTATTATTTAATTTATAATCTCTTTTATAATTATTTCCTTTACAATTTCTTGTTTAATTAAATCTTTAATACTTTTTTTTTATTTTGCCCTAATGGCCCGGTGATAAGATGTTTCCTACCTTTTTATACCTTATTTTTTCTTGTACCTTTTTATTATTCCTTTTACCTTTTTTCTACCTAAGTAATTCTATACTACCCAATCCCCGAAAAATCACGGACTGCCACGTTCCAAGAGCAGTTGGTAAGTTAGACTTCTACGGTAGGTTCCTGCATTTGCCCAGGCCTAAACCTGTGACATAGGAAAAACTCCCCCAGAAGAAAACCTACGCCAGGAACATTTACCCATTGCACTCAAGGATTCTTTTTCCTAGGAAAAAAACCTGAAAAAAACATTCAAGTGTTTTCACCGGGAATCGAACCCCCTACCGCTCGGAGCGAAAGTGTTCACTGATAGACCTTTAAGAACTATGCTATCTTTCATATAATCGCCGCAGCCTCAAATGCAATATGTAGGCTGACTTAGCTTCAGAGGTGCGAGTTCTTCCTTTAAGAGCTCGTAGTTTCAACGTAAGAGCTTACAGCTCTTACAGAAGAGAGTAGCAATTTTTCAGCATATTTTTTTCGATTCTGGTCCATCAGTATTAACAAGTTCCGCTTCTTTTAGTGTAAGAGCTATGCGCTCTTGCAGAAGAGAGACGTTTATTTACATAGAGTCGCTTCGAGCTTAAGCCAGTTGTATTTCTTTTCATGAAAGACAGTGTCGTTCTTAGACGTAATAACGACGCTTGAATCTGATAATATTGCCAGTCTCTTAAAGGTCTATCGGTGTGGAGACCGTATAAGGCGTGCGCCTTAGCCGGTTACGCCACTGATGCACCCTAATACTTTTTGTAATAAAATTTACTCTTTTCTCATTATTCGAATTTGTTACATTTTTCGTCAATTCATTAAATTTTTCTTTTACTAATTCATCTACTTTAGTTTTTAATTCTTCCGAATTAACATTAGAATTTTCACTTTGTATTTTTACTTTGCTCACCTCATCACTTTCTGTTTCTACTTGATATACTTTTTTAACCTCAGACATTTCCTTAACCATATTATTTACTCTGGCTATTTGTAATGCGTAATCCTCCCGTATGGTTTACATTAAATTGTCAAATTTCTGGTTTTGATCTCATCTCTGTCATCTGTTGGTTGTCATCTTTTTGTACTTTTTTTGAAGTTTCTTGAAAGCTACTTATTGTGATAGTGAAGACTTCACATAACTTAGAAATATTGGTTTTCAATTCCCCCATTTTCTTTTCTTGATTTTCTAATCTCACCAGAATTGAAATTTCATCATTATTATCAGCAATGATTTGAGAGGATTTAGGATTTTTATTAGGTTTTGATTTGGCAATATAATTATTATCAATATTTATTTCTTGTTGATATAAAATTTTAGGTAAGGAGTTACCATTTTTAGCTTCATCAAGTGTGGATTTCAGCTTGCCTGATAACTTTTTCTCTTCATCGGACTCACCTGACTCACTCTTCTTTCTATCACCGTCGCCTGTCTCAATCTCTCCTGTCTCAACAATACCTTCCGTATTTTCAATTACTCGAGGGGTTTCTCACTAAAATACTCATAGAAAAACTCTTCCGTACTCTCAAGCATTCTTTAGTTCTCATGCGTACTCTCCAATACTCTTTTGGTGAACGCTTTAAGTAAATGAATACGAAAAAGTTTGAAAGAGATTTAGTGAGTATGCAAGAGTAAAAATGAGTATTTGTAAAATACGAATTGATATTGAAAAGTATGCAAGAGTACCAATAAGTATTCAAGAGTACGCAAGAGTACAAATAGAATTTTAGTAATATTGATTTTATTATTTTATTGATTTCGACGATAAGTCATTTTATATCATGTTTGATAAATAGAACAGATCGTAATAGATCTTATTAATATAACGCTGAATTCTGAGTCTTTATCTAACAACCCATCTCTTTATCAATATTAGTTACGTTTACGTAAAAATTATTAATTATAACAAAGTTATAATTAAAAAAAAATTTATTTAATAAGAGAAATATAATTTTTTTAAAAAATGTGCCTATAAAACAATTGTTGATGTACTTATATCAATTTATGAAATTTTCGTAGGTAAAACTTTTTCCGACTTTTTCTCAACAGGAGACAATAAAATTTTTCGTCAACTTTATGAAATATTATTATATTTCAATCTAATGAGGACAAATAACTGATTTTTATAATATTTTTGTAAAATAGTAATTCTAAAGGTTATATTTTTTCATTTTGCCAATATTTAATTTTTCTTAACTGTTTAAATTCAACTTTATCCCTTGCGTAGATCAACTTTTAAATCCATTTTTCACTAGTAATTAACTTTTGGTAATGAGAATATTTTTTGTTGGGAATGACGTGTAATATACAATTTATTTTTTGCCAAACATTATTTTTAATAGTTAAATTTCTGATTTTATTTTCTGAAAAGTATTTATTTTTAAATAAAATAAATCGCAACATTTTTTGTTTAAAATTTCACGTAAAAGATACCTATATTTAGAAATAGTTAAATTTAAGCTACGAATAGTTAATAGATTTTGCTACCGTGCATAAAAAAAGTTACTTATTATGCTATTATGTTTGGTATAAGCAATATTAAATACCTTATCAAAATTTAAAAATAAATCTTATCGTGTTCAACCGGTAATATGTCGGTAAATAATTATATAAAATAAATAAAGTGATAGTGAAAACTATAAAAAATTGTAATCATAAAAAGATATGTGTTTTTATTGGACTAAACTACTTTATTAAATATATAAAAATGCACTTTTATATATCTGTGTATTTTATAATTTAAAAATAGCCCTAATAGAAATTTTGCTAACTAAAATGGTCGATTCATCAATTATTTTTTATTTAATTTGATATTTACAATGTAGAAAATTAATTATTACTATTATTTTAATTATTTTAGAATATTACATAAAATATGTATATGAAATGTAACCAGTAACATACAAAATATTAATGTATCAGCTTATAATTTAAATTTCCTTCTTATTCACTATATTCTAAGCGAACTAATAGCTGGATTTATTTTATTAAAAATTAATGTAATAATTACTTATTTTGAGTAAAATTTTTTTATAATAACATTTAATTTTAAAAGAATTGAAATGTTACTTAAAATAATTTCTTACCTTATTTCACAATTTAATAATTAATTATTATTAATTAATTATTGATTGATTATTATCAACCTATTGACTCATCGACCGATCAAGCTATCGATAGATTCATGTATCCACCCATCAACCCATTGATTTATCAACCCATCGACCGATTAATTCATAAATATAACAACCCAAAATAACTTTTTCCTCTTTAAACGTATTAATCGATCAATCCATCGACCCATACATTCGTCGACCCTTTGAATATCTCACTCAGCTGAGTCCTTTATCAAAAAACTTATTTATTTTCTTTATTAATTTCGTAATTTTGTAAATAATTAATTGCATTTTTATTATATATACAAAATTCAAAAAATCGATGTTTTAAGTTCTTTCTTTTAACACACACACACACACATATATATATATATATATATATATATATATATATATATATATATATATATATGTTTAAAAAAGAACTTGAAACATCGATTTTTTAAATGAATACTCTATCTAAAATTTCCGTACTCCTTAATCTTTTGAATATTCAATAATTTTTTTTAATACTCATTGTATTCTTTGCATGCTCTTTAATTATTTTGAATATTCATCTTACTCTTTGCATACTCTGTGATTTTTCAAATACTCAACTTACTCTTTGCATACTCTCTGATTTTTTCAAATACTTATCTTACTCTTTGCATACTCTTTGATTTTTTCGAATACTCCTCTTACTCTTCGCATACTCTGATCAATTTTCAAACTCCAATACTCTTATAAAACTCTTGCGTACTCACAATACTCTTACAAAACTCTTACCACTCTTTGCAAGAGTATTTTAGTGAGAAGCCCCTCGCAATTACTTCGATACTTTCATCCACACATGATTCTAAATTTGAGGTTAGTTTATTTGAATCAATTCTTGGCCTTCTTAATGGCTACTCAGCTAGAATTTTGTCCTCACTCTAGGATAACAAGGCTTCTTACATTTCAGGTTTCACCATTCTTTTACCTGTTTAAAAATAAACATAAAATCGCAATTTTTTTTCAACTTTAAATGCCAAAAATTGATATCCCAAAATCACTTGACCGAACACAAGTTAGACTGATTTTAAGACAAGCTAAAACACAAGCATCCGAACACAAGACCTCTTAATTCTCGCTTAATTCAGAAAAATTTCTCATTTATTAATTATGATTATTTAAATTTATAATTTAATATTTTAACTTTATTCAAGTTTTGAAATTCATCAAATATGCATAACGATTAAAATAAACTTGTGTGATTACACGCTAGCTTATAACACACTTGTACATATACATTTTATACAAAACGTTATTATTTACATAACCTCATTTTGTTAGCTCACCGCTTTTATATACCTCTCCTGAAGACAACTTCAAAATCAAAATGTCATACTCCTTTCCATGGGCCTCATTTAATTTAAAAGTTTGATTTAGATATAACCATAGCTCTATAAGTGCTTCATTTCCTGAAAGTATTTTTCTTTTTAGCTAAAAATATAATAGATTACTCGCTTGAATCGATTTAATGAAAAATTTATATGTATGATTTTTAATTTCTACTAGTATGTATATATATATATATATATATATATGGGACGTTTCACGTCAACTCTCCTAACAAAAAAATAGAATTCGTCGAAAATCAGTGAAAATATTCTATTTGATACCCAAAATATACAAAAAAAATTTTAGAGGTCCAGGTCAAAGGGGTCAGGATTTAAACGTGGTGGAATTTTTCGAATTTTCCAAATTTTTTGCTAAATAAATATTTTAATGAATTTTTTCCTCAAAAACTATCAATTTTTCGTTAAAACTTAATAGAATACTTTTTCTTGGAAATTAGATGTAGAATTCACCTGAATTTTTGCAAATTGTAATATACTGATTTTTATGCTTACTTGATCGATTTAAACCTACTATTTAGTATATCTAAAAATCGAGCAGGTTAAATTGGCTTTTTAAAGTCTTATTTTTTCTGTTTTTTTATGAGGAAAAAATATACAAAGCCTCCAGTTGGGCAGCCTTCTCAAAGTTACTTAATTGTGCAAAAAAGTCTAGAAAAATCGTTATTTTGGATCAATGATGAGATTCGTGATTTTTTTTCTGAAAAAGTATTGATTTTTGGGACAAATGTATAAAAATGTTTTTTATTGGAAATCATGTGTAGAATATGAACATATTTTTACAAATTGTAATTTAAGACATTATAAACTGTTGAGATATATTTATTAAAGAGAACAATTTTTTTTTTTAATAATAAGTACAAAATATCTATGTATCGATCTTAGTAACGGAGCGTGGCTCTATGTGCGAAAGCTTGCTTTCAACTGGCAGCTTTGTGTAATCAAGGCGATGACCGCTGTTGAGCCGTAGCGCTGCAAACAACCAACAAAACATAAGCACAGAATGGCGGAGCAACTTCAGAGTGATGCCGCTCACTTATTCTTGACATAAACCATATATACTAAAAATTTAACAGAAAATAAATTTTAAAATTTCAAAATTTCATTTATAATTTCTGATGTTTAGCAAATAATGGTTTACAATTTACATTTTATGTTTTATATACATTTTACATACAATTTCCAATAGAAAACATTTTCATACATTTGTCCCAAAAATCAATACTTTTTCAGAAAAAAAATCACGAATCTCATCATTGATCCAAAATAACGATTTATTCAGACTTTTTTGCACAATTAAGTAACTTTGAGAAGGCTGCCCAACTGGAGACTTCGTATATTTTTTCCTCATAAAAAAACAAAAAAAATAAGACTTTAAAAAGCCAATTTAACCTGCTCGATTTTTAGATATACTAAATAGTATGTTTAAATCGATCAAGTAAGCATAAAAATCAGTATATTATAATTTGCGAAAATTCAGGTGAATTCTACATCTAATTTCCAAGAAAAAGTATTCTATTAAGTTTTAACGAAAAATTGATAGTTTTTGAGGAAAAAATTCATTAAAATATTTATTTAGCAAAAAGTTTGGATAATTCGAAAAATTCCATCACGTTGTAACGTACCCAAATGGGTAATAGTTACTTTTTGAAAAAAATAAATTATGGTCCAAATTCGATGATAGATTAATTAGCGTATAATATAAACGCGATAGATTTTTAATTTTATGTACGCGACTTGTATAATTTTCTTTAATGTATTTAATAAACTATGCAAGCTCCGTTCGGGCAGTGGGCCAGATTGGAGGGTAACTATTAAATACTTTACTAGCAAACTACAAAAAGCTCCGTTCGGGCAGTAGGCCGGATTGGAGTGTAGCTGCTAGGCCCCTTTTTAATAAACTACACAAACTTCGTTCGGGCAATAGGCCAGATTGGAGGGTAGCTGTTAAATATTTTGTTAATGAAACGCCAGCTTATTAATAAAGCTAGGCGTTTCCTTTGCTAGTATTTAATGTATTATTATTTTTAATAATAAAAGGAAATATATATTATATTAAATATTTTAAGCAAAAATATAGGTATGTAATTACAAAATAAAAAAAGAAAACTCTCCGGTGAGAGAAAAAGAGAAGCTCTTTAAAGATGTAAGCTCAATTTATTTTATTTGGAAGCTCTTAATATTAACCAGGGGGGTTAAGCCTAGAGCGTTTGTATGTCCCCAGAGTCAATAGAGCTCAATTTGAATTTCTTTTCTTAATAAAAACCTTAGATAACAAAGGGCGTTAAGCTTAGGCGCTCATATGTCCCAATTGTTATCGGTTTATTAAGTTTATTTTAATTTTTTGCTTTAAAAATTTATATTAGGCCAAGAAATTTATATTAGGTTCTTGATAAAATGTCAATTCAGGTGAACAAAGGGCGTTAAGCCTAAGCGCTTGTATATCCCAATTGTTACCGGTCTGAGTCGATTCAAGAATAAGGCACGCGAGTCAGCGAGACTCGGGCTTTTACACGCGCAGAGCTTCTCTCCATCTCTCTTACAATGGTGGGGAGCTTTTAAAGTTGCGCGCGCTTACAAGCTTTACAAAGTTTTGGAGTTTTATTCCTCCGTCTCGCTCGCTCTTATATGCTTAAATATTAAGACATAGTAAGCGCGCTATGAGGTTGCCTCGCGCGCTATAAGCCAGCTGTGCGTTGACCTATATACAACCTTGTATATAGGTCACGCGCTTACTATGCCTTTATGCGCTCATAACTTAAAATTTATTAATTAAAATATGAATAACTTATGATTTAATAATGAAAAAAATATATTATTTAAAAGAATTAATTAATTTGAAAGCGGATAAAGAATTAAATAAATAAATAATTTGAAAATAATAAAAAATAAATTAAAATTAAAATGAAAAAATTGTTTAAATAATTAAATAGTAAGAAATATAATGAATAGTAATGAAAAATAAAAAAATTAAATTAAATGAAAATACAAATAATATTTAAAAAAATAAAAAGGGAAGAAAAACAGAGCGCTTTGGGGCGTCAGAACGTTTAAATCCTGACCCCTTTAACCTGGACCTCTAAAATTTCTTTTGTATATTTTGGGTATCAAATAGAACATTTTCACAGATTTTCGACAAATTCTATTTTTTTGTTAGGTGAATTGACGTGAAACGTCCATATACACATACACATGCATGCACGTACGCACATGTATCCCCTTTATTTTCTATCAGTATATATCTTCCTATATTATATAGATGTAAGCCTCAAAATATGGAATTCTTGCGGCCTCCCCCCTCCTCCCCCCTCATGTTTTTAGATTTTTTAACGTAAAAATATAAGTTTTTTTCCGCCTCTGTAAGATACCTCTCCTCTCCTCTTATTCCCCCTCCTCCCCCTCATATGTCATCGCCTTAGCATTTGTCGCCTCATCTCTCCTCATAAATCTCCTCAGAGACTCCTTAGAGATGCCTCAGGGAAACCTCAGAACGCCTCAAAACGCCTCTAATTTGTAAAAGGCATTTTTTTCCTAAATTTTAAAAATACCGTTATATTGGTTGGCGACGCCTCAGTGCTTCCTAATCCCTTCCTCTTACAACGTCTCAAAATACGCCTCAGAATACGCCTTATTCTGAGGCGTTTTTTTCGTATGCCTCTTGTTCCGCCTAATACATCACCTCTGAAATACCTCAGGAACGCCTTAACGTACGCCTCAAAAATGCCTCAGTAAGTCTAAATACTCCTCAAAAAGCTACAATTTAAAAAAAAATATTTTTTGTTTTAATTTTAATATATATATATAATAATAAGAATAAATAAAATACTTAAAAAATTGAAAATTTTTCTAATTATATTTTACTTTTAATATTAATATTTTTATCTTTCCATAAAATAAAGAACAAATAAATATTAATACATAAGTTTTAGTCTAAATATCTATTCTTTCCACACCACCCACGAGGTGAATAGTAAAGGCGCGTTTTTTTTTCACATGGTGTCCCCAATTTTTCAACATAAAACAGAATATTTTTCAAAATAATTATAAAATATTAAAAATTATTTTTTAAAATAAATTATAATTAATAAATTTAAAAAAAATTCCAAGATATATTAAATAATCAGACCTAATCCATAATACTAAAATGTATATATTAAAAAATTATATTTTGTTTTAACTTAATATAAATACATTAAAATTAAAAAAAATTAAATAAACTAGAAAAACACTATTAAAATTCAAGAATATATATCATATAAAATATTTGATAAAATTAATAAATGTTTATAATAAATTTTATTATTTTCGAAATATTCTATTTTTGGACCAATATTATTTTGCAAACGACACATTACTAATTTTTTTGTTTCAATTTTAAAAAATTCATTTACTTTTCCCCTAGTGGGAAAATGTTTACTATAATTTATAAAATCAAAATTTTCTATTAATTCATTAATTTTTTTAAACTTTTCATTATTTTCATAATCATTGATACTTTCCTGAAAGATTTCTTCTTCTGCGTCAGCTGCATCTATTAAATTTTGAAGATCTCTCGATGATCGTAATAAGTACATATAATGATCATCGTTTTGAACTTCGACATATTGATTTTCATCAACATCCCACATTAACAAATTAATTTTGTTGATTATGATTCCCTAAAAATACATATATTTGTTTGTTTTTATTACACTTTTAATATTAATATTTTTATATTTACTTTTTTATATTTAATCTTTTATTAATTTTAAATATTATTTTTATTATATATTTTTGTGTTTTTTAAAAATTATCAAATTCATTTTTTTTAATTATTAAATAGAATACTTTGTTAAAATTATAAATATACTTTAAATTAAGCTTACATATTATTATAATCTTTGTTTCAATATTCATATTTTATATGCATATTAATAAATATTTTTATATATTTTTTATAACAATTTTTTTATTTTTATTTTTATAATTATTATATGTATTTTTTATATTTTTATGATTATGTATATTTAAATTAACTTTAAAATTTTCAAAATAACTTAATAGATGCATGTATTTTTAGTTTAGATTAAATTATTTTTGAATTTAAACTTCATATTTCTAATAAATATTTCATGTAAAAATATCTTACAAGTATATATTATTGATTGTTACTTACTTACACAAAGATAATATAATTTAATAATATAATTTATTCAAATACTTCTTTCCAAACAATGTTATCAATACTATCTTTATTTTCACATTCATTTTGTATATACATATTTTTTGAATTTTTACATCGAGACAACGCTACATACAATTGTCCGTGAGAAAATAAATTTCTTCAAATAAATAACCCGATTTTTTCAAAACTTTGTCCTTGTAATTTATTGATTGTTGTTGAAAAAGCCAATACAATAGGAAATTGTTTCTTATGTAATATAAAAGGCAATGATGATGTTTCACCTAAATGCAAAGTTATTTTAGGTATGAAAACTTTATTTCCAATTTTATCACCTGTAATAATTTCGGCCTCAATATTACATTTATATAGTTTAATGATTTTCAATCTGGTTCCATTACTTTAACCATCAGAAATACTTAAATTTCGTATTAACATAATGATAGTATTTATTTTTAAATTTAATTCATGTGGAGGTAGACCTTCTCTAATATTATTTAATATTTCAATTGGATAATTTAAATAAATATTACTATCCGTTTGATCTACTCCTTTATGTGTTGCATAATCTATACTATACTATGTTATCAACTCTCCTTTTAATGATTTTAATATTTTACTATTTAAATTTTGATTATCTTCGTTATGACTAGTTAATATTACATTGTTTATAATATTTTTGTAATCTACATTTTTATAAATTTTTGAACATACACCATTAGTTTTCCAAGAATTAAGTATAACGAAAGGATTAATTTTTCCTTCTCCAATTTGTAATAAAAACAATGAAAATTTTTCTTCTTTAGAACATATATTTTTATTTAGTTTCCATATATTAAATAATGGCCGAAGATACGAATATTTTATTGTTTCTTCTATTAACATATTTTTATAACTAATTTTTATAACTGGTAAAATTCGTCTAAAATCACCACCTAAAATTATTAATTTATTACCGAAAGGTTTTGCATTATTACATATATCTTGTAAAGTTTTATCTACAATTTCTAATGCTTTTTTAGGAATCATTGAAGCTTCGTCCCAAATTATTAATTCAACTTCATGTAACTTTTTTTTACTTGCATCTGATTTAAAAAATATTATTTCTACATTATTTAAATCCAAAGGTAATTTAAAAGTTTTATGACTTATCATACCCCTTGGCAATAAAATAGATGCTATTCCTGTCCAAGCCATAGACAAAATTTTTTTACTAATTGATATGAAATAATATATTATTGTTTTATATAAAAAAGTTTTACCTGATCCATCTGGATCATCGATAAAATGAATTTTATTTGTATTCATGTTGTTTATTATACTTTTAAATATAATTTTTTGATCATTGTTTAACTTATTAAACATGCAGTCAAATAATTTTTTAGAATATTTTATTTCATTTTGATTATTTTCATCATTACTTTTATGTTTATTATTTTAATTGGTAACGGCAGTCCAAAATCTTTACATGCCATTTCTTCTAATAATAAATTATCGTTTATGAAATGTAAAGCTCTATTTTCTTTGTCATCGCTAAAATCTTCAATAAAACAATTTTTGAATTTATTCCAAATAATATTACCCTGAATATTTTCTGATAAAAGAAACCACGCAAAAAATTTTCTTAATTGAGAGGGAAACATTATATTACAAGCTTCTTCAAAAATATTATGAATTTGGGTATCATGTTCAATTAAATCCATTGCTAGAGCAGTTTCTTTATAAGTAGAATATGTTATATTATCATACGTTCGTAAGTCTTCAAAAGATTTGGCTCCGGTTTTTCGATTCAATATTAATTAAAAAAAAAAATCGTTCGCTATCTTTTGGTGAAACAATATTTACTCGTCCAATAGTGTAATTATTTTTATTTTTAAAATGTTTAATCCATTTTTTATTTTTTAAATTAAAAGTATAATATTTCGGTATATTAGAATATTTTATACTATTCGCCGATTTGTCTATTTGGTTCAATTTAAACCATGCTGTAAACGTAGTTTCCCATTTTTTAAGAGCTTCTTTTTCAAAATTTTCTTTAAATACGATATTTTGATTATTTTCGGTATGAACAGCTAATCGAATTACACTATGGCTTCTTCCACATATTGGAAATTCTTCTAATCTCCAAGCTGATTCCATAGGACTCAGATATCTTCCATCAATATACTCACTAGGAGAGTATCACATCTCCGGATCACGGATTTTGCTCTAACTTTCAAATAGGTTTTCAGATGTCAAAATATGGAAAAAGCCAGAGTTATATGAAAATTGTACTACATTTTAACATTTATCATTAATTAATATTTTTAAAAGGAAATTCAGCTCAAATTCTTATAACGCTGTAACTTTGGGAAAAAATAATATTTTGATATGCTATAGGTGCTTTTTCGAAAGGATTTGAATGTAGCTTCCATTTAAAAACAGTTGCAAGCGTCTAGCTATTAATGCTAAAGAATTATAAGCATTTAAAAATCTAGTAACTTTTTTAGTGATTTTCTTTAATTGCCTGCAACTAGAGAAATATTGAGCGTTGGGGTCTATAACTCTGGCTTTTTCCATATTTTGACATCTGAAAACCTATCTCAAAGTTAGAGCAAAATGCGTGATCCGGAGATGTGATACTCTCCTAGTCAGTAATTTCGTCATAAATTTCGAAATTTTGATTAATATCAGTATTATCTCTTTTTATTCTACAAGCTCTGTCACTTTCTTTATGTATAATCATAGATATATTTAATACTTTAAATAGATGCACAATATTCAACATTAATTTGACATCTATATTTTTTTAGTAAATATGGGTTATACGGAACAACCATTGAATTATCTACATAAATTAATTTTTTAGTATATTTTAAGTTATAAGTATTATTATCAGAAATATTATTTGATCGTTTATATTCAGGATAACCATTTTATTTTATTATTGTATTATTTTGAAAAGATTTAGGAAAAGACTTTTTACATGTGATTTTATTTTCTACATAACAAGGAGATTTTTCAGTATGTGGATATTTTAAATATATTATCATTCTTAGGTATTTCTGCACTAATGTGTTTATCTATTTCTATTGGATTTAATAATTTATGTTCTGGATGTAGTGTTATTATAAGATGAGCATGAGGAAGTCCTCTTCTTTGAAATTCAATTCTATAAACATAAGCCAAAACTGTACCGAATAAATTATTTTTAACTATATCATTCAATATTAATTTAAATTTAGTATAAATAACCTTACGGTTATATTAGGTATATCATTTGGTGTTGTTTCTGGTGGAAATTTTGTTAAAACTTGTTTAATTTCTTTCCATTTAGAATTACAAGTTATAGTAATAAATAAATCTAGTCTTCGTGTATTACGCATTATTGCCATTGCGTCCTGATAATGCTGTTGCATATATCGTGGACTTCTAATATATGTTGCTGGTAAAATAAACAAATTTCCTAATCTTTCTTTATTTTCAAAATTTTCACTTACATTGGATGCACTTAATTTGATATGATCTAACAATCCTTGATAACATTCGATTTTTAATTGATTTTGATGACAATAAAGGACTAAAATTTTTATTATTTGGTCTGAAAGCTATTCTATTAGAATAATATTGTAATGCTGTAATTTGTTCGTCTGAATAAGGATTTTTATTATAACCTATGCTCCAACCTAAATCTCCAGAAGGAAATAAAATAGGAAAAACCATAGGATCGACATGGTGCGATAATTTATTTAAATATGTTATTTGTGGTTGATTATTAGGAATATTTTTAGGATATTTACATAAATCACAATTTTCTGGAATGCCAGTCTTAGATACAATTATAGCTCTGCATTCAGATGTTATAGGCTTATTATATATATGTTTTTGTTTATTATTTTTGCGAATAAAATATAATTTATATTTTGGAATATTTTCAATATTCGACATATGATGTAAATATTTATACTTTTTAGAATATGGATTATTATTAAATATCTTTGTTAATATTTTTATATGTTCGACACTTAAATTTGTATTTTTTTAAATCTTTTCTCAGTTGCATCAACATGTCTAACTTGTCCTTGTAATTTTAAATTATAAATTGCTTTTTGATTTTCATGATTAAATTCAGCATTAAATGTTGCAAAACAAAATAAATTATTATAATAACGAATTAAATGTCGAAAAATTTTATCATTTAATAATAATTTCTTTAAGTCTTCATTATATTCACTCAAAGGATTTAATTTAATTTTTCCATTTTTACAACATTTAGATTTTTTTATTTCTGATATCCAATAAACAGCTGAACAGAAAGGACATGAATAATTCATTTCAACAAGATATCATCCATCAGATGTATTGTATTTTAATACACCATTAGATTCTTTTTTATATTTTTTTATATTAATATTATTATTTGATGAACTATTGTCTAATTTTCTTTTATTACTTTGATTTATTGTTTTAGATTGAATATTCGTGTTAAAATTATAATCCATAATATCAAAATGTCCAGAATCTTGATTTCCAGAAAAATATAAAATTAAATTATTATCAGAAAAATTTCCGAAATAATTAAGAGCATGACGAAGCTGTCCGCCTTCTAATAATATTTCCAATCTTAACTTATGAATAAACGATGCGTTTAATCGAGTTTCTTTGCTACAAAGAAAAAATTTGTAAGATTAAACTCTAGTGCGGACAACTCAAGAAATCCACCAAAATATTATACATATAAAGTTATAATACAAACTTTCAATATGTCGTATTTTAAGGTTAGGTTTGTCGAGTTTGATATCTAATTTCCAATCCAAGCTCATAAAAAAATAACAAGTCCAAATGATTTTTTATTTTAACAAAAATTATTGTATAAATATAGCTTTAGTGCAGACAAGTCATTATATTTGTTTAATTTAAGAATTTAAAAAGATATTGATAAAATAAAAAAAGCAAAACTCGATTGCTGCAGCTCCGACATGCCGTTAAATGTATTTAAACGTTCTGAAAATACTTTAACATAAATATTATAAATTTTCGTAAAACTATCGATTTCAATTTCAGTCCCTTGAATACCATTACATGACATATAATTTTTATATTCTTCATTAGTTTTAGTTTTATCATGATAATTATTTCCAATTATGAAGGATTTATAAATGTTCCAATTATTATATACATAATTAACAATATTTAAACGAATTTTATTATGGGCTGATTCCATTCAGATTCATGCACTGATCGAATTTTTTTTTTTCTTTTAAGTAATAATAATACCTTCTATTATGTATATGAAGATAAAATTTACCTCGTAGAACGCTCAAAACATTTTTTTTTACTACAGCAATTTTAGTGTTGGATGTAAATTCGAAAATTCAAAAATTGAAAATAAACCTCTACTTTTTAAATGACTATAGCTCCGTCAATTTTAAACCTTATTGGGCGTTCTTTTAACAAAAGTGTGCGGAATTCTGTCTAGTTTTAAATGCAATCTTGATTTTTGTAATACAATTTGACCTTACTGAGTTATTTACGAAAAATCGAAAAAAAGCGATTTTTTTAAACACGATTTTCTCAAAAACTATATATTTTTTTTTGAAATTTTTATATGATTTTATGCATAAAAAATACTAACTTTTAGGGTAGGTTAGAATATGCGATTTTGCCTTATTTTTTTTAACAGATTTTTAAACGTTTTTTTTATATTTTCGATTTTAAAACATTGATACCATGGCTCATCGTACTATTTTTCCAACTTTACGTGTTCTTACAACTATTTTTATGCTTTTATTTATTAATATATTAAAAATATCAACAATAATCTTTAAAATAAACCCCGGATCGAATATTTTGATCAATTAGAACCAAAGTTATGATGATTTAAAGTTTAAAGAAAAATGCTGAAACTTTAAATAAATATATTTACTTTGAATTTTAAATTTTGAAGTTTGAATTTTAAATTTGAATTTTGAATTTTGAAAAGGTGAATTTTTTAAATACTAAAATATATTATTTGGTCATTTTTAATGAACAAATAATATGCGATACAATTAAGAAATGAACACTAATGAATTGAGGACTAATGTGAATAAAAAAATCCGAATTTGAATAAAACCTTTCAATTTACTTCTTGCCACTCATGTCTCGAAATTTTGGCAGTGTAAATTTGGTTTCGTTTACTTTTCCAACAGTGAATCTTTTGAATACCTTTAATTGAATACATTTTTTTTGTCTGTCGAAAAACTTCTAACTCATCCTTGCGGAAAATAAGAATATTAATCGATGGAGTATATTTTGATACGTAAGAGGCGAAATTTTCAGCGTTTCTAATAAAATCTGCACTCTTCTTGGACAGATTATGCGTGTTAGCATAATGTTTAACTAAACCACCAATACCGTCACAAGCGCCTTTACCATGACCTGTTGCAGAAAAAAGCCGTTTTCTGTTCACTTTTGAGTTTTGAAGCTCATAAAATTGATATCTATTTTTAAAATGACTGGCAGCTCCATCGGGAAAGGTTATGATTTCATCAAGATCTTGCGCAATATGTTTTTGTTTCAAGTTGTCGATAATTAAATTTATAGCCATTAAAGCATGAGACCAATCATGTTTAATATCGTCAGAGACAGTGACATAACTTACTGTTTTATCATATCCAAAATAGCATACTGACGTAAATATTGATATTTGGTTTTTACTCCAATGATAGCTTTGAATTTTATTTTGAAGCAGAACTGTCCAATTTTCTGCAAAATCGACATGAATAACTAATTGGAAGTCATTATTTTTCGCTAAAAGTTTAACCTCTTTCATTGCTATACTTTGAATTTCTTTGACCAATTTATGAGCTCTTACAGTGAGAGCGCGCTCTCTTAACTCTATTAAGAAATTTTCAATTGTGCTAGTTTTATTCAGTGAATTTGATTTTTCCCAAACACCATAAATTATTTCTTCATATAAATCTTCTTCTGTCAAAGAAATTACTTGTAAATCAATAGAATCTCCAATGGGACATTCTTTACATTCTCTTAGTACACATTTCATATCATCTTTTGAACAAAAAAGTGAAGAACATATTTTCAATTCCAAATCTGCAATGTCTTGTTTATTCTCTTTTTTATAACTATTCAAAGCATCTAACATAAGTTTAAGATTCTCGCAGTAAACGCAAAGACACGAACCGATGGGTGGATGTGGTATAACCCACTTCGGTCTTAAAGCGTAGAATGTTGATTTACCAATTTTTGTTTGCATTTCAGAATTTTCGTCTTTAAATAATTGATATATTTCTTTTATACTTCGCGTAAGAAAGCGTTTGACTTTTTTAATTTTTATACCATTTTCTTTGATAGATACTGTGTCGCTTTTATTTGCACTTTGACGAGAACAATTAAAATCATCGTTCAGATAATAATCCTTTACTTTCATTACAATTTCACTATCCAAAGAATGGCCACAATAGTTCTCAGACTGCTTGTAAATTTTTTTATTATTCACCAATGATCGTGCTTGATCAATCATATAAATAGTTACATTTGGTAAAACTGATAATAAATAATCTTTGGAAATATCACTTGGTATAATACTCAACAATTGCACTTTCTCAAAAAAATTTGAACAATTATCTAATGCAATTTTAATATTCTCAAGCCATTTATCATTTGTTTTACATTCATTATTTTCATTCAATGCGGGCAAATCCGTTATATCGTAGACTTTCATCATTTTACTTGCTATTTGTGAATCAAATGCATCGTTTATTTGTTTTCTTTTTCGGAGAGCATAAGATTCTCGCATCTTGATATTGATACTTTGAGGCATTTTAATTGGTGAAATGTTTAATTTCAAATTACTTGAAGTCTCGTTGAGCTATTCTACCACAGCCTCACTATGAATAAAATCTTCCGAAGATTGTTGACTGCTTGAAGTCGATGAAATAGGCGCATTTTTCACTTCATCTAATAATATTTTGTAACACGAAGGGCATACTTTATCTTCTCTAGAGAAAGAAGTATTTGGATACAAGCGTTTCAAAGACTCCGTTAGATCACCTAATTCTCTAAGCGGACTTTTGGAGCAATCATAAACAACCTTTTTGTGCCTTTCTTTTAAATCTTTGCACTTTATTTTAACAATCAGTAATGCCATTATTGATATTCTGTTCAATGACAGATCAAAAAAAATAATTTTTCTTAAACATCTTTATTTTTTATCTTCCTTTTCTTATATTTTTAAACGCGTCAAGTCGTTAATGAGAATGCAAAGAACGAATCATCGCCACCTAGTAGTGATATGCGTCAACTTCCTACAAAATAAATTCAAATTCTAGGCGCGAAATTCAAACTGATAAAAAAATTATATTCTTTAACAAAAAAAATTTTTATTATAATAATGTACCATAAAAAGAGGATAAATGGTTATGTATTCTTTCATCAAAATAACTTTTTTTTTTAATTAAAAAATTTATATCTTTAGATTTTAATCTTTAACGAAAATGGCGTTTCCTCAATGTAAATATCATATTTATTTAAAGTTTCAGCATTTTTTTTAAACTTTAAATCGTCATAACTTTGGTTTTAATTGATCAAAATATTCGATCCGGGGTTCATTTTAAAGATTGTTGTTGATATTTTTGATATAATAATAAATAAAAGCATAAAAATAGTTGTAAGAACACGTAAAGTTGGAAAAATAGTACGATGCGCCATGGTATCAATGTTTTAAAATCGAAAATATAAAAAAAACGTTTAAAAATCTGTTAAAAAAAATAAGGCAAAATCGCATATTCTCACCTACCCTAAAAGTTAATATTTTTTATGTTTGAAATCATATAAAAATTTCAAAAAAAAAATATAGTTTTTGAGAAAATCATGTTTGAAAAAAATCGCTTTATTTCGGTTTTTCGTAAATAACTCAGTGAGATCAAATTGTATTACAAAAATCGATGGATTTTTTTTAATAATAATTAAAGTATTACTGCATAGAATAAATAAATTATTAATATTTAAGCTAATTTATTAAATATTGTTTTTATAAAAATTTATTTTTTATATGAAAAAACTTTTTTTTAATTACAAAGAAAA
Source organism: Anastatus disparis (assembly GCA_017163975.1). NCBI lineage: Eukaryota > Metazoa > Arthropoda > Insecta > Hymenoptera > Eupelmidae > Anastatus > Anastatus disparis. Next base: position 6,049,884 of record JAFFSR010000347.1, read on the forward strand.
ATATTCTACCGATCTTCATTTATTATTATTTATTATTTACTTTTGAATTGAATATTTGTTTTATTTAAATATAAAAATGTTTGGAATATCATAAATTGATTTTGTTTATTGCAATAAACTATTAATATATGAAAGTATCACTATAAAGTACGAAGCGTACCGTAGCGTATTTGATAGCGTCGATGCCTCGTAACCTATAGGTCATGGGTTTGCGCCCCGATAAAATCGAAAATTTTTTTATGCATTTTTATACATTATAATGTTGAGCATTACTAAGTAGAATTATTTGATAATTAAATAGAAAATAAAATAGAACAATAAAATTGTAAAATTAAAATACATGATCTTCAAGGTTTTAATGAAAATTGCACTGAAACCTTGCAGCAACCTTGCAGCAACCTTTCATGCTGTGTGGATCATAGAAGGCTTGTAAAATCTTTCAAAAGAACCTTTCGGAAACTTTTTAGTGAAAGGTTTTAGCAAGGTTTTTTAAAAGGTTTCTGGAAACTCAGAAGAAAAGTTCCTTAAACCTTTTTAAAAAAATACTTTCGAAGACCTTTTCTTGAAACCTTTTGCAAGGAAATCTGCATGAACATAATAATATTACTGAAACCTTTCGCTGAAAGGTTGTAAAAAGGTTTCGGAGAACGTTTCTGGAAGCTTTCGTGGAAGATTAGTGAAATTTAAAAAAAAACGTTTCAGAAACCTTTCAATGAAAGGTTTTAGTAAGGTTTCAAAAAAAGATTACTGGAAACTTCAAGGAAAATTTCTAGAAGTTTATAGAAAATGCTTTTAAAAACCTTTTTACAAGGATATCTGCGCGGATATAAGAACGTTACTGAAACCTTTCAGTGACGGCTTACTGAAAGGTTTAAAACTTTCATTTTTCCTGCTGTGTGGGATACATATTTTATAAAAAAATATGTATAAATATATAAATTTTAATTTTGTTATTTATTATTAAAACTTTAATATTACTTTATTTTTATTTAAAATAATATCATTTGCCAAAATTAATTCCTCTAATTCCATTTTTTCTTCATGTAAAATTTTAATATTTTCAAAATTTTTTATTTTTAAAATATATGAAGTACCTATGAAATAAATTTTTTCTAATATAGAAATAAATTATAAATGTACTAATTTTTTTATTATTATTCTTATTTTACCAAATTCTTCTAAATCTCCTATAATTTCTAATTTTGTACCTCTGTCTATATTGATATTATCATCATGACTTTTATTTAATAAAATATCTAATTTATATTTCCCGTCGGTTATTGTTGCAATATATTCATTATCATTATTTTTATTTTTTTGAATAAATGCATATTTTAAATATCCTTGAGTTTCTAAAATTAATAACTTTTATATTCTGTTGGATACAAAACGATAATAATATTATATTTACTTATTAATCTAATTTTCGAGATTTCTTCGATATTAATTTTAATTGGTTTATTAATTTTTTGGAATCAATTTTGCCTAAACATAAAATAGATGAATAATGTTTTAAATTTAATTCTTTATCAACATTTCCTTTATTGAAATTAGTTGCTTTCACTACATGAACATTTTCTAATACAATCTTCTACAATAAAAAAAATAATTAATATTAATTAAATATTTATTTAATTATTTATTAATTACTATATATAATTTTATTTTTTCAATAAATTAATCGATATTATCATCATATACATTGCATTGGATTTTCATATTATCTGAATTATTTCAAATAAATTTGAATAATCTAAATTCTGTTTGTTTGGTTTTATTTGTAAAACTTTGTTCTCCTATAATTTCTTCTACATAAGCAACTATGGATCCAATAATATAAATTTTATTAAAAATCAATATCTAAAACATTTTAATAATATTTAGAATATCTTTTACACTGATCTATCTCCAATGATAATTTTTTCTTTTATATATTCTGATGTAATACACATAATTTTTTTTTCTTTTTTATTCTGATTTTCTTCATTTTTATTGTCTTCTTATTTTCTTTTAGATGACATATTTTTTTGAAAAATACTAATAATTTAAAATAATATAATTATTAATTTTTATTATACATTATAATTTATAATGTATTATATAAATAAATTTATTTCTTGAGGTATTTATTTAAAATTCACTTTTATTATAAAGGCGTACCCAGACCTTTAGTTAAGGTCTATATGGCCATTTAACCTTTAGAGGGCCGGAGTTTTGAAAAATTTGAAAATGGAATTTTTCTATAGGAATGTGGTCTAAGGTCCCTGAGTTAGAGCCAAACTAAGTTGCGATGTTGGTGAGTCAGACCCCTTACGCCTAGAGGCGTATTCCGGCCCTCTAAAGGTTAAAATTCACTTATACACATAAAAAGAAACAAATGCATTCTTTCAAATAATTATCTCAATTTATTACATTTGGTGTATATTACTGTAAAACATTATTACAAAACAATGATTCTTAAATAGCAATTTATAAGAGATTTAATACGTTTAATAAAAAAATAAAGAACTTGTAATCAATATTAAGAATGTTAATTATTGTTAATTATTTAATTTTTTTTTGTTTTATTTAACGTCACTATTTTTATGCTATCATTGCGATGCTTATTAGCGACAAAGTATCGTTTTTTAAAATAATAAATGGAAAATATTAATAAAAGTTTAAAAGTAACCTCAAACAATCCGATTACAACTCAAAATATACAGTTAAAACAATTAAACTCAGGATATTATTGATTACATATAAAAACATATAAACTTGACGTTTGTCAATAATAAAAAGACTCAACTGAATAATAACGCAAATTCAGTTTGACTTAAATCGATACTTATTTTTCGATAAACGAGAAAAAAATTCAATTTATCGAACAAATAAAACCGAGTTTGAATCCCGCTCTCAACCGTTTTTATACAAGCACCACTGTACGTATCGAAACTGACGACTTCCGTCGCTAATGAGCATCGCAATCGTTGTACTTTAAAAGTATTTTAACATCTTTTTCACAAAATAAGTTTTTTAAATCCCAAAATTTAACAAGTTTGTAAATTAAAATTTAATGCAAAAACGTAGTGATAAAGATTATAAGTAAGGTTTATTTACAATACAAATTAATGGCAATTTCTCATTTTACTCTAATAAATTTTATTTTAAATGATGTATATGGTCAATGTCCCAATCGCTACTCACGAACCTATTACTAACCGCTCAATGTTATTTAGATACGAAAAAAAATTTTTAACAATGAGCGGCTAGTAATAGGTTTGTTAGTAGCAATTGGGACATTGACCATATACATTAAATACATTGCAATATATAAAATCACGAAATGAAAAAATAATCGAATATAAATATAGTTTTCACAACTCGCAATTCAATTAGAAAGGGCACATTAAAAACAAAAAACTTTAAGTACCATTAATTTTCAAAACCTTGATTTCTCCTACTACCTAAGTCCTTTTCTCTCTCCTTTCTTTTTTTTCAAAGAGGTTGTGAAAAGTATTTTTTTAAAGCAATAACAAGCCCCCAATCTCTGTTATTCTTTTTTCTATACATGAAAATATCATTTTTTGTTTTGAAGTAAAGTAATTGAAAAATTATTTGATTTTACAATAATTTATCTACATGCTTTAACTTTAATAAAAATATATTTAATTATACATTTGATTAAAATAAAAAGAATGAAATCAGAAAATAATTCAATAACATAAAAAATTTTTTATAAACTGCTACTTATTCCATTTGTCAATAAGTTTTTATGAAATACTAATTAAATAAATTATTTTAATAAAATGTTTTACAAGGTTCAAAATAAGTTAAAAGTTGTGTAATTTAAACTTTGTCAAACTATGTACAAATCTATTGACAGTAACTATATTAATTGTGAAGATATGTAATTTAATCAGAAATAAACGCACACCTTTATTTTTTCTTTGAACTTTACCTTTGGTTATAGTAGTTGTCAAATTAGATTTAATGTATTACTTTGATGGTTAAATATTTGAAGTACGTTCAAACTCAGATATTTACTTGATTGGAATTAATTTTTAATTAAGTTGATAGATTATTTTGAATTCTTCCAAACTTTTTAGATCCAATAAAAATATAAATCCACAAAAATTTTACTAAATAAACATTTACTAAGTAAAAGTATAAATCCACAAAAATTTTAACTAAAATATTTAGGTTAAACTTGGCGTTTGTCAATAAAAAAAAACTGAACTGAATAGCAACGCGAACAGAGTTCAGCTTGAATCGATACTATTTTTTCATTAAACATAAAAAACAAAATTCAATTTTTCGAACAAAAAAAATAGAATGATAAAAAAAATAATAAAGATGATGTAAATTTCTTTGTATTTTAAATTATATAAATTTAATTTATACGATAAAGTTTACAAATTTAATAAATTATAATATAAAAAATAAAAATACTTTTATCTATTCATAATAATTTTCGATAACATAAAAATTTTTTTTGCTTTCAGTACCCTCGTATTAAAATTAGATAATTTCGCTCAGCAGAATAGAAACTTGATAATACTCAAATACACGTCTTTTTAAAAATGGGGGGTTGGCGAGCAGAGCGAGCAGGGGGATACCCACCTAGTATATATATATATATATATATATATATATATATATACTTATATACGTACATACACACACAGAAACAAGCATATCTATCCTTCTTTACTTTTCATTTCTGTATTGCTAAATAAATTGATAAACTACCTCATGTATCATAACCTTTCACATTTTTATATGTATATATAAATATATAAATCAGCGATTCACTTAAAAAATGTCGATTAACATAGCATTTATTCTTTCTCTCTCTCTTTCTCTGCTAGACTGATCGTCGCGCGCGCAACCGACAACCGCTTGCTGGTTCCAAGTAACCCAGACAACACTCAAACAAAAATTACGGTTGCTATACTATGACGCCATTTTTTAAAAAATTTTATTACAAGTCAACTCTAACACTTTTTCAAAATAATTTTCTTCTTCCCGCACAACACTTTTTAATATTATTTTTCTTTTCTCCATTTCTTTTCGCTTTCAACACCATACTTACTTCCCTCTTCTTCTTCCCTTTCTTCTTCCTTTTCAACAAACTCCTTTAAGCTCGCCATTTTCTTTTCTCCTTATAACTGCAAGAAAGACGCCTTTGTTTGCTTATTGAAACAAACCACTTATCACAGCACTAATAATTCAATATTCGCGCAGTGGAACGCGTAGGGCCCATAACCTGAGAGGATTTTAATATATATGGGCAATAAATTAAACAATAATACTTTTAAAGTAATCAAAAGTCTTTATTTAAATGAAACAATTCTTTATGAAAAATAGATTTTTAATATATGGCGGTCGTCGATTGAATAACGCTTCTGATTATGTGCGACAGTGCGCCACCATCAGGTCTCTCAAACAAGAGAGCGTTCGTCATATTCTAACAAAAATTTTTTATTGATAATTTATGAGCTCAATTTTTAAAATGCCGTTTTTCAATATAATTATAAATTATTTACATATTTTAAGCAAATATTATTTACATATTTTTAGTAAATATATTCAAGGAAATCTAAAGTCATGTAATAATGTTAGCGTAACGTTAAAATAAAGATTTTTTTTCGTAAAATATTATAGTAATGAAGACCATGAGAAATGATATGTTTTTAAATTATTTAAAGACGTCATTTGAAGTAATTGTGTTTAGAAAATACGATGTATTAATATTTTATAAGAACACTGCATGTACTTTTGGTATTTCAGTAACATCAAAAGTACATTTCCCTCATTTGGATTCAAAACTTTCACGGTGAATGTTAAACATTGTTAAGAACAGGTCGAATATATCTGTCCTTTTCTAATCAAAGTATTGAGTTTTTTGCAATAACTAATAACTTTAGCAAAAAATAAAGAGATAGCCCCATCCCGTATTACAAAAAGCAATATTTTCTTTGATTAGAAATAATTGATTTTATTGCTTCGTTTTCAAAAAAGCCTTGAAAAACTTGAAAAATAGAAGTTATGGTAAACAATTTGGTTTTTCAAGGTTTTTTTTGAAAACGAATAGATAAAATCAATTATTTCTCATCAAAGAAAATATTGCTTTTTGTAATACGAGATGGGGCTATCTCTTTACTTTTTGCTAAAGTTATTAGTTTTTGTAAAAAAATCATTTCTTTGATTAGAAAAGGATGGAGATACGTGACCTGCTCTTAAAGGGTTTTTTTCGGATTCCGACCGTGTAAGTTGTGGTTTAGGATTCTGACCGTTGTAATGTTCACAAAATGTTGTTAGCCTAAACCACAACTTACATGGTTGAAATCTGAAAAAAATCTTCTAACAATGTCTACATTTTCTATGTAAAAGATAGTATGAAAGAAAATCGAGGCCTAGGTTTTCTACGGTGAATGGGCTAATATCAAGTATGGGCTAATATAAAAGTCTAATATAAAGTATTGTAAAATGATTCTAATTATCGAAAGATATAATTAAGAGCAGTCTGCGTATATAATTCACTGTACATAACTTTAGAAAAAATTATGTATATATATATATATATCTGCATAATGAGAATCATTTTATGATACTATGTATTAGCCCATATTGAAAGAAAATTATAATGGATCGCTTCCATAGCCTGTTCGCTGTAAAAACCTAGGCCTCGATTTTCTTTAACACAATCTTTTACATGGAAATTGTACTTTTGTGTTACTGAAATACCAAAAATACATGCAATGTTCTTATAGAATATTAATACACCGTATTTTCTAAACACAATAAACTTCAAATGACGTCTTTAAATAATTTAAAAACGTATCATCTCTCATGGTCTTCATTACTATAATATTACATAACTTTAGATTCTCCTAAATATATTAACAATAATATTTGCTTAAAATATGTAAATAATTCATGATTCTATTTGAAAACAGCATTCTAGAAATTAAGCCCATAAATTATCAATAAAAAAATTTATTTTATAAAAAACATTCATGTAAAAAAAAATTTTTAATAAATAAAAAAGTGCTTATTCTTCGATTTTGGTTTTTGTTGGAATTCGATCTTAAATCTGCTTAGAATCATATCCAGAAGTAAAATCTGAGATGTAAAAACTCTATGGTCAAATTTGCTTGAGAAACAGCGTGATTTATTTGCCTCTAATTCATTGAATATTTGTGAACTGATGAAAGATTCACAATATTTTTTTAAACTTTTTTACAATACAATCCGGAAGGTTGCTCCTGAAAACTTGATAATTCAGTTGAAATATGAAGTGATCTTAATTGTTCAATAACTGCTAATACAATAAAATTCCGGATTTCATTCCTCAATTAAACTTGATGGATCGGAATAGTTCTGAAGGTATCAACAACAATCATAACAATTTTCTTCATAAGGGTTCAAAAAGGTTCATTATGAACCGGTACCAAAAACCGTTAAGAACCAGAAAGGTTTTTTTTTCATCCAGATCTTTGCGAACCTTACCCACACAGCATGGAAGATTTGGAATATTTCGGAAATATTCCAAATCTTCCATGCTGTCTGGATAATGAACAATTTAACCAGGGTAAATATGATAGCTACATCTGTTTATAAATCTTTTTTGCTATATTTGTTTGTACTTGTAAATATGAATGTACAAACTTGTAACTGAAAAGTTTTAAAATTGTTTTATTTCTCTTACAATTTTACACATTTTGTTCTTTCTATTTTTTTCACTGTATCACTTTCACTGTCATTATTTTTTTCACTATCAACTCTAAATTTTATTATTAATAAATCATTATTAACCATTATTTATTTAATGTATATTTAAAAAAATTAAATACGAAACAGACCATTATGAAATTTCAATAAGTGCGAGACGCAATTATGCGCTGCGCCTGTCAATTTCACCGCGCTGACACTACTATCCGTTCCAATTACATCAGCGCTCACATCGTACTGTCGATCTTAGTTGTATCTCAATTTACTATAGCATATTGAGTATGTCCTCCAGGATGTATTTTTTCTTCATATACCCCCGAGGACATAAGCAGACTTTAGAACAAAATATCACAAACAAAATACAGTGGCGCTGTGAGTGCAACTATAAGAGGCCTCTATTTCCATTTAACTAGCCTACTATGTAAGACGTCCTCTTACTGGTTACGACGGCATAAATATACAACTGTTAAAAATCGCCAAAAAATACATGAAATTTAATGCAGTTCTGCATGAAATTTTTACGTGAAATTTAATGTTTTGTCCATTAAAGTGATATTTAAGTACAATATGCATAAAAAATAATGTTTTTTAACATACATTTAATGTAGATTTGCATAAAAATTAATACATTTTGTATTAAATTTCATGTGATTTCATGTTATTTTATTATAGAATTACATGAAAAAATTACATGAAATTTAATGCGAAAATTACGTGAAACTAGCTTCCAGTAGATGTATTAAATTTCATGTACGCACTGGAAGCAAATTTCATGTAATTTTTGCATTAAGTTTAATTTTATTTTGAATTAAATTTCATACAATTTCATAGTAAAATTACAGTAAAATGTATTAATTTTTATGCAAATTTGCATTAAATTTATAATAAAAAACATTGATTTCCATTTGCAATAAACTTTAATATCACTTTAATACACGAAACACATTAAATTTCATGTGCAATTTTTGCTGAAAATTAATATACAGGCATTAAATTTTATATTTTTTTTAACAGTGTGTATATATATATATATATATATATATATATATATATATATACATATATACGTATTAAATGTAATTTAATCAAATGATTTTAATTTAATTAAAATTTCATAATTTACTTACATTTTGTAACAAAAACTTTTCAATAAATTTCATAGTGAATAAGTTCTAAAAAAAGTTAATTAAAATGTAGTATTGCAAATATAACTCCTTTTTGCCAATAATGGAACAGTTGTTTACAAGCCTGGTTGAAGAACTAGTTTGGTATGACTTCAAGTGGAGCTTCAGGAAAGCAAGAGATTTTCAAAGACCAACACAGATCCATACTTTGGTGCGGGAGAGAGGGGTGTGCAGTCCCTGAGACTTATTCCAGAGCTCGCTAATGATCAAGCGAGACTCCTAGGTGAACCATCTGAGCTTTGATTCCTCTACATTTTCAAAAATGTATTTACATTTGCAGCTATAAAATATCACAGGTAAATATAATATAAATTTGTTCTTTGTGGTCTCTCTATTCTGTAAGTTTCTTGAACATAAAACATAAATTTATTTGATAATAGAAATAGAATTATTTGAATAGTTAACGATACAAGTATACAGTAAGGTAACAAGGAAAGTATACGAAATTCGTGAGTACAAGTGAGAGGGTATGGGGGAAACTTGTTGGTGTGAAAGAAAAAGACTACCCGCTCCGTGTTTACTTTTAATGTTCTAGCATATATGGATACTTTTCTCGTAACCTTACTGTATGAATTGTTATATTAAAAACAAAAGATCAAGAATTTTATTTTTTAATTTATTTAAAATATATAACCTTAATTAATTAAATAGTACAATTGTATTAAATATAAAAATTAAAAAGAAATGTCAAGACGCTGTCGTAACCGAATCGGAGACTTTATGGCTGGAAGTTATAGTCGTTGCTCAGTTCTCAGTTTAGATGTATCAAACATCATTCTATCTTACTATACTTCCATAAGAAAAACAAGGATAGAATAATGTTTGATACATGTAAACTGAGAACTGAGTAACAACTATAACTTCCAGCCTATTTCCGGTGGTGCTGTGGTCATGTGAGTGAAAAGCAAATAATGGCTGTTCAAATGCTTATAATACTTTATTCACTTATTTAGAAGGCGAAAATACAATAATGTTTTCTAGCCATGTGTATCAAAAATAATTTGAAACATTTCAAGCAATGAAAATATACAAAATATTGTCGTAAAGCGAAAAATTCCGATTTGACATGTCTCGCATTCAACTGCAACACGCAGTTAACAACCCACGCTTGTGTCAGTTGCTTACAAGCGATGCATGTCAAGTTAGTATTTTTCGCTTTACGACAATATTTTATGTATTTTCCTTGTTTGAACTATTTCATATCATCATTCATATACATGGTTAGAGAAAATGACTATATTTTCGTCATGTAACTTGATGAATAAATTATTATAAGCATTTAAATAGTTACTATTTGCATTTATTGACTCGCCGTCTGATCACAGCGCCACTGAACTAAAAGTCACTGATTCGGTTCCGGCCGTATCTTAATAGATTATACTGCTGATTTATTATTATGTTTACTTCAAAATTTAATATAACCACAAAGAAATGAATTTTTTTTATTGTTTCATTATTATTGATTTTTTAAAATTTAGATGTGGAGGATGTCAAATTTGTGATAAATCTAGACTATCCATCTAATTCTGAAGATTATGTTCATCGTATTGGACGTACTGGTCGATCACAGCGTACTGGAACAGCATATGCTTTTTTTACTCCAGGAAACGCTCACAAAGCTAATGATTTAATTCAAGTTTTAGAGGAAGCAAAGCAAGTTGTAAATCCAAGACTTTATGAACTTTCCAGAAATCCAGGTGCCTATAAACGTAAGACTATAGTTATTTTTGTAATATTCTGAAAAACAAAATAAAACGTAATAAAAAATGTAATAAAAGCATAATTATTTGAGATGTAGGTGGTCGAACGTTTGGTGGAGGTCGTAATGGAGGCGCATCACGTAGTAACAGTCAAAGTGCTCCACGAGGTGCTAATAATACTCGAGGTAGAAATGACCGAAATAACAGTATTGGTCGATATAATGATCGCAGTATTGATCGAGGGGGAAGTGAATGGAAGAGCAATACTGGAGGTAAGCATTTTAATAAATTTTTTACTTTTCACAAGATTAAATCAATTTATCAAGCTCATATGACAAAATTATTGATATTCTCATTAATACCAAATTCTAAGTTTTATATCATATAGTCTTTTATGAGAGATTATAGCTTAAGGGTGCAGGCAGATCAGTAGAATAGAGATTGACAAATAGAAGATGCGTAATAGAAATAACAAATTAGCGCCATTCGGCAAGTTTCATGCAGAGAATAAAATTCTATTTTCTATTACAGTGGAAAATAGAAGAGCTAATAAGGTATTTTCAAAATAAATAAAAATACAAATCAATTTAATTGATTTTAAAACAAATTGCACTTCTTACAGTTGTTGCTCTGTATGAATAATAACTTAAAGGTTATGTTTATGTCCAAGCGATTCAATATGCATATGAGTAAATCTCATATAAATCTGCCTTTTTATGCAACTTTTTGAACATAATTTTAAAATAGTTGGTATTCTGTTACATTAAATGACACACACCTGTATAGTGTCTTAAATTTTTGGTTTTTGATCTAGAAACCGAATCTCAGTTTTTTAATAAAGTTATATTGAACATTATCTTCAAGATGGTATTAAAAGTATTAAATTTTTCATGAAAAATTTCGATTTCGCATATATGTTCTAAAAAAAGTGCAAAATTTTTACAGTTTTAAGGAAATATAAATTATAACATTTAACTGATTTTCAAAAAAGTTATTGGACTTTTTTCGTAACCTAAAAGTGAATTGTTTGAGCCTAATCAAAGTCATGTACCACTTCTAATAGCTTTGCTAGTAGCAATTTTGTATGAAGACAAAATATAAACTTTCTATGTTGTTAGGTTGTTACTCAGTTGTTTGAAGTGGCACATGACTTCAATTAGACTCAAATCATTCGTTTTTAGGTTACGAAAATAGTTCAATAGTTTTTTTGGAGATCAGTTAAACGTTATAATTTATATTTCTTTGAAACTGTAAAAATTTTACACTCTTTTAGAACATTTATGCAAAATTGAAATTTTTATAAAATATTTCAGAGGATATCGTAGTTATCCCTTCCTAATAATATTTTTATTCAAAGTTCATGAGTAAACGGTGCGTTAAATCATACTCTTTCACTACAGAAAGAAAATTTATAAGATTAATCTTGAGTGCGGACAACTTAAGAAATTTATTAAAATATTACACATAAAAAGTTATAAGCAAACTTTCAATGTATAGTATTTTGAGGTTAGGTTTATCGAGTTTGATATCTAATTTTCATTCAAAGTTAATGAGAAAATAACAAGTCTAAGTAATCTTTTTTTATTAACAAAAATGATTGAATTAATGTAACTTAAGCGCGGACAAGTCATTATAATTGTCTAAATAGTCTATTTAAAGATATATCAATCAGATAAAAAAATCAAAAATCGATTCTGACAACTCCGACATCCCGTTAAGAAGGGGCCGAACTATCTGTCTTTATCTAATAGCGTTTTTCATTATTTATGTAAACACTATCCGATATAACAAGAAAAAAATAGCAGCCCCCGCTAGATATTAGTATAATAAGTAAATTTTGTAATAACAACCAAATTTTTTTACTGCGTATTTTTTGAATGATTAGAGACCTACCAAAAAAATAGGTTATATTCTAGATTGCTAGTAGGTCTCTAATTAGTCAAAAATTATGCGGTAAAAAATTTGGTTGTTATTACAAAATTTACTAATTATACTAATATTTAGCGGGGGCTGCTATTTTTTTCTTGTTATAAAGGATAGTGTTTATATAAATAATGAAAAACGCTATTAGACAGAGACAGATAGTTCGGCCCCTTCTTAATACTTTTAATAAAATCTTGAAGAAAACGTTCAGTATAACTTTATAAAAAACTGAGGCACTATAGAGGTGTGTGCCATTTAAGAGCAGGCCGAACTATCTGTCTATGTCTAATGGTGTTTTTCATCATTTATATAAACACCATTGACTGTAACACGAAAAAAATGGCAGCCCCCGCTAGATACTAGTATAATAGATAAATTTTATAATAAGAACAAAATAATTTCATCACGTATTTTTTGAATAATATGAGATCTACTAACACTCTATAATATAACTTAATTTTTTTAGTAGGTCTCATATTATTCAAAAACTTTAAATTATTTTGTTGTTATTATAAAATTTACTTATTATTCTAATATCTAGCAAAGCCTGCTGTTTTTTTCTTGTTACAACCGATGGTGTTTCTATAAATTATGAAAAACACTATTAGCCAAAGACAGATAGTTCGGCCTTTTCTTAAAGCAACAGAATAGCAACTATTTTAAAATTATGTTTAAAAATTTACACAAAAAGACAGATTTATATGAGATTTACTCATATATCTTTCCGTTTCACAGATTTCGTACGCCTACGGTCACATGGGGAGAAAAAACCATAGAATAGGTGATGGAATAGGCGAATAGTACATTACGTAACGGGTATGGAAAGGCTTTATTTACGAAACGAGAAGTTTACAGCCTGAACCGAAGGTGAGGGTCGTAACGAGTTTCGTAAAAAAGCCTTTTCATACTAGCTGCGTAGTGTATTTTTCGCCATGAGAGCCAAAAAAGAGCAACGAAGTTGCAATTTTAGGATTAGAATGGCGAAAAATAATTTAAAATTATGAATTAAATAAATAAAAATACTTATGTATGAGTTGGCCGCTACCAAAACTCATGACTTTTTTGACAAGCTTTAGTGAAGAAATTTTGGTCATTCTTAAGGTCATTGAATTTGAATCTGAAGTCAGAATTTCAAAATTCAATATGGTGGCTTGAATTACAATGTTTCTATAAAAATTATTTGACTGTATTAGTCAAAAGGATCTGAGAATTATTACTTGGATGTTTCGGAGGTCGGGGAATCCAAATCTGAAGTGAGAATTCCAGAATCCAAGATGGCGGATTCGAAATGACAGATTCAAAATGGCAGATTCAAAATGTCGGCTTTGAGTGTAATATTTGGATAATAAATCGTTATTGCTCAAAAAGATCTAAAAGTCATTTTTTGGGGAGTTTCGAGGGTTGCTAACACAAAATCTGAAATAAGGTCTTATAAATTCATCCTTTCTATGTACTACAACGCATAAAATATTCAGTTTTACATTCGATTGCTCGAAATAAATTAGCTATTAATTGTCAAATTCTTTTACTATAATTTATTGATTAATCTGCATTGGTTAATTAAGAAATCTGTATTATCTTATTTTTTTTAATGTTTTACCTAATTTGGAAATCTCAATTGATAATTGACAGATAAAGTTATTGATTTTCTGTCACTCAAGTAAAAATACTTATACTATTAGTTCATTCTGTTTGAAGAAAACTTTTGTCTGTTAAAATGCCAAAAATAAATCTACCATTCAAGACGAAGGTCACGTCAATCATGACTCTCGGATCTTTTCCTTAAAAAAATTCTCTTTTATTCTAGAATTTTGTAAAATTTTATTCTTTTGTTTTCTCATAGATAACGCATTGTATCCATAAGAAAACTATTTTTCCATTTTTTCACTAATTTGTGCATATTTATACTCAGGGAGTCGAAAAAAGTGGTTTTTAGAAAATTTCTGTATGTGCGTGTGTGTGTGTGTGTATTCATTTACCCAATTGGATCTCGAAAACTACTCGATGGATATGCTTCAAATTTTGCATACAATTTATTTTTTTTATCTAACTCGTGCGAAAAATATTCAAAATTGGTCTTCTTAGCGTTGTTTTAATTTTAGAACTATTTTCAAAATTTTAAAAAAATTTTAATTTTTCATTTTTTTTTAATTTTACACAAACTACTCGATGAATTCGCTCTAAAATTTGCATGGAAATTATTTGCGATTGCCAAAAAAGGAAAACTTTTAATTATAGAGCATTTTGAAATTATTAAAAAAATTGTTTGTATTTAGTTAGTAAATTAGATCTCGTGAACTACTCGATGGATTTGTTTCCAGTTTTGCATACAATTTATTTTTTTGTTTGACTGGGGGGAAGCTATTGAAAATTGGTTTTCTTACTGTAGTTTTTTTTAGAGCCATTTTAAGAATTTTTAAAAAATTTCGATTTTTTATTTTTTTTTTTGTATTTTACGTAAACTACTCGAAGAATTTGCTTGAAAATTTGTATGGAATTTATTTTTGACTGCCAAAAAAGAAAAACTTTTGAAAACTGATTTTCTTAGCACAATTTTAATTTTAAAGCATTTTAAAAATTTTTTTTTAATTTTTATTTTTTATTTTTTTTCCATTTTACGAAAACTATTCTATAGATTTACTCCAAAATTTGTATGCAAGTTATTCGCTACTGTCTGAAAAAAAAGCTTTGGAAAACTAATTTTCTCATGCAGTTTTAATTTTAAAATATTTTGAAAATTTTCAAAAAAAATTTTATTTTTTATTTATCTTTTATTTTGCGTAAACCATATTATAAATTTTCTCCAAAATTTTTACACAATCAATTCGCTATTGTCTGAAGAAAATAAGCTTTTAAAAACTAATTTTCTTAGTGTGGTAACAATTTTAGAAAATTTTAAAGATTTTGAAAAAAATTTCGATTCTTCTTTTCTTATTTTTTTTATTTTACGTAAAGTACTCGATAGATTTGTTCTTAAATTTTCAGGGAAATTATTTGCGACTGCCAAAAAAAGGGAAATTTTCAAAAATTGATTTTCTCAGTGGAATTTTAATTTTAGAGCATTTTGAAAATTTTGAAAAAGAAATTTTGAAAAGAAAATGTTATTTATCTAGAAAGTTAGATCTAGAAAATTAATCAATGGATTTACTTCAAATTTTGCATACCATCTATTATTTTGTCTAAGTAGATGGGAAGCTATTGAAAATTGGTTTTCATAGAGTAATTTTTTTATAGAGCCATTTTAAGAATTTTAATAAAATTTTCGATTTGTCATTTTTTTGGTATTTTAAATAAATTATTTGATGTATTTGCTTTTAAATTTGCATGGGAATTATTTGCAACTGGTGAAAGATGGATGACTTTTAAAAACCGATTTCTTTAGCGTAGTTTTAAATTTAGAAAATTTTTTTTTTTTTTTCACTTACCATTTTTTTTCCATTGTACGTAAACTACTCGATGAATTTGCTCTAAAATTTGTATAAAAATTATTTGCTACTGTCTTTATAAAACAAGTTTTTAAAAATAATTTTTTTAGCGTAGCTCTTTGATCACTTCTTTCGATTTCTGATTTAACGCTTTTACTAACTCTTCTCTTACTTCCTTACTTCCTCTCTGTCCTTCTATCTCAGATTAATCCTCATTTTTACCCTATTTTCATCCATCCTTATCTCTCTCTTCCTATTTCCTAATCACTCTCTCACATTCACTAATTTCTTGTATGGAAATTGTATTTTACATTGAAATGACATTTAAAAAAATAAAATCAAATTACTCAATTCAAGTAGCTCTATGAGAAAGCATTGCGCTAAAGCACTTGGCAGCGTTTTTTTTACTAAGGGAAAGTAAAATACTGACATCACAGTTTTTGAAATTGTTGATTCCTGATTCAAAAGTATTAAAAATATTTCTATATTATATATAGACTTTCATTTCAATGAATAAAAAGCATAATATAGAGATGTTTTGGAATATTTTTGAATAAATATTAAAAATTCCGAAAACTGCAGTGTCGGTAACTATGTATAAAACATACCCTATTACTTCACCTTAATAAATAATAATTATTCGCTGCTATTCTTCTTCTTCTTCTTTCTTAAATTGGCCTTTCGACTTATCATCATAAGCCATCATCAATTTTATTTTTTTATTAATTATTTTTGCCCTGAGGGGACTTTTTATTATTAAATTTTTGTATTGTTCCAAGGAACTATCTATTTTGTGTTTTTTGTGTTCTTCGGGTTCTCTTCCCTACGGAAAACTACGAAAATTGTTTTTCCCAATTTTCCCAGGGAGTCGAACCCCGATCCACTAGGACGCAAGCCAGCTGCCTTTGGCAACTGAGTTACTTTTCGTCCTTTAACGACGGAGCTCGTAAGTGTGTTTTATGAAAAACATAGCACATGTAACAGAGGTGCTAGCTTGAAAAACAGCCGAGAGCGGGATTTGATCCACGGTCCCCCGAGAATACGAATTTAACGCTCCTACCGACTGTGCCACAGACCGGCTCATTTGCTGCTATTACATTTATGAAAATGCCTGAAATAAATCAGGCAAGTTACAGCAAAATCGTGTGGGCAAAACCTACCCTTAAAAAAAATAATTTTTAAAAAATCATATATTCTTCCGCTTCGTAATTTTGAAAAAAAAAATAATTTTTAAAAAATCATATATTCTTCCGCTTCATAATTTTGAAAATTTATATTTTTTTCTTAGTAACTGATCAAAATTATTTTTGTTAAATACATTTATAATAATGCCAAAAATAATTTGGCAATTCACAACTAAATTGTATGAGTGAAACCTATCTATAATAAAAAATGAATTTTTTTAAATTTCAAATGAAGGAAAATAAGTATTTTTGAAAATTTATCCTCGCTTAAGAATAAGTTTCAAGAAGGAATAAATTTTGAAAAATTCGAAATAAATGAAACAAAGAATTTTAAAAATTCATTTCTTATCAAGGATTGGCACTCCTGAAATCTAAATGCAGCCAATCCGATGAAATTTTGAAAATCGGTTTTGCAACCATTTTAAGAAGCTATGCTTTTTTTAGATTTTTTTACCATCTAGTTTTTTTTTGCAAATATTAATGAAAATTTTTAAAAGAACATGAGCTTCTATAGAACTTTTTATAATAATTTTTAATGTTACTTAACATATAGCCAAAAGTCTGAAATTTTTTAGATTAGGAAAATAGTATATCCTGTTAACGCTAGAATATGCAGAATTTCACCTGTCGTTTCAAACGGTTTGAAAGACGTGAAAGTCATTACAAATTCATGGCAAAAGTATCGTATCTACTCTTTTCGAGGTCACTCTTTTAATTGATCAGGTTAGAATTGCATTTAAATAGCACTGAAGAGTCAATACGGCTAATTTAAAATTAAAATAAACGAAAAATTCACGTATTTTTATGTTTGTGATTTTTTTTGGTTAAAAATGCACTTGAAATTATTCAAAACATCTACCAAAGGTGCACAAAATATCTTAAGAGGCGGTCGGAACCAAATCGGTGACTTGCGGTATATATCAAGTCAGCATTTTTCGCTTTACGATAATATTTTGTATATTTTTATGGCTTAAACTATTTCAAATTATTCTTTATATACATGACTAGAGGAAATGACTATATTTTTACCATATGAATAAGTCAATAAATTATTATAAGCATTTATTACAAATATCAAACTGACTTGACATATACCGCATGCAAAAAACTGTCGTGTCGATTGTTAGGTAGCATTTTTCGCTTTATAACAATATTTTTTATATTTTTGTAGCTTTAACCATTTTAAATTATTCTTTATATACATGACTAGAGGAAATGACTATATTTTTACTATATTAATAAATGAATAAATTATTATAAGCATTTAATACAAGCACCGAACTAAGTCACTAATTTGGTTCCGACCGCCTCTTAACTTTACAATAGAATTTTTTTCTCAATTTATATAAAACCAGAGATTAGTAGAAATCGCCGATGAGCATAGGCGAAAGCGTGCCCATTAAAATACAATGTAAACTACTGTTGGCACATGAACAAATGCCCGAACTATACTCGCAAAGCCTCTCCACGTCTTTACACGCGTGTAGAGAAGCAAGCAAGAGGGGAGGAGAAAAAGACACGAAACACGCGACTTCCAGTGGCGTAAGTAAGCTCGTTTTCGCCACGATGCGTTATACCTCTATTTCAATGTGATT
The DNA here is from genome assembly GCA_017163975.1 of Anastatus disparis. Classification (NCBI taxonomy): domain Eukaryota; kingdom Metazoa; phylum Arthropoda; class Insecta; order Hymenoptera; family Eupelmidae; genus Anastatus; species Anastatus disparis. The sequence goes on from JAFFSR010000347.1 coordinate 6,068,611, forward strand.
AACCACCCTGAAAATTTATTCATTAATTACACATTTTTATTTCAAACATAAATATATTTTCCTGATGATAAAAATCGTTAAAGTAATAAAACAAATGGTGAAAAAACTGGTGTGGCAGTCTTTGGGACTGACCGACAGAAGTGAAAGTTTTTTATGAAATTATAGAACTCACAAATGTCTATTTAAGTTCTATCACTGTTTTATTTAATTTTAAAATAATTTAAAAATTAAATAATTATAAAATTAAATAAAACTAAATTAAAATAATTTAGTTTGTTTAAGGAATTAATTTTTTTTTATTTTAAATCAGATATTGTATAAAATTTTTGTTAATATTTATTTTACAAAAATACAATAAATATTTTAATTCTCATCGTAATTATAAAAACTATTATCATTATAGCAAGAGTAATGTTTGAAATAATTAACTTGTAATAGCTAAAATAAGAAACGTTTGCTTGCCCGAGCACGTTTAAAAAATATAGGGAAGAGAAGAGTTTACGATAAAACAGTATAGAGAAAGAAAGAAAAAGAGAAAAAGCGTGCTATTGCTTTCTTTATTTATTCAGATCAGATTCAGCTATTTGTATTGATTATACATTATGCATATATAAACATACTATATCTGTGCGTTTGACATCAAGTCAGTCCCGCGAATTTTTCTTCATACGTATTTAGTACCTTGATTTATATATAGGGGGCGCGGACGCTCCTTTTATATGTATATATATATATATATATATATATATATATATATATATATATATATATATATATATATATATGTGGGACATTTCACACCAACTGGAAGAGCAGAAAAATAAAAATCTCTGTAATTCTAAGAATATATTCTTTTTGTTACACAAAAGATGTAAAAAAATTTTCAAGGATTCAGATTTGAAGGATCAAGAGCTATAGATCCTTGAAATTTGGAAATTTTTTAAAATTTTTGGAAAAGTCCCAGCTTAATCATTTTTTTTCCTGAAAATCCTGATGTTTTAGAGAGAGATTCATGAGAATACTTCTTGTTGTAAATGAAGAGCAGAGTTAACATGATTCTTTACAGACCTTAATTTTGAAGTTTTCTATTAGTTATGTTAACCGATATTCATATATTAGAATTTAATAATATTTCAAACCGGTATACCTCATTCAAAATGCAATTAAATTCACTAACTCAAAGACCACAATATATTAAATCAGTACCGATTGATGGAGAATTTATACAGTTATTATTTTCAGGAAATTTGGAAAAGGGTCACCGGATTTGTGTGTATTATAATAATAAGGTAATTCATATATATAACAGTTCAAATCTTAAATATCTACGAGATGAGAATAAGATTTATATGAACAGATTATTTTCAAACAAATCAGAATTAAGCATAGTATTCAAAACAGTACAATCACAAACAGATAATTATGATTGTGGCGTTTTTGCAATTGTTTTTGCTATTGCAATACTTTATAATTTAGGACCATGTTTAAGATATGATATTTCTCAGAGGCTCTATTCTGAAACTTTTTTTTTCGATAAATGATTTTTTTGACAAGGACAGGAAATACAATACTAATGTGTTTGACAAAGACAACAACATACGGTTTATCGTTTAAAAAGTTTGAGAATAAGGCCCCAGATGCGATTACGTTTATCAAAAATTTTTAAAACGCAACAAATAAGAATGTTTTCAGTTTCGCAAAATTATAATAATGTAAATATTAATTACGATAATCCACCGGACATGATAAGAAGGAGTTTTTGTCATGAGCAACGTCTAAATCAAATACCATTAAATTTAGATTTCGCCGAGCTTCAACTATTAGAAAAAAACTCACAAATGCATTTATTGGCAGAACAAAAAAAGATCATGGAAATGTATCGTAAACAAAAGAATTCGAATCATAAAACAATTATATGGAAATTGACAATGACATTTCAGATACAAATTTTTAAAAACCAGATAATGATATAATAGGAATCGATGATATCCACTTGAATTATAACGATAATAAAATTAGCACAGTTGAGATTAAATTAAATGGAGAAAAAAAAGAATCACAAGATAGATGAAAAAGAAGCTTTATTTGTAACAGGACTTAAGAGGCGGCCGTATAGTTCTGTCTTTGTCTAATCTAAATTTTCTTTATTATTAATAAATTTAATATTTTCATAGAAAAGTAAGACAACCGTCCAATAGAGCAAAAGACAAGCAAACGATTCTTTTTTATGAAAAAATATGAAATTTTGATTATTTTTCAAGTGAAGTCTGAAACGGAAAAACAGTTGAATCAACTCAATCAAGTTCGATTGTTTTTCCGTTTCAGACTTCACTCGAAAAATAATCAAAATTTCAGATTTTTTCATAATAAAGAATCGTTTGCTTGTCTTTTGCTCTATTGGGCGGTTGTCTTACTTTTCTATGAAAATATTTAATTTATTAAGAGGAGGTTACGTATCTCTGTCCTTTTCCAATGAAAAAATTGAGTTTTTTACAGAAACTAATAACTTTAGTAAAAAATGAAGAGAAAGCCGCATCTCGTATCAAAAAAAGCAATATTTTCTTTGATAAAAAAGAATTAATTTTATTGCTCTGTTTTCTATAAAACCTTGAAAAACTTAAATCATAGAGGTTAGGGTGGACAATTTGGTTTTTCAAGGTTTTCTTGAGAACGAAGCAATAAAATTAATTTTTTCTTATCAAAGAAAACATTGCTTTTTTCCATACAAGGTGCGGCTTTCTCTTCATTTTTTGCTAAATTTATTAGTTTTTGTAAAAAAATCATTTCTTTGATTAGAAAAGGACAGAAATACGCAACCTCCTCTTAATAATAAAGAAAATTTAGATTAGACAAGGACAGAACTATACGGCCGCCTCTTAAGAGCATGATGAAGCTGCCCGCCTTCTTATGGTATTTCCAATCCTAACTTATGAATAAATGATGCGTTTAATTGAGTTTTTTTGCAACAAAGTAAAAATTGGTAAGATTAAACTCTAGTGCGGACAACTCTAGAAATCCACCAAAATATTATACATATAAAGTTATAATAAAATCTTTTAATTTATCGTATTTTATGGTTAGGTTTATCGAGTTTGATATCTGATTTCCAATCCAAGCTCATAAAAAAATAACAAGTCCAAATGATTTTTTATTTTAACAAAAATGATTGTATTAATATAGCTTTAGTGCGGTCATTAGATTTGTTTAAGAGGAGGTCGAGTATATATGACCTTTTCTAATCAAATGATTGATTTTTTTACAAAAACTAATAATTTTAGCAAAAAATGAAGAGAAAGCCGCATCTCGTATCAAAAAAAGCAATATTTTCATTGATGAGAAAGAATTAATTTGATCGCTTCGTTTTCAAGAAAACCTTGAAGAACTTAAAACATAAAGGTTAGGGTAAACAATTTGGTTTTTCAAGCTTTTCTAGAAAACGAAGCAATAAAATTAATTTTTTCTTATCAAAGAAAATTTTGATTTTTTTGATACGAGATGCGGCTTTCTTTTCATTTTTAGCTAAAGTTATTAATTGTTGCTAAAAATTAATTCTTCGATTAGAAAAGGACGGAGATACGTGACCTCCTCTTAATTTATGAATTTAAAAAAATATTAATAAAATAAAAAAAGCAAGACTCAGTTGCTGCAGCTCCGACATCCCGTTAATAGGAAAATGGTAACAAAACAATCACATAAATATGAAAAAATTTCAGAAAAAGACATTATTATGAAAATGCAAGAAAAAAGTAATGATAAATTAGAACTAAGACGTGTTCAAGAAACTTTACGGAAAAAAAAGCTTATATGAAAATGAAAAAAGGATAACCAAATAAATATAAACAGAAATTAGAAAATACTAAGATAACAAAATGGCAATTCAAGGAAAGAATGAGTACTGATAAATTGGAACAAATACGTGCGAAGTAGGCTTTACTCAAGAAAGAAGCTTATATAAAAATTAAAGAAAAACAACTGAAAAAATATGAAGAAAAATTAGAAAATACTAAGATAGCAAAATACAAATTCAAGGAAACAATGTGTACTGATAAATTGGAACAAATGCGTGCGAATGAGGCTTTACGTAAGAAAGAAGCTTTAATAAAAATTAAAAAAAACAACCCAATAAATATAAAAAAAAATTAAAAAATACGAAAATAATAAAAATGAAATCAAAGATAAAAAAGGGTACTGATAAAATAGAACAAATACGTACAAATAAAGCTACACATAAGAAAAAAGCTTACATAAAAATGAAAGAAGAACAACCAAATAAATATAAAAAAAATTGAAAATATTAAGATATAAAAAATAAAATCATTTAGAAATAGAGATACTAATAAATTGAAAAAATTGCATGAAAAAGAAAAATTACTCAAAAAAGAGACTTATAGAAAAGTTATTAGTGAACAATATAATGAATATGAGAGAATGGTACAAATTAAGAATCAAAAATTGGAAAATGCCAATATTATTAAGAAAGCACAAGTAAAAAATGATTGTTACCAATTAAAAGAATCACGCATAAGGTGTAAACAAATAGAAATTGATGACAATAATTATGTTAATAATGATACTACGATAAATAAACCAATAGATGAAAAAAAGCGAAAACATAAATATGATTCACATCAATTGAAGATATTATTTATTAAGTGTAAACGATTAAAAATTAAAGACAATAATTATAATAAAAATTACAATAATAATAATTATAATAACAATCATAATATTGTATTGAACGAAGTTATTGATAAAACAATAAAGGGCAAAGTAGAAAAAAAATTAATGACATTAAATGGAAAAATAATAACTGAAAAAATTAATTCGAAACTGATTGGTTGTATAGCAAATATATATTTCGATGAAAATCTCATATCTGAAAATAACAGTGGTTCCATGACAAATACATGTGTTTATTGTGATGCGAAGCATTTTGCTTTAGAATATACAAAAAGTAACGGTTTCTCCAATTGTTGTCATAGAGGTGAAGTAGCATTGTTAGAAAATATTCCTTACCCAAAACAATTAAAGTTTATAGCAACTGAATTAACGGAAGAAATTATTGATTTTCGACGAAATGTTAGGTTGTACAATAATGCTTCACCATTCGCAAATTTTGGTGCCAATTTTGATACATTGCCAGGTAAAGGACTACAAGTTATTAGAATATGTGGACAAATTTACCATAATGTATATGCGTTACATCCTAATAAAGATGAAGCACGTAAATATGGACAATTATATATTTTAGATAATGAAATGGCAAAGATTGAACGGAATAAGTTTCATAAAAATTTAACATTATTAAAACATTTAGATATCTTGATAAGAGACATTAACCGTTATGCTAAAGCCTATAAAATGATGCATAAAGTAAAAGAAGAAGAACTACAATAATGTGCAAAAATCTATTGTCCTTCAAGAACTGTTATTATGTCTGTTGTCCGCAATAATAATTTGGATAAAAAAAGATATAATCTCCCTACTTGTAATGAAGTTGCAATAGTATATGTTGGAGAAGACGATCTTCCTCCTATTGAACGTGATATTGTCATTTACTCTAAGTATGATAAACCAATTAGTATACCGACAATTAGCAAACATACAGATCCTATGACATATCCGCTTATTCATCCTAATGGCGGTTTTGGATGGATGCCAAATATGAAAAGTAAATTTGGAAAATCTAATATTTCAAATTTGAAATTTCATAATTATAGATTTAGTGTTAGAAATGAATTTTATCCATTCTGTTCCATTGTACAATGCATTAAATATTTATTCAAATACTGTTATAAAGGTCATGGTTGTGCATACATTAAAATACATAAAGTAAATGTGAATTTATAATCAGAAAATAAAGACACTTTTCAAAATAATAATCGTGAAAATGTTAAATATGAATATGACGAAACCCAACAATAAATTAATACACGATATTTATGTTCACCTCAAGCAATGTACAGATTATGAGAATATCCTTTACATGTTATTTCACATACTATAAAACGTCTAAGCGTTCATGAGGGATATCAAGAAAACGTATTTTATAAAGAAGGAAAAGAACAAATGATCATGCAAAAAAATGTGGGAACAACATTAACGGCATATTTTGAATTAAATAGAGAAGATTTCGAAGCACGAAATTACTGGTATTCAGAAATACCAAATTTTTATACATTTGATGAAAAACTGAAAAAGTGGAATAAAAGAAAAAAAAACCAATACTTACTAGGAGAGTGTCACACCTCCGGATCACGGATTTTGCTCAAACTTCAAAATAAGTTTTTAGATGATAAAATATGAAAAAAGCTAAAGTTATAGTCATAAACACTCAATATTTCCCTACACTGAAAAATAAATGGTAGTGTAGCTGAACTACCGGTAGTCGAACCACGCTCTCTTAAGTTCGTATACATGGAGTCTCGCTGCAAGAGAACAGTAGCGTCTCTGTGGCAAAAGAGCTTCACTTCACATCGGAGAGAGCACAATCTGACGCGAGTGGGAACTGAGAAGCCCCGCAAAAAGAACGGTTAGCTTCTTCTGTGGGGCATCACACTCACCACCAGAGAAAAGATTTGCATGCTTACTGTTTGGTAAAGCAGAAGTACTTCGTGGGACTGGTAGTCCACCACTTTCTTTTCAGTGTAGTTACAGGCAATTGAAAAAAATCACTAAAATGTTACTAGATTTTTAAACGCGTATAGTTCTTTAGCATTGATAGCTAGAAGCTTAAACCTTTTTTTAAATTAAAGCTGAGCTTAAATCCTTTCAAAATAATAGTTATAGCATGTGAAAATATTATTTTTTCCTAAAGTTATAGCGTAATAAAGATTGGACCTGAATTTTTATTTTAAAATATTAATTAATAGTAAAAGCTAAAATTAGGTCCAATCTTTATTACGCTATAACTTTCGGAAAAAATAATATTTTCACATGCTATAACTATTATTTCGAAAGGATTTAAGCTCACCTTTAATTTAAAAAAAGGTTTAAGCTTCTAGCTATCAATGCTAAAGAACTATACGCGTTTAAAAATTTAGTAACATTTTAGTGATTTTTTTCAATTGCCTGTAACTAAGGAAATATTGAGTGTTTATGACTATAACTTTAGCTTTTTTCATATTTTATCATCTAAAAACTTATTTTGAAGTTTGAGCAAAATCCGTGATCCAGAGGTGTGACACTCTCCTAGTTAGTAGAATGTACTTTGTAAGTCCGAAAGATAGACAACGTTATTTTATTCGATTATTACTATTACATGTTAAAGAAGCCACATCTTTTGAAGCTTTGCGTACTGTTTATGATGTGATGTACAATTCGTTTTATGAGGCAGCTGAGGCAAAACAATTAATTAATGAAGATGAAGAATGGGATAGATGTTTGGAAGAAGCATCTTCAACAGATTCCCTTTATATTCTTCATGAATTATTTGTTTTCATTTGCGTTTTTCATAATCCTATAAATGCACGAGATTTATATAAAAAATTTAAAGATAAGTTATACCATCCTAAATACGAAAAAAATATAGGTAAAGATCTTGGATTGAATGTTATTAAAAATAATTTACAAGTCAATGGATTTTCTTTAAACGATTTTAATTTACCTAACATAAGCACATTTATAGAAGAAGATAATAATCAAAAAATTTTAAATCATAATAATAATATTCTTAATAAATGAGAAATGAAAATATATTTTTTAAATGATAAACAAAGACAAATATTTAAGTCTACTATAAAGAGTTGAAACAAGCAAAGTAAAGAAAAATATATTTTTATAGATGAACCAGGTGGAAGTGAAAAAAGTTATTTAATTAACGTTTTAATAGTTTATTTTAAATATCATACTATTCATTATTTATGTGCAGCTTGGACAGCTATAGCAGCGAATTCATTAGTCGATGGAAAAACCGTGCATACAACATTTAAACTACCGTTAAGAGGCCGCTGAATTAAATTAATTAATTAATAATGAAATTAACTTTGATGCTTTGTTTTCAAAAAAAGTTTGACATACTTACAAAATCATAAGAAAGCTAGAGAATTAATTTGTCCTTATTAGAAAAAATATTGTTTTTTTACTGTACAAGTTGCGGACAACTATTGATTTCTAGTAATCACTACTATTTTTCCCAAAAACCTACATTTTTTTATTAGAAAAGGATAGAGAGATACAACGTCCTCTTAAATATAACAGATTGTACAACTTGTAATGTTAAGCCTAATTCTGCAGAAAGCAAACAAAGGAAACACAAATAATTATTTGGGATAAAATATTCATGACTTTAAAATTTGCTTTTGAAGCAGTTGATCGTCTTTTTCAAGATTCATGCGATGCGAACCAACCTTCCGTCGGTAAAACTGTAATTGCATCAGGAGATTTCAGGCAAACATTACCAATTGTACGACATAGAAGCCAGTATGAATATTATTGAAAATTTAGTTAAATTTATTTTATTATGGCAGAATTTAGAGCTCAAAATATAGGGCCAAAGTAATTATAGGAATCAAAAAAATATGGGGCTCAAAAAAATATAGAGATCAAGAAAATATAATGATAAAATTAAATATTAGGCCCAAAAAATGTTTTAAAAAAATATTGGGCTCAAAAAAATATAGAGCCAAGAATACATGAGAATCAAAAAATATAAGATTCAAAGAAATATTGGGCCCAAAAAAATATAAAGCTCAAGTAAATATAAGAATCAAAAAAATATAGAGCTTAAGTGAAATAAGATTTTTAAAAATATTGGGATCAAAAAAAAAGAATCAGATAAATATTGGGCCCAAAAAATATAGAGAAAATATAATAATAAAAAAATATTGCGCCCAAAAAAATATAAGATTAAAAAAAATATAAACCCAAAAAAAAAAGTTAAAAAACAATAAGGTCCAGAAAAATAAATGGCCCAAAAAAATTAGAGGCTCAAAGAAAATAGGACTCGAAAAAAAGTAGGTCCAAAAAAATATAAGGCCTAGAAAAATATAGGACTAAAAAAGATATGAAAGCCAAGAAACAAAAGGCCGAAAAAAATGAGGCCCAAAGAAAATAAGACTCAAAAAAATGTAGAGCCTAAAAATATAAGGCCCAGAAAAATATAGAGCTAAATAAAATATAGAACTCAAAAAAATTATATAACCTATGAAAATATAAATTTTAAAAAAATATTGGGCCCAAAATATATCTAGAGCCAGAGAATATATAAGAATCGAAAAAATATTTGGCCCAAAAAAATTAGAGCTTAAGACAATATAAGGCCCAAAGAAAATAGCACTAAAAAAAGTAGGTCGCGAAAAGTATTTGGCCTAGAAAAATATAGAGCTAAATAAAATATAGGATCCAAAAAAATCATAGAACCCAAGAAAATATAAATTTCAAAAAAATATTGGGTCCAAAAATATAGATCACGGGAATATATGAGTATTGAATAAATATTAGGCCCAAAAAATATAGAGCCCAAGAATACATCAAAATTAAAAATATATTTGGCCCAAAAAAATATAGAACCCAAGAAAATGTAAAGCCCAAAAAAATGAGGTCCAAAGAAAATAGGACTCAAAAAAATGTAGGGCCTCAAAAATATAAGGCCCAAGAAAATAGAGCTAAATAAAATATAGTACCCAAAAAAATTATGAAATCCAAGAAAATATAAATTAAAAAAAAATATTGGGCCTAAAAAAATATTGGTCCTAAAAAAATATGGAGCCCAATAATATATAAGAATCGAAAAAATATTGTGCCCAAAAAATATAGAGCCCAAGAAAATATAAAGCTCGAAATATATAGAGACCGAAAAAATATTGGGCACAAAAAATATAGAGACCAAGAAAATGTAAAGCCCAAAAAAAATATGAGGCTCAAAGAAAATAGGATTCAAAAAAATGTAGGGCCTGAAAAATATAAGGCCCAGAAAAATAGAGCCAAATAAAATATAGTACCCATAAAATGATAAAATTCAAGAAAATATTAATTTCGAAAAAATATTGGGCCCAAAAAAATATTGGTCCTAAAAAAATATAGAGCCTAATAATATATAAAAATCGAAAAAATATTGGGCCCAAAAAATACAGAGCCCAAGAAAATATAAAATCAAAAAAAAATGTGGGGCCCAAAAAAATATAAGGCCCAAAAAATATAGAGCCCAAAAAAATATAGAGACCAAAAAAATATTATGCCAAGAAAAATATTGGGCCCAAAAAATATGAGGCCCAGAAAAATCTAAAGCTAAATAAAATACAGGATCCAAAAAATTATAGAACCCAAAAAAATATAAATTAAAAGAAAATATTGGGCCCAAAAAAATATAGGGCGCAAGAAAATATAAGGCCCAAAAAAATATAAAGTCCAAAAAAATATAGAGACCAAAAAAATATTGGACCCAAAAAAATATAGGGCACAAGAAAATGTAAGGCCAAAAAAAATATTGGGCCCAAAAAAATATAAGACCCAAAAAAATATGGCCCAAAAAGATACTTATGACTAATGAGGACTAATTATATAGGGCCCAAAAAAAAATTGCTACTCTTATTACCAAAAGATTAGACACATTAAACAAATGCGGTGAACCGGAGAACCGGAGAGCCGGAGAAACGGAAAAAAGTGGCTTTACTTAAATATAAGATTTCTATAATTTAACTTAAGATATTTATAAAAGGAACATTATATTTCTCCCATAGTCATCAAAGGTCATTGTCATAAAAAAGGAATGCTCCCTAAATAATAATAATTGTATTTTATTTTATTTATTATTATCAATTTAATATTGATAGTATTCTTTTTTAATTAGAAGATATTGAACATTCGTTTTTTATATACGAAGTAGAATTCTTTTGAAGAAAACATTCTATTTCTTTTAATTTTTCTCAATTAAAGTATTTGTTTTTAATATAATTTTAATATTTAATTTATTTATTAGTCATTTTATTTATTATTTAAACTAAAAAAGTTGATCTTTTCTGTTTTAATCTCTATCTTTAAACTTTAATCATAATATTCTTTTTTTATATATATATATTATAGGAATGAAATGTTTTATTTCTGTTTAAACAACGATATTAACAAATTACGTTTTTTATATTTCATTATTAACAATCAGAGATTGATAATATTTTTATTAAAAGAAATAGAACATTCCATTTCTCTATTCATTTTCTTATATATATATATTGTGTTATCTTCATTACCGGCCTAGATCGGTAATCTGGATGCCCTAATTTAAATTTATTATTTTTCAAATTATTCCGATTTTTAATAATGTAGTCATTCTTATGACCTATTTTTATTAAATTAAAGTATTTTATAACAAATTAATATGAGCCGTTACAAAGGGTTAGATGAAAAATGTTTCGAGCGCCATACATACTCGCTTATCACATACTATTACAGACGCGTTATATGAAACTTATTATATCATATAAAGAAGTACATGAAACCATAATTTTAACATTAAATTTAAATATTTTGGGTGCTTTAAGGAGATGTAAAACGGACACTACACCTGTACTCATAAATATTGCCTTTTCATTTAATTGCAAGATTTCAGAAAAATAAATACATTAGCTTGTAGTATGTACCATGAACATTATTCAGTTGAATTTTTAAATAAATTCATTTATTAATTTTTAATAACTTTGGGTTCCAATTTTGTATATTAAAATTTTTCAATTTCATACCAGAAATCCAAAGTTATTAAAAACTAATCAATGAATTTATTTAAAAATTTAACTGAATAATTTTCACGATAGATACTACAAGCTAATGTATTTATTTTCCTGGAATTTTGGAATAAAATGAAAAGATAAGCAACATTTATGAGTACAGGTGTAGTATCCATTTTACATCTCCTTAATTTACTTTTTAAAACATTTGAGTACTTTTGTTTCGTTTGTAAGTGTAACTTCTTTTGGCTTCATTCCAACAATTCTATGTTTACTATTGTTATATGCTTCTAATACGGTAGGTAAAATATCTAACCAACAGTAATTACTTTTAAAGCTAAATTTTATTTACATTTTCTTCACCAAGATTCACTGAGGTTATTTCTTCAGCATATGTATATATATATGTGCTTTGTACTTTTCTAGGATATATATTTTTTGGATCAAAAGGAGTATATAATGTTTGTTTCTAGGATCCTGAAAAAAAATCTAGTCCTTTTTTCTGGGATCCTAGAAAATAGTTGAAATTTTTCTGGGATGATGGAAGAAATAAATGAATTTCGATTTTTAGGATTCTGGAAATACATTATCATTTTATTAGTTCATTAACTTATATGTGAGGTTTATAATATAAATAGAAAGAAATGAATAATCAATTTATTTTTTTTAATAATATGAAATTAATAAAATACTCAATTTATATTCTTTTTGATTGATAAATGTTTGGAAAAACTTTGTGAAATAAAAATTTTATGAAAAAAAGTGATTATTAAGATGAACATAGCGATGATAATACATATCAAAATTGACAAGAAAAATAATATATGGCTGATTCCATTCAGATTAATGCAGGCCGTCACTGATCCAATTTTTTTTTTCTTCTAAGTAATAAAAATACCTTCTATTATGTATATAAAGATAAAATTTACCTCGTAGAACGCTCAAAATTTTTTTTTTTTTTTACTACAGCAATTTTAGTGTTGGATGTAAAAACGGTTTACGTAAACTACTTGATAGATCTGCTCCAAAATTTGTATGCGAATTATTAGCTTCTGTCTGAAAAAAAACAAACTTTTGAAAACTAATTTAATCAGAGTAGTTTTGATTCTAGAACATTTTCAAAATTTTGGAAAAGAATTTCTTTTTTCATTTATTTTCTATTTTACGTAAACCATTTGATGGATTTTCTTCCAAATTTGTATAGAATTAATTGGCTACTTTCTGAAGAAAACAAGCTTTTAAAATCTAATTTTTAAAAATTTTTGAACTTTGAAATTTTTTTGTAAAATAAGTCAAAATTTCTTCTAAGACCAAATTATACAAAAAATTTTCAAAATCTGTTCTGTATCGATTAAGCATGGTTTGAAACGTGTAGAAGTAAAAAAAAATCGTTACATGATGTTTTGCTATGATAAATCACCTGAGAAATTAGGTGATTTATCATCTGATTTTGTTAACAGAGTACCCAATAACAGTCTTTCCAAATATCACTCCAATAGTGCCAAGTAGTATAGTTATTTAATATTATATTTTTATATTTTTCTTTTTGTATATAAATTTTTAATGTAATAATTTATCAATTCAAAAAAGAGATTTAATAGCAGGTTGATTCCATTCAGATTCATACAGGCCGTCACTGATCGAATTTTTTTTTCTTTTAAGTAATACAAATACCTTCTATTATGTATATGAAGATAAAATTTACCTCGTAGAACGCTCAAAAAATTTTTTTTTTCTTACTACAGCAATTTTAGTGTTGGATGTAAAATCGAAAATTCAAAAATTGAAAATGAACCTCTACTTTTAAATGACTATAGCTTCATCAATTTTTAACCTTTTTGGGCGTTCTTTTAAAGAAAGTGTGCGAAATTCTGTCTAGTTTTAAATGCAATCTCGATTTTTGTAATACAATTTGATTTTACTGAGTTATTTACGAAAAACCGAAAAAAGCGATTTTTTTCAAACACGATTTTCTCAAAAACTATATACTTTTTTTTTTCAATTTTTATATGATATTATGCCTAAAAAATACTAACTTTTAAAGTAGGTGAGGATATGCGATTTTGCTTAATTTTTTTTTAACAGAATTTTAAACGTTTTTTTTATATTTTCGATTTTAAAACATTGATACCATAGCGCATCGTACTATTTTTCCAGCTTTACGTGTTCTTACAACTATTTTTATGCTTTTATTTATTAATATATCAAAAATATATACAATAATTTTTAAAATAAACCCCGGATCGAATATTTTGATCAATTAGAACCGAAGTTATGACTATTTAAAGTTTAAAAAAAAATGCTGAAACTTTAAATAAATATATTTACTTTGAATTTTGAATTTTGAATTTTGAATTTTGAATTTGAATTTCGAATTTTGAAAAGATGAATTTTTCAAATACTAAAATATATTATTTGGTCATTTTCAATGAACAAATAATATGCGATACAATTAAGAAATGAACACTAATGAATTGGGAACTCATGTGAATAAAAAAATCTGAATTTGAATAAAACCTTTCAATTTACTTCTTGCCACTCATGTCTCGAAGTTTTGGCAGTGTAGATTTGGTTTCGTTCACTTTTCCAACAGTGAATCTTTTGGGTACCTTTAATTTTTTTTGCATCTCCTAACCATTCCATTTTTTTTGTCTGTCGAAAAACTTCTAACTCATCCTTGCGGATAACAAGAATGTTAATTGACAGAGTATATTTTGACACGTGAGAGGCGAAATTTTCAGCGTTTCTAATAAAATCTGCACTCTTCTTGGACAGATTATGCGTGGTAACATAATGTTTAACTAGACCACCAATACCGTCACAAGCGCCTTTACCATGACCTGTTGCAGAAAAAAGCCATTTTTTGTTTACTTTTGAGTTTTGAAGCTAATAGAATTGATATCTATTTTTAAAATGACTGGCAGCTCCATCGAAAATGGTTATGATTTCATCAAGATCTTGCGCAATATGTTTTTGTTTTAAGTTGTCGATAGTTAAATTTATAGCCATTAGGGCATGAGACGAATCATGTTTAATATCGTCAGAGATGGTGACATAACTGACTGTTTTATCATTTCCAAAATAGCATACGTAAATATTGATATTTGGTTTTTACTCCAATGATAGCTTCGAATTTCATTTTGGAGCAGAACTGTCCAATTTTCTGCAAAATCGACATGAATAACTAATTGGAAGTCATTATTCTTCGCTAAAAGTTTAACCTCTTCAATTGCTATACGTTGAATTTCTTTGACCAATTAATAAGCACTTACAGTGAGAGCACGCTCTCTTAACTATATTAAGAAATTTTCAATTGTGCTAGTTTTATTCAGTGAATTTGTTTTTCGTATCATCTTTTGAACAAAAAAGTGAAGAACATATTTTCAATTCCAAATCTGCAATGTCTTGTTTATTCTCTTTTTTATAATTATTCAAAGCATCTAACATAAGTTTAAGATTCTCGTAGTAAACGCAAAGACACGAATCGGTGGGTGGATGTGGTATAACCCACTTCGGTCTTAAAGCGTAGAATGTTGATTTACAAATTTTTGTTTTCATTTCAGGATTTTCGTCTTTAAATAATTGATTCATTTTTGTTATACTTCGCGTAGGAAAGCGTTTGACTTTTTTAGTTTTTGTACCATTTTCTTTCATAGATACTGTGTCGCTTTTATTTGCACTTTGACGAGAACACTTGAAATCATCGTTCAGATGATAATCCTTCCCTGGTAGAAAATTTCACTGTTATTTGGTCATATTTTGACCAGTTTTAGAAAAAATGACCAAGAAATGACCAATATTAATCAGAAAATAACCAATTTATCCGCTTATTGACGACGGTTAATAGTCAAAAACTGTTATAAATATGATCAATCATTTTATTATATTATTATAATAAATAATACATTAATTTATTTTTATTATAAAATATTATACTAAATTATGAAACAATATTAATATTAAATAAAATTTGTAACCACAAATATAACTTTTATCAATTATTTTTAATGAGAAACGAGTTCGATGAAAAAATTCAATTTATGTATCCCATTCACGATATTACATCAGTTAGTGTGTTTGGCAAATTTTTTTTAAATCACAGTCTTGAGAATTATATCACAGCTTTCTTCAACAGTTAATTCATTTTCACTGCAACCATTGTTTACACTGTTTTTAATAACCTCAAATTTTACACTTTCCACTCTTCTCCAATAGACTTGTTAAACTTATTGACTTGATGATATATTAGTCTATTTTCTTCCTTTTTTTTAAATTTTCTTTTCTTATTTGAAGACTCCGTACGTTTCAAAAAATGAACTACTTTATTAATTTGTGTCTGTTTTGCAGTTCTCTCAAGTTTTGGAAACTCTACCACTTTTTCTCTCTTCCTCGTTTTCTTTTTCTCTCTCACTCTCTTTTAGCTTACTTGCAAGGCAAGGTTAAAACAGAGTCATGGCAGCCTGAGAACTAACCTTAAATCTCTAAAATATTTATTTAAAGTCTCTGCTATTTTTATTATGCTGTAACATAATTTTTAGGCTTTTTGTGATCCATTTTAACTTTACCGTATTAGCAAGTTAATTTTTGTAAAGAAATTCTCTTCGTTGAAGAAAAGAAGTATATCTATAAATTTATTTGCATAAAGTATATATCTATATATATTAGCAATTTCACCATATTTTGGTCATTTTGTGATTAAAAAATTAGTCATAAAAAAATGACTAATAAATGACTAATGGCCATTTTTGAATGGTCTATTTTCTACCAGGGTTTACTTTCATTAAAATTTCACTATCCAAAGAATGGCCACAATAGTTCTCAGACTGCTTGTAAATTTTTTTATTATTCACCAATGATCGTGCTTGGTCAATCATATAAATAGTTACATTTGGTAAAACTGATAATTAATAATCTTTGGAAATATCATTTGGTATAATACTCAACAATCGCACTTTCTCAAGAAAATTTGAACAATTATCTAATGCAATTTCAATATTCTCAATCCATTTATCATTTGTTTTACATTCATTATTTTCATTCAATGCGGGTAAATCCGTTATATCGTAGACTTTCATCACTTTACTTGCTATTTGTGAATCAAATGCATCGTTTATTTGTTTTCTTTTTCGGAGAGCATAAGATTCTCGCATCTTGATATTGATACTTTGAGGCATTTTAATTGGTGAAATGTTTAATTTCAAATTACTTGAAGTCTCGTTGAGCTGTTCTACCACAGCCTCACTATGAATAAAATCTTCCGAAGATTGTTGACTGCTTGAAGTCGATGAAATAGGCGGATTTTTCACTTCATCTAATAATATTTTGTAACACGAAGGGCATACTTTATCTTCTCTAGAGAAAGAAGTATTTGGATACAAGCGCTTCAAAGACTCCGTTAGATCACCTAATTCTCTAAGCGGACTTTTGGAGCAATCATAAAAAACTTTTTTGTGCCTTTCTTTTAAATCCTTGCACTTTATTTTAACAATCAGTGATGCCATTATTGATATTCTGTTCAATGACAGATCGAAAAAAATTATTTTTCTTAAACATCTTTATTTTTTATCTTCCTTTTCTTATATTTTTAAACGCGTCAAGTCGTTAATGAGAATGCAAAGAACGAATCATCGCCACCTAGTGGTGACATGCGTCAACTCCCTACAAAATAAATTCAAATTCTAGGCACGAAATTCGAACTAATAAAAAAATTATATTCGCCAACAAAAAAAATTTTTATTATAATAATGTACCATAAAAAGAGGATAAATGGTTATGTATTCTTTCATCAAAATAACTTTTTTTATTAAATTAAAAAATTTATATCTTCAGATTTTAATCTTTAACGAAAATTGCGTTTCCTCAATGTAAATATCATATTTATTTAAAGTTTCAGCATTTTTTTTAAACTTTAAATAGTCATAACTTTGGTTCTAATTGATCAAAATATTCGATCCGGGGTTTATTTTAAAAATTATTGTATATATTTTTGATATATTAATAAATGAAAGCATAAAAATAGTTGTAAGAACACGTAAAGTCGGAAAAATAGTACGATGCGCCATGGTATCAATGTTTTAAAATCGAAAATATAAAAAAAACGTTTAAAATTCTGTTAAAAAAAAATTAAGCAAAATCGCATATTCTCACCTACTTTAAAAGTTCGTATTTTTTACACCGAAAAAAATCCGGAGTCCCAGCGGTTCCGTAAATCCTTCAAACGCTATTGTTCGCAAAACCGCAACTATATTCGTATAAAAGTCTAATCACAAACGATCCATTATCCCTTAACTCGTTGGATTCGATTGAAGTATGCGTGCGTTTATATTAACTCAACAGTATAAGTTAAGCGTATATGTAATGCTATATGTTCCATAACCAAAATGCACATGATTATAAACGTAAACGAAAGCGATTCTATCGATATAGTATTAGTACAATCCAAAATACGCAACGCATACAGTTACATTAACGAATCACATAGATTAGATAGGTGCGGTAACATAGCAGTTTACTGTGTGTACAGCGCACAGCTCTGCCGTCGAACTGTGGCCGGTGGGGGTACGTGTAATATGATCCGTCAAAATTAACAAACGCGCTCTGTTCCGGACTCGAAAGACAACGAGTCGATAAGGTTTTACACGATATTATTTAGGAAATGAAGCGATTGAAGCGACATAGTTTAACAACACGAGTCTAGTCAACACTATCATACATTAATTCTATATATAAGAAATGGAACCATTAAAGCTTACGGGAACGATAGCTATTTAAGAAAAGGAGAATCGCACTTATTCAAATAGTTGAATGCGATGATGTTTCATATTTACTTTTTAATTAATTGAGTAAATTATAATAGAAATGATGAGAGAGATACTAATACATTATTATATATTCATGGGTTTAATATTTCATTAAATATTTATAGTAAATAAATAAATGTGTATTTATTACTCGCACGCTTGAAAAATAAAAATCACTGCAAATCAAGTAATATATATTCCATTTGCCATTTAAAATAACATATAAAAAACTTTAGAAATGTAGTCTAGAGTTAGGATTTATAAGATATTTCGAATTTTTAAAATTCTAAAATAAAATTTTTAATGCTTTTTCTATACTAAACAATTATCAATTTTTAATACTAAGTTAATTAAATACTTTTTGTTAGAAAGATAACATATGATATTTTAAGAATTATGATATGTAGGTTATTTTACTTATGTGATTAGTGTAAATATCATATTTAATCTATCAAAATAGTTACAAAGTTAATATTTTTATAAACTTTAGTTTATTTTTCCATCAACAACCAGGGAAATTCCTGAAAATTAATTATTTTTGTGAAGAAAAAACTTTTAGAAAAAATGTATTAACATTTTTTTCGATTCCAAATCATTTGTGTGATCTAATTTAATTTTACAGATCGTTATTAAAGTCACCATGAAGTATAATTTACTAAAAATTGAATAGAAAAAAATTTCAAATCTATTTTTATTTCATTAACATTGTTTCCAGTCAAGAGGGCTATTTATTTATTAATTTATTCATTCATTTATCCACTTATTTAATTATCAACGAGAGTGAAATATATATGTGATTTACGTTAATTAATTGTTTATAAATTAACAACTTATCTATTTAACAAACAATAACCCATATGGAAAAAATTTTTGGATATAATTGTAAATAACTGTTAATAACTGTAAATAAATGTAAATAACTGTAAATAACTGCAAAAAAGTGTTAAAAAATGTGGGAATTGAGACATAAATAACAGTTATTTACAATTATTTACTGTTATTTACTCTTATTTACAGTTATTAACTGTTATTTTTTTAAATAAAATTAATATTTACAAAATATTTAACTAGGTCCATGAATAAATACTTCATGATATTGTTTTCAGCAGTTTTCTGCATTTATAACATGATATACTATTTGGTAAATAATAAAAAATGTTCTATGAATCGTCAAAATTTGTTCTTACAAAATTTTTGTCAAATTTGTATAAAAAATATGAAATTTATCATACAAATTATCTTATAACCTAGAATTACACTTTTCACCATTAAAAAATGTGTATTATTCATAAATTTTTGTGTTACAATATTTAATTTTAAATTTACAACAAAATTATTTGTAAATTTAACACAAAAAAATTTGTCTCATCTGAAACACTTATGTCATATAAAATAAAAATAAACTTTTTATAGTCATACATTTTTACTAAAATAATTTAGATAATAAAAATATGTTTAAATTATTTACATTAACGAGTACTCACATTTATGTCTATATTTTATAAGTCAATGAAAGCTTCAAAAAAATATTGAAACTAGTACACAGTAAAATAATTAAATTAGTCTTGTAAATGCTTAATTGTTGAGAGAACGATTTATCACAAATTTTATTTATTTTAAGAAACAATAATGAAGGCAAAAAAATTATAATAAAATAATAAAACAAAATCTCATTTTTTGTTTTATGGTATTTATGAAAGCATAAAATGGTTACAATTCTTCAAATATTGCTGTTTTGCGAATTGTGATAAGACACAAAAATAATCAAGTTCTAATTTTAATTCTGAAAGAAAATAATTCATAGTGTCCATGTATGTGTAGAAAAAAATTTTTTAATGGAAAGATTTTCAATTGAATATATTTTTGTTTGTAAAAATTTTTTTACAATTATCAAAAAAAAAAAATTAAATAAAAGTTTTTTAACAGTACATTACTTTTATTTTAATGTTTACTATTTAGTAAATTTCATAAGATTTCCAAATAAAAAATATATATAGAAAAGTTTATTATATTTATTAAAGATTTTAAAAATGATTTTCTGATGTTTTTAAATTATTCGCAAATGTCAGTATACGGTATGGATTGAATGTAAAATGTTGAAAAAATTAAGACATATCTCATACTTGTTTCGATATTCTTTGATAATTGTTTATACCTGCAGTAATTATTTAATTGGTAAATGATATATTTGAACAATATATTAAAAATTTAATAATGTAATTAACTAAAATAAAAGAGAACAGTGGTGTTTAAATAATGATTAAAATATATGTTTCAAATTAGCGAACATTTTAATTTCAATCACAGTAATAAATATATTTTAATTCAAGAGAATTTAGATGTATTTGTACAGATTTCGATTTGAAAAATAAAAAAGATAACTCGCTACTAATATCTGTATGTATACGTATATTTGTATGTACATTAAGTTTCTTTCATACTTTGCAACTATTTAAAAAAATTTAAACATTAAGAAGAGGTAGAAATTTTATATAATGTTTCGCATGAAAGCACTAGGTTATTTCTAGAAATAATACGGACATTTTTGCTAGACATAAGTATAAAAATTAAACAAAATAATTTAATCACGTACACAAGCGGAAAAAATTTACAAAGATGATTGAAAATTTTCGAAAGGAACTGAAACATATCGAAAATTTTTTTGAGAATTTGGACGAAGCATTGAGAGTATTTAAGTTTGTTATACTTTTTTTCACTTTGTTTTGTCTTGTTTCAGTTTGTTTCATTTTTTAAATGATGAGTAATAATCTGTAATAATGAGTGTTTCAGAATGTTTCAATTCGTCTCAAATTTTTTCGGTTCATTTCATTTTGTTTTATTCTTTTTTGTTTTATTACTATCTATTTCTGTTTCATTTCAATTGACTTAAAAAAAATCGCCTTGTATAAAATTTTTTGGTTGTTTCAAAAAAATTAAAGGAAGTGAAACAAACTACAACGAATTGTATTAAACTTAAGCAAACCGAAACACATTACAACACACTGAGTGTTTTGTCCAAATTCTCAGAAAAATTATCAACATATTTCAGTTTATACAATTTGTGTAAAAATGTTTTCAAAAACCTCTGGAATAATTTGAAATATCTCATTTATTTTTTCCGCCAGAGTAGTTTTTAAAAGTAATTGAACCAATTAAAATATCTTCAAAAATATGAATATTTTCATTTTCTACAATTTACTTTATTATAAATAAAAAGAAAAATAAATAAGCACGGTTTATTTAAAATTAAACTTTATAAGAACGAAATATGTATATTTGATTTTAACTATAAAATTTTTATTTTTGTCAATTTTTGTTCGAATATAATACAAGATTCTGTTTTGTTGTAAAAAAGACAAATATGCAAAAGTTCTCATTCTATAAATTTGTTTTTAAGAAGATCTCACATTTTCTACCTTTTTTTAGTCATAAGTTCCGTTGAATTCGATATATAATTATTTAGGGGGGGATCCAATATTTAGAATGTTCATTTCACATTTGCGTCAAATTACGAATTTCATTTATTCGAATCATTAATTTATAATTTCGAAGTTCAAATTTAAGAAAATTCATAAAATAGAAACGTGTAAACTACAAATGCCCAATCAAACGAAGTTAGATTATTAGAATATTATTTATTCGACGCTAAAGATGAGTCTATTACAACTGTACTAATAAACATAAAAATAAAATAGAAATTTATTTAATCGAAAATCACTGATTTATTCATTGCTGATGTTTTAAACTTAGTAGTTTTCGGTTAAATAAATTTCTATTTTATTATGTTTATTAGTGCAGTTGTAATTTCGAAATAGTTGACTTATTATTAATGTCGAATAAATAATATTCTAATAATCTAACTTCGGTTGATTGGGCATTTGTAGTTTACACATTTCTATTTTATGAATTTTCTTAAATTTGAACTTCGAAATTTCGGAATAATTATTCGAATAAATAAAATTCGTATTTTTGACGCAAATTTTAGATGAACATTCTATATATTGGACACCCCCCCCCCCATTATTTATCTAATAATTTTCTAACCAGTTTATAATCAATAATGTTTTTTTGAAAAAATTATATTTATAAATAATGTTAAGGATCATATATGAAAAAAATTATAAAAAACTTGTCTATGATTTAGTGTTTTAACACTTTTTGTGAGCAAGATTTTTTGTGTGATTTCTTAAAAACTGTTAAATAAATTATTTCCCATATAGAAATAATTTATGTGAAAAACTGTAAATAGTAGTAAATAATTGTAAATAACTGTTAAAAAATGTCAGAATTGAGACATAAATAGTAGTTATTTACAGTTATTTACTATTATTTACTATACGAAAACCTCGCCCGTAATTCCAATAAAAACCTAGATGGGAAAAATCTTTTTATGTAAACTGGTGAATAAGTCATACTCTTCTTGGCCGACTTAGATAGTAGGGTATAAAAAAAAAAAAAAAAAAAAAAAAAATTTTTTCTTCCGTCATATATCCTAGAATATCGAAATGAAGAAACACTGGGTTTATAAATTGACCCCCGTCGAACTCGCAGAACACTTACGCGACGCTCGTCTAGCGACAACCGGAACACTCATAGAACAACGCGCTTTATTTTTAGGCTACGTATCACGTCACCCAGATTTGTACAGAAACGCACCCGATGATCCACCCGATTACGACGAAGAAACGGATAAAAACTCCGATCGATTGTTAGACGCCGAATTATCGGGTTCGATTAATGCAAATAGAGAAACTGACGCCAACTCATTAACTGTAAACGCGCCTTTATCTTTACCAAACACCGGAAGTTTAACTAGCAGCGCACCAATCATCGTTCAACTGCCTAACGACACCGCACGCACAATCGACCAAATGAGAAAATGGAACGTACATTTTGACGGTAGGGACGTGTATACCTTCTTAGAAAGAGTTCAAGATCTAAAAATCGCATATGAAATTCCGGACGCGAAATTCCTTCAAGGATTTCCCGAGTTATTACGTGGAGATGCACAATTATGGTATAGAAACTGCGCTCCCGAAATCAATTCTTTCCAGCAATTAATCACGCGTCTACGTTTTGACTATTATTTTTAGAATGTCTCCCGGGTGAATTACGCCATCTCGATCGGTTAATCATAAACCGGAAGCAAGGCGAAAACGAGGACATCCGTAAATACGTAACTTCTCTCGCCACCTTAATGCGACGTCGCGGCGGCATAATGGCACAGCAACAACTAGAAAACATTTACAGCAACATGCGACCCTTTTACGACTCCACATCGTAGGTCGGATTTCTCTTCCGTCGAACAATTAATCCAACGCGTCGAAGAAATTGAAGAAGTTAAAATCCAGATGAGAGACACTCGGCCATCCGCTCAACCAACGCGTCCAAACACGGCGGCTTTTACCACACAGCAATATTCGCGCTCGCGGAATTGTTGGAGGTGCAAAGGAAAAGGGCACCATCGTTTTGATTGCACTAACCCCGGAAAGATTTTCTGTTCATTTTGTGGGAAAAACGGTACGATGACTAAAAATTGTCATTGTAAAGGGGCGAAAAGACTACGAGTAAATCGGCTGGAACCAGGAGCCCGACCGATTCCAACAACTCGTAACTCTCACGAGGCCTACGAAAATCGCTATTTCCTCTATTTCCGAATAGGTAACAAGTCAATAAAAGCTTTAGTGGATCCGGGGTCAATAACTTCTTTCGCGAAACCAGAAATCATCGACCATTGTTTGCGATCCGGCTGGACCCTTAAGAAGGAGCAAATCATAATCGGTCTAGCGAACGGATCTGAAGCAGAATCGACACAAACTATCTCCGGGGCTTTCACGTATAAAAACCGTCGTTTTGAACATAATTTCTCGATATTAGAAAACCTATGTTTCGATCTGTTACTTGGAATGGACCTACTAGTTAAAATAGGGATGCGTATCTCGATAGAAGGACACACGATAGAACCAATCCGCGATCCTGCCAGACAGGTCTTTCTCATCAATACAACGTCCGCCTTAAAACCTTTTTCTCTAAACGAAGAGAACATCGGTCAAATCGAACCGTCAAATCCTGCGCCTTTTGAACGGCAACCACTAAACGCACCGCAGTGCAGCACCGCAGAACCAGCGAATCACGCCGCCGAGATCATGGTTCCTCGATACATCGGCGATCAAAAAGACTGTTGTAAAATGGTTTCCGCCCGTGGCAAATCTATTGATTCCACGCCCGCCTATCCGAAGGACGATAGGGATTATATAGCCCCTGGAGCATTACAAAACCACCTAGACAAGCTCAGTAGGCTAAAAGACGCGCTCCAGTTCGCGAAAAATAATATCACACAAAGTTTTCACGTGAGAGCGCGAGACCGCCGACAAAGCCGCAAAGCTATCGGTCCGTCTAAGAAAAATAGATCTGCTAATCGTAAAAGCACACGACGACCCGATCACCCGTCATGTGCGTACGAAAGATCTTAAACCAACGAATCAACTCGCTGGTTATCCACGCAATGAGCCCGGGATTGTCAGTGTCACCACTCCATCTGAAAGCTGCGTCATCAATTGAGGAGGTCCGATGCGAGCACGCAGAGCTACTGGCCAGAGCTTAAACCGTGCACACAACATCTTCGCTCATCCCTCGATCGTTGACTTCGATGACTGACCAACTACCCACAAAGCTTGCGTCTCCACCGACAGGACCAATACCGTCACCTGAAATGTGCATCAGTAGAAGACATGGTTCCAGTCGGACGTCCGCCGAAACATTAGTAAGAGCGGTAAAAACACACAACGTATTTGGTAAGATTATAACTTCCATTTATTTTTACATAAGCATCCTGCACATAAATTGTCTTGCGAGATAGTTTAGATTAGCTTGTTTCTCTTACTTGTAAAAGTAAGCTTAAACATAAGATATGAATTTTTTTTCTCTCTTTAATTTGATTTTTTTTAATAATACTTAATTGATTATACCATTTATGATTATGATTAAGGTTACTTAAACTGTTAGTTTAGTTTGGGTTCGTTCGCAAGCTTCACTCTCCCAAGCGAGAGGGGTGTGCGACGATTCAAAAATCGCGCTAGACTTAGTACTTGCGCTCAGCCGCTACGACGCGCTACTCCCGCAACGGGAATAGCGAGCTCCGTAGCATATATAAGCGAGCCGCCGAGCCAGCAAGGAGACTCTCTCCTCTTCCAGTGTGTAAGAGTGGGGTTGCTCGGCACATTGGAAGTTATCCTTACCTATACTCCCGTCTCAAGCTATGTTAGGGTGGGATTGCCCGGCATAGTCTCCTATCTATCCGTCAGTGTAAGGGTGGGGTTGCCCGACACTGACTCCTAGTCACTACCTCCACCATCGCGGGTCGGGGTAGATTCCTCCATTGGTCTTCGACCAAAAGGTCTCCCCCCTCTTCTCCAGCCATGGTTTAGAGGGTTACCATCCTAGCTCTCCTATATTACCTTACCTGGCTCCGTTACCGACCGCGCCGAACTTCGTCGATAAAGTAGGTCGCGAATTTATCCGCCGAGTCTATAATTAAATTCCTTTTCTTTGTTTTATTTTTGTTACAGCCGATAAATACGAATAGCGCCACCTAGCGGTCAAGAAGACAACTAAAAAATTTTCTTTTTTCTTTTCCAACGTACGAAACGTTATTACATACAATTGTAATTTTTCTTTTGTTATTCAGTATTATTATTAAATCGGCGTTGTAATTATTTTGTTATTTTTTTTATTTTATTAATTAATAAATATAAAAGAAAAGATGATCTAAGTTTAAACCTAAAGTGTCGTGTTTGAACTTAATCACCAGTCCGCAGTACCCATCCTGCTTCCTCTCACGAACATTATCATTTAGTGTATAAGGATAGGTTAGTTTTGGATTATTTATTTAATTCTGTTAATTAACGTTATTTCTTTTCTTAATCATTTATATTTTTTTTCTCTTTAAATATTTAAAAATAGATTTTTAATTTATTTATTTTTATTTATTTCTTTCTTATTATTAATTTTATTAATTCGATAAGGTTAGGTTAGCTTAGTATGTAAGTTTGAACTTTGGCCTCCGAGAATCAACAATCTGCAGCGCCCTCTAAAAGTCTGACGCCTACGATATCAAGATCTGTTCGAGGCAAAAAGGCCAAACGTTACAGTAAATAACTGCAAATAATTGTAAAAAACTATAAATAATCGTAAATAACTGTAAATAATTGTGAAAAAAGTGAATAAATGTAAATAACTGTAAATAAATATAAATAACTGTAAATAAGTGTAAATAACAGTTAATAAGTGTAAATAACAGTTAATAACTGTAAATAAGAGTAAATAACAGTAAATAATTGTAAATAATTGTAAATAACTGTTATTTATGTCTCAATTCCCACATTTTTTAACACTTTTTTGCAGTTATTTACAGTTATTTACATTTATTTACATTTATTTACAGTTATTAACAGTTATTTACAATTATATCCAAAAATTTTTTCCATATGGGTTATTGTATGTTAAATAGATAAGTTGTTAATTTATAAACAATTAATTAACGTAAATCACATATATGTTTCACTCTCGTTGATAATTAAATAAGTGGATAAATGAATGAATAAATTAATAAATAAATAGCCCTCTTGACTGGAAACAATGTTAATGAAATAAAAATAGATTTGAAATTTTTTTCTATTCAATTTTTAGTAAATTATACTTCATGGTGACTTTAATAACGATCTGTAAAATTAAATTAGATTATACAAATGATTTGGAATCGAAAAAAATGTTAATGCATTCTTTCTAAAAGTTTTTTCTTCACAAAAATAATTAATTTTCAGGAATTTCCCTGGTTGTTGATGGAAAAATAAACTAAAATTTATAAAAATATTAACTTTGTAACTATTTTGATAGATTAAATATGATATTTACACTAATCACATAAGTAAAATAACCTACATATCATAATTCTTAAAATATCATATGTTATCTTTCTAACAAAAAGTATTTAATTAACTTACAAGGAGAGTATCACTTCTTTGGGTCATGGATCTTGCTGTAACTTACAGATATGTTTTTATACATAAAATCGTAAAAAAAGCCGCGAGCATTCGGTCTAACGCTCGATCATTCCAAGATTATGAGCTATTTTATTCAATTTCTTCGAAAAATCATTGTTCACAATATTGAATATTACTCCCCAATGAGAGCTTTTAAGTGCATTCTGCAAAATTCTAGTAAAAGTTGAGATTGAATCCTTTTGATTAAAAAAAAAACGTGTTCAAAAAGCTGAACCCATTCAAGAGTTATGGAGAAATAAAAATTGTTATAAAAATTGTTATAAAAATTAGCATAAAATTAAACTTTTATTTTGATAAAAATATTGTGCATGTTTTTTTATTTGGCTATAACTTTTGAACGGGTTGAGCTTTTTGTACACGTTTTTTTTTTAATCAAAAGGATTTAATCTCAACTTTTACTAGAATTTAATAGAAAGAACTTAGAAGCTCCCATTGGAGCGTAGTATTCAATATTATAAACACTGATTTTTCAAAGAAATTGAACAAAATAGCTCATAATCTTGGAATGATCGAGTGTTAGATCAAATGCCTGCGGCTTTTTTCATAATTTTATGTGTAAAAACATATCCGCAAATTACAACAAGATCCGTGACCCAAAGAAGTGATACCCTCCTTGTTAGTATTAAAAATTGATAATTGTTTAGTATAGAAAAAGCATTAAAAATTTTATTTTAGAATTTTAAAAATTCGAAATATCTTATAAATCCTAACTCTAGATTACATTTCTAAAGTTTTTTATATGTTATTTTGAATGGCAAATGGAATATATATTACTTGATTTGCAGTGATTTTTATTTTTCAAGCGTGCGAGTAATAAATACACATTTATTTATTTACTATAAATATTTAATGAAATATTAAACCCATGAATATATAATAATGTATTAGTATCTCTCTCATCATTTCTATTATAATTTACTCAATTAATTAAAAAGTAAATATGAAACATCATCGCATTCAACTATTTGAATAAGTGCGATTCTCCTTTCCTTAAATAGCTATCGTTCCCATAAGCTTTAATGGTTCCATTTCTTATATATAGAATTAATGTATGATAGTGTTGACTAGACTCGTGTTGTTAAACTATGTCGCTTCAATCGCTTCATTTCCTAAATAATATCGTGTAAAACCTTATCGACTCGTTGTCTTTCGAGTCCGGAACAGAGCGCGTTTGTTAATTTTGACGGATCATATTACACGTACCCTCACCGGCCACAGTTCGACGGCAGAGCTGTGCGCTGTACACACAGTGAACTGCTATGTTACCGCACCTATCTAATCTTTGTGATTCGTTAATGTAACTGTATGCGTTGCGTATTTTGGATTGTACTAATACTATATCGATAGAATCGCTTTCGTTTACGTTTATAATCATGTGCATTTTGGTTATGGAACATATAGCATTACATATACGCTTAACTTATACTGTTGAGTTAATATCAACGCACGCATACTTCAATCGAATTCAACGAGTTAAGGGATAATGGAACGTTTGTGATTAGACTTTTATACGAATATAGTTGCGGTTTTGCGAACAATAGCGTTTGAAGGATTTACGGAACCGCTGGGACTCCGGATTTTTTTCGGTGTATGTATAATATCATATAAAAATTAAAAAAAAAAAAAAAAAATATATAGTTTTTGAGAAAATCGTGTTTGAAAAAAATCGCTTTTTTCGGTTTTTCGTAAATAACTCAGTAAAATCAAATTGTATTACAAAAATCGAGATTGCATTTAAAACTAGACAGAATTTCGCACACTTTCGTTAAAAGAACGCCCAAAAAGGTTAAAAATTGACGAAGCTATAGTCATTTAAAAGTAGAGGTTCATTTTCAATTTTTGAATTTTCGATTTTACATCCAACACTAAAATTGCTGTAGTAAGAAAAAAAAATTTTTTGAGCGTTCTACGAGGTAAATTTTATCTTCATATACATAATAGAAGGTATTTGTATTACTTAAAAGAAAAAAAAATTCGATCAGTGACGGCCTGTATGAATCTGAATGGAATCAACCTGCTATTAAATCTCATTTTTGAATTGATAAATTATTACATTAAAAATTTATATACAAAAAGAAAAATATAAAAATATAATATTAAATAACTATACTACTTGGCACTATTGGAGTGATATTTGGAAAGACTGTTATTGGGTACTCTGTTAACAAAATCAGATGATAAATCACCTAATTTCTCAGGTGATTTATCATAGCAAAACAAATTGTAACCACGCAAAGTAAATTAGTTTTCGAAAGCTTATTTTCTTCAGACAATAGCGAATTAATTGTATAAAAATTTTGGAGAAAATTTATAGTATGGTTCACGCAAAATAGAAAATAAATGAAAAATAAAAATATTTTTGAAAATTTTCAAAATGCTCTAAAATTAAAACTGCGTTGAGAAAATTAGTTTTCCAAAGCTTCTTTTCTTCAGACAGTAGCGAATCCCTTGCATACAAATTTTGGAGCAAAGAGTACCCCCCGTTAAGATAGGTAAAATGCCCTCCCTCATATATTTCAAAACTAATATTTTTTCTTGTTTTTATAGTAATTAAGATTAGGTTTTGTTATATTTATAGTTTCCTAACACATACCCTAACCTCAACATAACCTAAAAATCACTTTTTTTATAAAATTTTTTTTTTATCTGGAAGGATGAATGATTTTAATCCCGCGAAAATCATATGACTAGGACTTAGCACTCTCTTTTACTGTGATTTTTTGCGAGTCCTAGAAAGCAGTTTTTCTAACCTAAAAATAACATTTAAATCATAAAATCTCCGTAACTTTGCTCAGGGAGGGGCTACAAGCAATTGTCTGGACTTAAAATTTGTATTTTAAAAAAAAAAATACAATTTATGATGACCAAAAATTCGATTCTGGCATGGCGCCATGGCGAAAAACTCGAAAAACCATTTTTTCATAGGTTTTCTGTCGGTTATTGGTCTCTAGCAACTCAAAAATCATTTTTAGAGAAAAAAACATAGCTTTATTGGATTCTACGTGAAAAAATACATTGAAAATGTGCATGATTATTTTAGGAATACTTGGATGCTGTTACAAAACAATTAAAAAAAATAAAATAATTCTGAAATCATTACATATCTACTTTGCATCGTTGCTGCATTTTATGTTTTTATGACTTTGGTCATCTCTTTAGAGTCTCAAAGCTACCATTCAATGTATTCATAGGCAAATGACGTCCACCGTGCACGAAAAACAGAGACAAATACTAGACAGATAACTATAACTCCTATATATATATATATATATATATATATATATATATATATATATATATATATGGAATAACTTGCTATCCCTCGTATATACATAAGGAATGGCGAGTTGTTCTTAGGGAACGCAAATTATTTTTCTTATACATAGATAAAAAACCAATGTTTATCTATTCCTGTAACTATTCTTTTTAGTGTTCTTTTTTAGCTTGTAAGAGACCTAACATGTTTTCTGTCCTCCATAAATCACGAACTCGATAGATTTGAACAATTAAATGATTCCAATTAAGTTCCAAATTCAAAAATTAAAAGATCATTATCTCTTTAGAGTCATAAAGCTACTATTCGATGTATTTACAGCTAAATTACGCCTATTGCACGCCAAAATAAGATTTTTAAACATAACTGAAGTAACGGTCGTATCATCTGTCTTTTTGTATTACAGTAGACTCTGGATACAAGAGAATCAACGGGCCTTCAGGAGAGGAATTTTCTTGAAAATTCTCTCATACAAAGAGTCCCCAACACGCTCGAGTCAAAAGTGATACCCACACCTACTGTTTTGTTGTGTGAGTTGTATCCAACATACGTGTATATTCTGTCTCTCTCACTTTCATAGTGGTGGGATAACGCAAATACTTAGGCTCACGCCCATATTTAGGAGAAAGAGCTCGAAATCTCTTATATCGCAATCTCTTGTATCGAGAGATCACTGAATCATTAGAGAGACAAAGACGGAATAAGGTTTTAGTAACAAATATATATATATATATATATATATATATATATATATATATATATATATATATATACAAAGAATAGTGAGCTATTGCTAGGAACTCTAGGAGCTATTTTGCTTCTAATATATATATATATATATATATATATATATATATATATATATTTATATATATATATATATATATATATATATATATATACAAAGAATAGTGAGCTGTTGCTAGAAACAACGCGCTTGATTCTCATATATGTAGAAGCAATGTATTTCTTATATCGGTTGCTACTCTATTTTTCGCGTATAATGGCCTGAAGACAAATCATAATTGTGGCAGTTCTAACAAACAGTATAAATGCTTACATAGAAGTGTACTTTCAGGCTCGAATTCATAGACCCAACACGATTGTTACTAAAACCTTATTCCGTCTTTGTCTCTCTAATGATTCAGTGATCTCTCGATACAAGAGATTGCGATATAAGAGATTTCGAGCTCTTTTTTCTAAATATGGGCGTGAGGCCCTCTCCTGAAGGCCCGTTGATTCTTTTGTATCCAGAGTCTACTGTAATACAAAAAGACAGATGATACGACCGTTACTTCAGTTATGTTTAAAAATCTTATTTTAGCGTGCAATAGGCGTAATTCGGCTGTAAATACATCGAATAGTAGCTTTATGACTCGAAAGAGATGATGATCTTTTAATTTTTGAATTTGGAACCTAATTAGAATCATTTAATTGTTCAAATCTACCGAGTTCGTGATTTATAGAGGACAGAAAACATGTTAGGTCTCTTACAAGCTAAAAAAGAACACTAAAAAGAATAGTTACAGGAATAGATAAACATTGGTTTTTTATCTATGTATAAGAAAAATAATTTGCGATTCCTAAGAACAACTCACTATTCCTTATGTATATACGAGGGATAGCAAGTTATTCCACATATATATATATATATATATATATATATATATATATATATATATATATATATATATGTACATATAGGAGTTATAGTTATCTGTCTAGTATTTGTCTCTGTTTTTCGGGTGTAGTGGACATAATTTGCCTATGGATACATTGAATAGTAGCTTTGAGACTCTAAAGAGATGACCAAGGTCATAAAAACATAAAATGCAGCAACGACGCAAAGTAGCTATGTGATAAATTTAGAATTATTTTATTTTTTTAATTGTTTTGCAACAGCATCCAAGTATTCCTAAAGTTATTATGCATATTTTCAATGTATTTTTTCACGTAGAATCCAATGAAGCTATTTTTTTTTCTTTAAAAATGATTTGTGAGTTGCTAGAGACCAATAACCGACAGAAAACCTATAAAAAAATGGTTTTTCGAGTTTTTCGCCATGGCGCCATGCCAGAATCGAATTTTTGGTTATTATAAACTTTATTTGTTTTTTAAAAATACAAATTTTAAGCCCAGAAAATTACTTGTAGCCCCTCCCAGAGCAAAGTTACGGAGATTTTATGATTTAAATGTTATTTTTAGGTTAGAAAAACTGCTTTCTAGGACTCGCAAAAAATCACAGTTGAAGAGAGTGCTAAGACCTAGTCATATGTTTTTCGCGGGATTAATATCATTCATCCTTCCAGATAAAAAAAAAATTTTATAAAAAAAGTGATTTTTAGGTTATGTTGAGGTTAGGGTATGTGTTAGGAAACTATAAATATAACAAAACCTAATCTTAATTACTATAAAAACAAGAAAAAATATTAGTTTTGAAATATATGAGGGAGGGCATTTTACCTATCTTAACGGGGGGTACTCTTTATAGAATAGTTTTTGTAAAATAGAAAAAAAATAAAAAATAAAAATTAAAAAAAATTTTTTTAAATGCTCTAAAATTAAAAGAGCGCTAAGAAAATCAGTTTTCAAAAGTTTTTCTTCTTTTGGCAGTCAAAAATAAGTTCCATACAAATTTTCAAGCAAATTCTTTGAGTAGTTTATGTAAAATACAAAAAAAATGAAAAATCGAAATTTTTTTAAAATTACTAAAATGGCTTTAAAATTAAAATTACGTTAAGACCAATTCTCAATAGCTTCCGCACCAGTTAATCGAAAAATTGAATTGTATGAAAAATTTGAAGTGAATCCATTGAGTAGTTTTTAAGATTTTACTGGCTAAATATAAACTTTTTTTTCAGAAATTTCAAAATGCTCTAAAATTAAAACTAAGCTAAGAAAATAAGTTTTTAGAAATTTATTTTATTTTGGCAATCGCAAATAATTTCCATGCAAATTTTGAAGCAAATTCATCAAGTAGTAAACAAAAAAAAACCAGAAAAATAAAAAATCTAAATTTTTTTTTTCATTAACGACTCTAAAAGTAACACACACACACGCACGCACACACACACGCACACACACACACATGCACACACACAACGCACACACACACACACGCACACACACACACATACAGACATTTTCTGGAAACCACTTTTTTCGACTCCCTGAGTCCAAATATGTACAAATTAATTAAAAAATAAAGAAAAAATTTTTTATCGATACAATGCTACTATGAATTGGGATACTGAATATAAAAAAATATTTTAAGGATACTTTTTACCTGTTGAAAAATTGCAGAAGTATTTGTCTATAAGCATTTTTAACTTGCTCATAATTAAAATTGGTTTATCAAAATCCTTAGACATCATAATATAAATCAAGACAAATGTTTTGAGCTAAGCTAGATGTTTCTAAGTTAATTCTTATCAAAAAGTGGGTTGAATATGTCAACTGTATTGTCTTGAAATGCAAATATGTAAATATAAAAAAGGGACAGTAAAGCCCGTTAATTAAATTTAAAAAAAAAGTTGCACTGTAACTTGTTGCTATAACATTCAAACAAGTAAACAATTTAAATAGTATGCCAAATAAAAACAACTGCAGCACGAAATTTAAAGTATCGTGATGCTATACATATGAGTCATTCTTAAAAAAATACTATTTTAAAGTGATTGCTTATGATTCCTTTGCTCCTAGACTCAAAAACTTGGTGCGAGAAGTATAGTTCTAATAATTGTATCTTTGGAAGTACTTATTGAAGAGTGGGGGTATAAGTGCTTGCAGTAGTTCTTTGAAAAAGTGCTTCTTAATCTTGATTTGATGTCTTTTTATATTGATGATCCCTGCTTTTGTTTAAGAATAATTGTTTTATAATTTGAATTTTAAATTGATGACAATCGATGGAGCAATGCTTATTATGCATTTTGACTCTTATTGAATGAATTGTTCAAGTGGTAAATCTGGTTCATGTAGCCTTCGCATTGTTCTTGTTTTGTTGATTTTGTAAATCGCATTGCACTTCTGTTGTTTCTTAAAAAATGACTTAATTTTACAATATGTTTACTAAGTCATATTATCTGATTGATTAATGACTGCATATTTTAGAATAAAAAATTTTTAAATAAAAGATACGTTGTGACGTAACACATCTACACAAATTTCTAAAAATATGTTTGCAGAAAAAATAACTATTATTTTTATACGTAGATTATTAAATAAAAAGAATACCTTCGTTGACTGTAACATGATGAATTAAAAAATAGTTCTATTAGTCTATAGATCTATCAATCAAATGTTGTTATTGATGTTTTAATGTTTTTTATTTAAAAATTTTTTTTCATTTACGTTTCATTGTAA
This sequence comes from Anastatus disparis, assembly GCA_017163975.1. Lineage (NCBI taxonomy): Eukaryota > Metazoa > Arthropoda > Insecta > Hymenoptera > Eupelmidae > Anastatus > Anastatus disparis. The sequence goes on from JAFFSR010000347.1 coordinate 6,103,769, forward strand.
ATAGGATTAAATTTTTTTGTCTCTATAGATATATATTAATATTGATTGTTTCTTTAAAAAAATTAATAATACATGTAAATTATGTCATGAAATTTTCACACATCGAAAATATCATTTAAGGGGATTTAATAAGGTATATGATTTATACATAGATACCGACATTGCAGTTTTCCAAATTTTTAATCTTTATTGAAAAATTTCCCGAAATTTCTTTATATTAGGTTTTTTATTAGTAAAAATGGAAGGCAGTAATAAATAGATATTTGAAACACTATTGAAATAAGAATAAAAAATTTTGAAAACTCTGACGTCGGTGTTTTTTTTACAAAATTTAATAAAAATTAAATTAAATTTATAAGGACTATACTTAAGTGTTTGATTTTGATTTTGATTTTACAAAATTTAAATTTAATCATTTGATTATTAAACTTCAATTTAGCTTTAAATAAAATCATAAAATTAATAATTATTTATATGATTAAACTTCACGATGATTACAGGGTAATTACCAATTGTAAAAAAGATATTATTACCTATTTTTCGTCTATTATTAATCTTAAACTTATATATTATTATATATCGCTATATACAAAACTTAAAATTAGCTACTACCAAGTTCACTACAAGCTTAAATTCAGCTAAATTTAACGCTGTAATGTAGGTCTAAAAATGAAGGGCACATTTCTAACGATGACAGCGGTGATATGCTTTCAATAGTATAGAGAGAATATAATATAAATAAATCTAAAATGCAGCTAAAATTCAGCTAAAATCAAAATTTACCTAAAATTGCTTAAAGTTAATATAAATTTTAACTAACTTTTAGCTAAATTTCAGCTAATTTCCATCTATATTTTGTATAAATTTAGCTAATTTTAATATTAAATTAAGCTGACTTTTGATTTAATGTAGCTAACTTTTATGTAATTTTACCTGACTTCAGCTAACTTTAAGCTAACTTTTAGCTAACTTTTAGCTAATCTTTAGCTAAATTTCAGCTAGATTCTAGCTAAATTCTAGCTAACCAAAGACAAATCGAATTCTCATACACGGTGACAGCGTCGACAGCGGCGGCGAAATCACCAAAATCCATCTAGGTAGTTATTTCTGTATTTATTTATTTATATATATATGCATGTATGTATGTATGTATTACAGATATTAAAAATATTATATTATGCTACGTGGGGTGAAAATTCGGCATTCCAAGCCGGCATAGATTAAAATAACAATTGAACTTGAATTTATTTTTTCCGTATCGAACTATACTCGGAAAATAATGAAAATTTTATGATTGCTGACACCACGTTAAATAATACGTCAAATTGTGTTGTTTTAAAAATAAATTTCTATGTGTTAAAAAGGGCAGTAATGCCCGTGGATATAATAAAAAAAAAAAAAACAAATAAATAAAAAAGTATTTTTATGAATTATAATCTATAGTGTATTACAATAAGATTTAATTAGTCTTATTTTTATGAATTATAATCTATAGTGTATTATAATCAAACAGCACAATCAACTGTTTATTTTATCTTTTAATACTTTATAACAAATAAATATTGTTTGCACACTAGCTTGTAACACATACCAGACAGAGAGAGTCGATGCATATGGCTGGTAAACACAAAAAAATTATCTATAGTATGCATATGAGAGAGAGAGAGTTCATGCTTATAATCAGTGAATAGGAAAACATACACGTATATCTCCTCTACTCTTAAAACACGCAAAAGAGACTTGAAATCACGGTAGTATATGGATCTGTGCTGGCACCAAGCTTATTGCGTAACTCGAGTGAGCATATTTGCAGACAGTAGAGAGAGAGAGAGAGAGAGAGAGAGAGAGAGAGAGAGAGAGAGAGAGAGAGAGAGAGAGAGAGAGAGAGAGAGAGAGAGAGAGAGAGAGAGAGAGAGAGAGAGAGAGAGAGAGAGGAGGGAGGGAGGGAGGGGAGGGAGGAGGGAGGGAGGGGGAGGGAGGGAGGAGGGGAGGGAGGGGGAGGGAGGGAGGAGGAGGGAGAGGAGGGAGGAGGAGAGAGAGAGGAGAGAGAGAGAGAGAGAGAGAGAGAGAGAGAGAGAGAGGAGGGAGGGGAGGGAGAGGAGGGAGAGGGAGGGAGGGAGGGAGGGAGGGAGAGGAGGGAGGAGGGAGGGGAGAGAGGGAGGGAGGGAGGGGGAGGGGAGGGAGGAGGAGGGAGGAGAGAGAGAGAGAGAGAGAGAGAGAGAGAGAGAGAGAGAGAGAGAGAGAGAGAGAGAGAGAGAGAGAGAGAGAGAGAGAGAGAGAGAGAGAGAGAGAGAGAGAGAGAGAGAGAGAGAGAGAGAGAGAGAGAGAGAGAGAGAGAGAGAGAGAGAGAGAGAGAGAGAGAGAGAGAGAGAGAGAGAGAGCAAAAAGGGTAACAAAAAGCATAAAAAATATTATTCTTTTCTCTATGGGTGTGCTTGAGAGTTTAAATTTATACGTACGCTGTTATATAGTAGAGCCAATTGTCGCGTGCATGATTATGTTGTTACGAAGTAAATTTTCCACATAAAATAATTTAATTCTTTTTAGTACAGTAGAGCCTTGCGCGTAAGAAGAAAAGTGATACTTTGTGTGAAATTTGTATGAATTCATAATTTCTTTTTCTTTCCTTACGATGGAGTCGATTTATAAGCGTATTAAATGAGGAAAAAAGTGTAATCTGTTATCGTTAAATTCATTAATAATTTTGTTTTTTATAGAATCGCGCGAGCCTTTGAGCCGTTGGCAAAATTCTGCGAAGAGAGTCACTGCTGTGTATAAAGAAGGGGAGGTAGATCGCATGAAGAGAAAGAAGCAGTAAGCTTGCGCGCGCGGTAACATAGCAAAAACTTACAGCCGTGCGACGTTCTATAGGAATAAAAATATAAAGATGGTTGTGCCATCGGATGTAATATATAGAGTGAGTGAGAGAGAGAGAGTGAGAGATATATGCGTAGATTTTTATATATATAAAGCCAGAGTGAGTGAGAGAAGCCGTGCCAGAAATAAAAATTAAAAAATTTATTTGATTGTATGTGTGTTAGTGCCGAATTAAATGTTGTCAATTTATTATAAAAAAATTTATTTAATTTTTTTTAAAGTTTGATAAAATAAAGTAAAGTCGTTTATTTATTTAACCAGTGTCTAGTGTTTTATCATTTTTCTTTGTAATTAAACCTAACTCTTAGACTCTCGCATCCCGATCGAGAGTTATAATTTCTAGGCGAATTCCCTCTGCAGATTTTGAATCTTAATAAAATCCTTTCATAAAATAAAATTTATTTGCGCGTTTTCTTTTAGGGACTTGCTGGACGTCCAGCTAAGGATAGTAACGTCGCAAAATGGCGGCCTGCCCTACGTGCAGGCCTGAGCCGAGGAATTTAAGAGTTTAGGTAAATTTTAAAAGAATACAAAATTTTGTGTGAAAATCAGTTAAAAAAGTGTGACTAGTGTATGAGAGCGTAAGAGTAACACGAGAGTATAGAGTTACAAGTAGAAGCAAGCACACGCGTCATAGTGGTGCCTTTCTTTCGTTCTTTGTTTCCAGTATTGTACATAGTAACATAGTGATAAGTACATTATTGTTTATATATATATATATATATATATATATATATATATATATATATATATATATATATATATATATACATATACATATATTCTATTATATCATATACACATATTACTCGTACACAAATAGTGTGCGCATATACTTTCCTTACCTCGTGCCAAGTATACAAAAGAGTGTTCGAAAAAAAATATATTGAATAAATAATAATTTTTTTTTAAATTTTAATAGTTAAAATAATTCAATAAAAGAAATTAATTTTAATGATTCCAATAAAATATCAGTGGTGCCTGTAAGTGATTAAAATTAAAAAGAGTATTAGTGTGAAAATTTTAAGAAAACCATTTTTTTTATTATTACCGTTTTAACAAGATAATAAAAAAAAGAAAATTTGTAGTGGCGCGTGTTATTTTAATAAAAAGTAAATTGATTTTTTTTTTTCTTTCTCTTTTGTGTTTAAAACAATTTGAAATTATTTTGACATTTTATTCTTTGTGAGTCTTAATATAACAATTATTTTTTTTTGTGTGTGACTGTTAGTGACGCGAGTTTTAAACGAAAATTTTTTATACGAGTCATATAAAGAAGTTTATACAGATAATTTCCTTTTGAGAGATCAGACTTTTTTTTTTAAAATAGTCTAAATATCTTCTTTTTTTTCTTTAGTGACTGATTACAGTATTACTAGCACGAGGACATAGTAAATTTTTCCTTTCCCCATATCTTTTACCATTTCAGAGTAGTGTGCTTAAAAAAAATTTTCATTAATTGGCGAGCAATATTACAATTTGTTAAATAAATTAAAAACGAAATTTGTAAGGTGTTAGGAAAAGTTCAGTAAATTAAAAGTGAGTCGTGTGTTCAAAAGTTTTTTTTGCAACTCAATAATTTTCGTGTCTACTGATTTTTAAAAATTTTTTTTCATTGTTGCGTAAAATTAAACAAGATTTTAATACAAATGACAAGTAAGAGTTTTAATTTCTAGCGCTGGTGTAAAATAATTAATATTTTTTTTATTATAATAAAATAATAGAAAATGTCAGAACACGTGGGAATTATGGAAATGCTAATGGAGTCACGGGAAAGGAGAGCAATTAAGCGTGATATAAAAAAGTTAGGCGCGGCCGAGGTTATCAGTCAATTAGAAATTCGCGGTTGTAATATCAGTGGTAGTGACGTCGTTCGACGTGATAGGCTAGTGCGCGCCGTATTAAGAGAGAACGAGCCCAATAATGATTTAATACCGTGATACGAGTGGGATTACGCGGATTTTGTAGAAGAGAATAGAGACATCAAAAAGTCTGTAGTAGCGCCCACTTAACAAACAGCATCTATGGCAATGCCTAGAAAACGGGGAAGGCCGCGCAAGTTAAATAACGAGGAAGTTTTACACAGAGAACGAAGTAACGCGTCATCGCCTTTACATAGTGAGCCCGAAAGAAATCAGCCTCTTGAGATAATAGCTGATGTTCATGTGCCGGCTTCAAGTGCGAACGTAACTATACCGACGGCAACAGTAACTACTAGCACGGCGAGCATTAACATGGCAGTACCCGTTGTTGCAACGAAGAGTTAGCTTATTACAAAAGACTTCTTGATTCTCAGCGCCCTGTGTATAGAGAAGAGCCTGAAACGGTGCGATTTTTAAGCGAAAATAATCAAGCGTTAAATCGAGAAAGCATAAACAGACAAACCGGTGTTAGTGGCGTTGACAGCAGGGGTAATTTAAATAATTCGCGTGCGTTTAGGGAAAATGCGAGTAACTTAAATACTTCTAGTAGTGACACGAATTACTCACCTGTTAGAATACCTGTTAGTAATGCCAATACAAATGAAGTGAAATCAAACAGCGCCAGTGTAGCGCCTCGAGAGAAAAACGATGGGAAAACGTCTAAAGCTGTAAAACATTTAAAATATTGAGGATTAAAATTCACAGGTGAAGGCAAAGATGAGGACCCAGAAGAGTTTATAGACGAGTTAAATGATTGCCGCGATGGAGCCGAAGAAGGTGATAAAGACTTGTTGAAGGGACTTCCAAGCATTTTCTCAAAAAGCACCGGCCGTTGGTTCAGAGCAACTAAAAGCAAGTTCAATTCATAGGATGAATTTGAGTCAGCTTTTAAAAAAAGATTCATTAAAGAGTATCGTAAAGAAGATCTCATGAATGAATTGCGCCAGAGAACACAAGGAAAAGGCGAAGAAATTTCGGTATACTTATTGAGTATTCGTTATATTGTGTCGCGTTTCAAAGAGCCGCCAACCGAAGCCGAGCAATTAGAAATAGTTCAAAGGAATCTTTTGCCAGAGTATAGGAAAGCAATGTCCGACAAACTGATTGAAAACTTGGATGAACTTGAAAGCTACGGACACTGATGGGAGGATCAGAAGGACTTGAACAGTCGCTATGAGCCCCCTCCTCCTGCAGAGAAAATGCGTGTTAAGGGAGCAGCTTTTATCGGCGCTGCAAGTAAGCACAGGCTTGCAGCTATTGAAGAAGAAGTCGCAGCAGTATCGTCAGTAAAAGAGCCAAAGAAGAATAACAGGAAAAATAATAAGCAGCAAAAGAATAGAGATGACAACGCTAGCCAAGAGAGTTCTCATGACGAGCAAGGTTTAGATAGAGAGATTAACCAAGAGAGAAATGAAATGCCAATGTCTGGGACCGTTGCTGCGACGGTAGAAGCGCCAGCAACGAACACACAGAATTTCTTGCGACCAAATAACTTTGAAAATAGTCAAAATTATCGTAGAACTTATGGAAATGATAATAATTTGCGTCAAGCAGGAAACAATTGGTTAGGTAGAAGTTCACAGTGGCCTAATAACCAGCAGCGAAATGGAAATTACAATCGCTATGAGAATACGCGCCCGATAAATGAGAGAAGATATCAACCAGTAAGAGACATAGCTGCAGCAAGAAGCAATGAAAGAGGTGAATTTTTAGGCGGGTACCGAATCTGCCAAGCAGCAGGACATTGAGCTTTAGAATGCCCGGACGTCGTCTGCTACAGCTGTAACTTGAAGAGGCATTCTAGCCGAGAATGTCCTAATAAAGCGCAAAAATCAACAGTAGTTTGCCGAAATTGCGAGAGGCCCGGATTTATCTTTAAAACGTGTTCTGATTGCGCTTCGTTTCGAGTCAATATGGGAAACTTGAAACGCGGGGAACAGAAGTGAGTTCTTTTGTTCCCCGGGTAAATAATTTTAGTGGCGCCGATAAGAAGAGCGAAAGAGAGAAAGAGATAGAAAATAAAAAGAATGAAAAAGAAGAGAGAGACAGGGAAAAAATTAAGAGTGAGAGCAGAGAAGAAATAAGAGCTAGAAAAACTGAAATAAATGAGGAGAAAATACAGTTTAAAAAAGAGACAGCGAGCGAAAAGGAAGAAAATGCAGAAATTATAAGAGAGAAATTACAGAAGAGAGGCTTGTGGCACCCGAACTTTAAAGATATAGTGCCTACAGAAAATGGCCTTCCTTTTCTTACGGCGAGAGAATTTTCGGAGAGAGAGATAGAATCGTTACTGCAGAGACATACAGAGAGAGAGAAGGAGAATCAGCTGATCGCCGAAGAAGCAGCGGGGTATCGACAACTAGAGAGCGTCATGAGAGTTTTAGAACGCTTAGAGAACTGTAAAGAAATGCGTGCAAAAGAGAGAGAAGCTGCAGAGCCACCGAACGAAAGAGAGAGTAGTAGCGTCGTGGAAAGGGGAATTTTTCATGCGTCGAAGAAGGAAGACGAAAGCCAAGAGCTTGCAGGCGTCTCTACTGAAAATCGTAACTTTTTAATAGTTGTATTAGACGGAGAGCCTTATAGAGCCTTGCTTGACCCTGGCGCCACACTATCCTTAATAGGCCCCAAGGTAGTTGAAAAATTTCGTCATAAGCTAAAGCCTAATGAAACACTAGTGCGTGTGGCTACCGGCAAAGCTACTAAAGTTTTAGGTGTGTTAAAAACTCTCATGGACATCGATGGAGTTGCAAGAAACATAGAGTTAAAAGGCGTGCCTGCACTTGATCAAGAAATCATTCTAGGCATGGATTTCTGTACAGCATTCGATTTTGACGTTCGATTAGGAAGAGGTCTTGGAGAATTTCTGATGGTGATTGGCATCCTTTCTTACAAAACGAAGAAGATAACGAAACAAAAATTTATGCTGAGTGTGCAGGAATTTCAGAACTTAGTAATGAAGAGAGAGAAAAAGTCGAACAGCTGGTTGAACGAGTTTTAGCGACAGCAACTACACGGTGGGCTATTTTAATCTATGCACCTGAAAAACTCAGTAAGTTCGCATCCTATCAAAAAATGACCTTTATAAAAGTTGTAGGATACAAAGGGGGTCAAACAATAGTGACCTTGAATTTGACCTTCAAGCTGACCTTCAAGGTCAAATCAAGGTCAACTTGAGTTTTTTAAATGGAAACCCCTATTTTTTACACCAGAATCGGAAAGGGCGGGAAATTTTACGTCCGAATATGCTCTCAGGTCATCTGACCTCGATGACCTCAAAGGTCAGATGAAGGTCATAAATACGAAATAATCAGATGGCTATGAAAAATCTTAGGTAGGGTATTGCCGAAAAAGTAAAGGTCAACACTGAATTTCTCGATAAAAATTACTCAAATTATGATCTTCATTTTTTCGACAACACCTTACATAAGAATGTTGACAGCTACCCAATTATTTCGTATTTATGACCTTCACCTGACCTTTGAGGTCATCGAGGTCAGATGACCTGAGAGCATATTCGGACGTAAAATTTCCCGCCATTTCCGATTCTGGTGTAAAAAATAGGGGTTTCCATTTAAAAAACTCAAGTTGACCTTGATTTGACCTTGAAGGTCAGCTTGAAGGTCAAATTCAAGGTCACTATTGTTTGACCCCCTTTGTATCCTACAACTTTTATAAAGGTCATTTTTTGATAGGATGCGAACTTACTGAGTTTTTCAGGTGCATAGATTAAAATGGCCCACCGTGTAGAAAGCCAGGAGTGACACATCTAACAGAACATCATATTGATGTACAAGGTGCGCTGCCTGTGAAACATAAGTTGCGCCGTATGTCGCCGAAAATGCTCAAGATAGCTCACGCTGAAGTGGAAAGACTTTATAAAGAGGATATCATAGAGAGATCTGCGAGCGATTGGAGTAGCACCCCGGTATTAGTGAGAAAGCCTGATGGATCTTGGAGATTTTGCGTTGATTACCGAGATTTAAATAAAGTGACTAAAAAGGATGAGCACCCATTACCTAATATGGACTCTATTTTAGATAAATTGCGTAACGCCAAGTATTTATCTAAAATAGATTTAAAACAGGCGTATTTTCAAGTACCTATGGAGCGCTCAAGCCGCAAATACACTGCTTTTGCCGTCCCTAGCTCAGGTTTATGGCAATTCAAGCAAATGAGTTTTGGCCTTACTAATGCGCCGCGAACACAACAACGATTTATCGATCTCTTATTTGGCTCTGCGTTCGAACCCTTCGTATTTGGCTATCTTAACGACATCATAATAACGACTGAAACCTTCGAGGAGCATTTACACTGGTTAGAAGTAGTGTTACAAAAATTAGTAGATGCCGGGTTAGAAATCAATAAAAAGAAGTGTGAATTTTGCTACTCTCAAGTATCTTATCTAGGATTCTTGTTAGATAAGGACGGACTAAGGCCAGACCCGGAGAGAATAGCGCCAGTAATGAATTGTCCTGCGCCACGAACTGTTAAACAATTACGCAGTTTTCTTGGTATGGTAGGGTGGTATGCACGCTTCATAGAGAACGTCGCTGAGTTTAAATTGTCATTAGTGAAATCACTGCGCAAAAATCAGAAGTGGGAATGGAATGACGAGCAGCAAGAAGCTTTCGAAGCGTTAAAGAGAGCTTTAACGACAGCGCCAGTGCTAGCAAGGCCTAACTTTCGTAAGCCTTTTACCGTGCAATGCGATGCAAGTGGGTATGCCATTGGCGCCGTGTTATCACAAGAAGAAGAAGATGGAGAGCACCCAATCGTGTATATAAGTCGGGTAATAACACAAGCAGAGAAAAACTATTCTACTACAGAAAAGGAGTGTTTAGCCGTGAAGTGGGCCATTAAGAAGCTTAGACCGTACGTAGAAGGATATAAATTCAAAGTAATAACTTATCATAGCGCCTTAAAGTGGCTAAGAAACTTGAAAGATCCAACAGGTAGATTAGCTCGTTGAGCGTTAGAAATGCAGCAGTGGGACTTTAAAAATTATTCATAGAAAAGGAGCTTTGAATAAAGTGCCAGATACACTCTCTCGAATCTATGAAACAGAAGAGGTAGTGTCAGCATTTGAAGAAATAAGAGACAGTAATTATTTGCGCCTCATGGATGAAGTTGTAAAATCTCCGGTAAAATATAAAGATTGGAAAGTTGAAAATGGATGCCTGTATAGATTTAGAGAAGATCCACCGATAGACCCAGTAACACATAAAGAAGAAAATTGGAAACTAGTAGTGCCTATAGAACATAGAGAACGAGTGTTAAAAGAAGCCCATTGTTCGCCGACAACAGGACATCTAGGAATCGAGAAAACGTATGATAGATTAGCGCGCGAATATTATTGGAAAGGTAGTTATCAAGATGTGCATAATTTTATTAAAGCGTGTGAGCAGTGCCAGCGTTACAAAATAACACAGACAGGCGCACAGGGTTTGATGGATCATAAAATAGTAGAAAGGCCGTGGTCAGTAGTAGCAGCTGATCTTATGGAATTTCCGCCGAGTAAATCGCAGCATAAGTACTTGATCGTTTTTCAAGATTTATTTACGCGTTGGGTCGAGTTAAAGCCGTTAAAAAAAGCCGATGGTAAATCCGTAGTAAAAGCATTAGAAGAGTTAATAGTTTTTCGTTGGGAAACGCCAGATTATTTCTTGACAGATAACGGTAAAGAATTCGATAATCAAAACGTGGAGAAAGCCTTAAAAGATTACGGAATTAAGCATGTAATTACGCCAATGTATCACCCCCAAGCTAATCCTGTAGAACGCGTAAATCGTACTTTAAAAACAATAATTGCGACATTTGTAGGTAACGATCATCGCAACTGAGATGTGCACGTACATGAATTCCGACACGCCGTTAATACAGCCGTGCAATCTTCAACTAAAGTGTCACCCGCGTTTCTAAATTACGGTCGTCATCCTAGGCTAGTAGCAAGTTTGAGGAGAGAGATAGAAAATATTAATTTAATTAAAAGAATAGAGCCAGAGGTATGGATAGATAGGTTAAAAAGATTAGATGCGTTGCGTGATTTAGTGGCGAAGCATATTGATGAGTCGCGAGCGAAACTTTATAATAAGGGCAAGAGAAAATTTATAATAAGGGCCGGAAAGATATACTTTTCTTCGTAGGTGATAAAGTAATGCGGAAAACTCATGTATTATCAGACGCGTTTAAAAAGTTTTCAGCAAAATTAGCGCCGAAATATGAAGGGCCATACGAGATAATAGAAGTAAAATCACCGGTCGTTTATATACTAGGGCAGGGGGAACAAGAAAATCGAAAAATCAATAAGGCACACATCCCTGAGTTGAAAAGATATATCCCTCCTAGAAATCCCCTGGGCGATAAGAGTAGAGTCAAATGAACTAATTTTTTTTCTGATTTAACAGGTGAATAAATAACCAAAATGCCGAGAGCTTGGCAGAGGCGAGGCGATAGATTCATGGGTCGTCATGTGCCTTTTCCGGAGTTTAAGCCACCTACAGGGGCCGGGTTACTGGGGAGGGTAGCCGCTGTGAGCCACACTGTAGAGCCAACCGATGACCAAGAGAAATGAAATGTCTCTGGAAGAAGTGCGAACCGAGGATGAAAAAGAAGGGATCATCGCTCGAAGGACGCAAGTTACAGTGATGAAGATTTTAAGCCTGCCCACTGATTCAAGGCAAGCTTGGTATGGTCCAACGACTGTAAGCGTCCACCAGGAGTTAGCCTCAGCGATGGCCACCGGAGCAATTCCTAGGTGATTTGGAGAATTGCGTCGACCTCATTTACTTGAAGAAGAGAATGACCAACCTCAACCAAGAGTTGGTAGTGGTGCCATCGAGACCGTCGATTTAACAACGGAAGAGCCTGCATTGGAATCAAGAAGTCAGGCCAAAGCAGCTGAAAATTTTGAAGCCGAAAGTCATAATGCACAGAAGGATCTTGAGGAGTATTTGGCTCATGACAACCCTTGTAACTCGAGAGACATCGAGAGCCGAATACAGGGCGAATTATTGGATGCAATCGTGGAAAATGGTGCACGCCAAGTATTGAGAGTTCCACCTACACGGCCTATGGAGTCAGCGTCTGTGCTCAGAGGGGTCGTACCAATAGAGAGCTATCAAGAAGGACTCCTGGCCTGGGATTTAGGCATGGAAGTCGAGAATGAACCAAGTCATGCCAATCTACCTCAAGAAACCGTGAGACCAGCTCAAAGTAAAAGTCATAAAGCAAGAAAGCAAGGAAGATCTGCTAATCCCAATAGGCAGCTTACGGTCGATGATTACGAATCAGGAAGGATCGACCTAGGATCACGCTCACCATCACCTCCTTTTGGGCCAAGTAATTTAGTACGACGAGAGCCAGACAAACCATCTCGTCCACACAGTAAATCCGCTCAACAAAGAGAAAGAGAAGGGTTAGCACGAAGAGAAGCCCCATTACTACGCCGTAATTGGGCACAAAACCAAGAGAGATTGCCAGCCAGAGTAAGTGGGGTTATGTTTGGAGTATTGAATTCGTTGCCAACCGATCTAATGGTGGACCCTCCTCCATACGCCTGCTTCAACTGTTGGGAGAGAGGCCATAATGGTCGCAGATGCCCGCATCAACGCCTGCGTGTATATTGCTACAACTGTGATAGAAGTGGCGTCGATCTAAAAGTATGCCCTCGATGCAGCGAACCACATAGACGCTACGTCGAAGCGGTGTTTGCTAATGTACGAAGAGCTCAGGATGTACCTGGCAGAGCCGAAGTTAAAAGAGACAGCCGTACTCAAAGTAATCGTCGAGAAGTGAGCCAAAGAGTTTCAAATGACGCCGGAAGAGTATCAAATGAGAGACAGGGAAGAAACATTGAAAATCAACAGCCAGACAATCGACGGCTAGATCGAGTGTGGGACCGTTTAGGTCACCGAGTAGAGCCTGAGCCAGCAGTAAATGCAAGAGCCAATATGGGAGAGCAAGATCCTGTTCGGGACGCTCTACGATTAATTGAAGGAGTATAGGACCTCTCAGCTGAAACCCGAGAAGCTGTACTCACAGGGGTGTATCGAGAACGATCTCAACGACAATAAATTGGAAGAGGATGTAGTAGTAGCGCCCGGTAGCAAGAAGAGAGAAATAAAATAACAGCGAAATAAGCATATCAGTGGATAATAGTGCCAATAAAAGAATAGGAAAAGTAAAAAGGACAGAAGGAAGATTGTTAGTTGTACTAGTCCAGAAGAATAAGATTAATAATAGTAGCGCCATAAACAAAATTGGAAAAAAAAAGAAAAAAAAATAAATTCATTATTCGTTATGTTTTTGAAGAGAAAGATAAAACAGATGAAGACTAAACAGAGAAGAGAAAAGATTTATGCCATATTAGCGCCAAGACAACAACCAAGAAAAAAAAGAACAATCTTTCATTGAGGAAGAAACCATTGGAAAGAGATCCCGGAAGAGTTACAACGCTAAGGTCCACCCGGGCCAAGGTGAGTTGAAATTTATTTTTATTAAAGGTGACATCAGATCAGTAATTAGAATTTTTATATAGACAAATTATTTGAGAAAATAATTTAGTCTAGAGGAGGGGAGTTTGTGACGTGGTTTTCACGTCCCAATAGAAGCAAAATATTTAGATATATTTTTATGGCATTAATTAATTTTTTTCAGAGAAAATCTGATAGCGCCAATAAAAATTTTTTTTTTTATTAACTATTAAAATAATGAGTAACATGGTGAACTTTATTTATTTCATATAAAATAATGTGACGGAGCGATGATTCTGAATTCAAACACTCCCGCCTAGCTGCAACGATGACCAAGTTGCGAAAGAGAAGAAGACGGTAGTGGCGCCATCCAAAAAGAAGGAGAGAGAAGACTTAAAACAATAAATAATTTTTTTTATTTTGCGTGAAAAGACTTTAAGTATTAGAAAATTGTTTGTGAATAGTGTCAGAAATTTAAGATGAGTAATTAATTGTATTGTAAAGCGTGTAAGAATGTGTGAGCCTAAAGAGAGTTTGTAAACGCGTTGTATGTGAATAAGGTGTGAGAGAGAAAGAGAGACCGGCATGCGAGCGTTGACAAGTTTGCCGGCCGGCGATTTCGAAAAGCGCGCACAGAGAAAATGTGAATTCAGAGGTTTTCAATCGAGTTTATTAATTTGAAATAGCGAGACTTGTTGATTATAATTTTTACAAAATAACGAGAATATTTTAATTATAAAAGATTAGTAATAATCTGAAGTAATAATATTTAGCACCCGGAAAAAGTAATGTAAAATCTATAAGCCGCGTTGTGATCGGTCCGCCGAAAAACGTTGTGAGCCGTCAAGTTCAAAGTCGACGGGCCCGGCGTCAGTCTTTATGTGAGCATCGTTGAGTAAGGTCATGAGTAACGAGAGAGCGAGAGTAAAATTTTAAGAACAAAGTGAGCTTTGAAAAGAGTTTCGAGATTTCACTATTTTATCAATTAAAGTGAGATTTCTTTAATTTTTTTGTTCTTTGACAATTTATTAGAGCCACGCGTGAAATATCGCTCTCTCTATTGCGTCGTAAATAAATGGAAAATAAATAAATGGAAAGAAAGAATTAATAGTGATTTCGAATATATATTAGTAGCACTTTTTTAGTTGCACCTATTCTTCAGAAATTCTTCAAACGGTTCTCCACCGAATTTTCTTCAAGCCAGCCGATCATGCTCTCTCTTGCAGCGGGTACGAGTAGCGTTGATCAACCGGACAACGAGGAAACGTTAAGCGGGATCACTACGAGCATGAGAGAGAGAGAGAGAGCACAAAAAGGGTTACAAAAAACATAAAAAATATAATTCTTTTTTCTGTGCGTGTGCTTGCGCGTTTAAATTTATACGTACGCTGTGATATAGTAGAGCCAATTGTCGCGTGCATGATTATATTGTTACGAAGTAAATTTTCGAAATAAAATAATTTAATTCTTTTTAGTACAGTAGAGCCTTGCGCGTAAGAAAAAAAGTGATACTGTGTGTGAAATTTGTATGAATTCATAATTTCTTTTTCTTTCCTTACGATGGAGTCGATTTATAAGTGTATTAAATGAGGAAAAAAAGTGTAATTCGTAATCGTCAAATTCATTAATAATTTTGTTTTTCATAGAATCGCGCGAACCTTTGAGCCGTTGGCGAAATTCCGTGAAGAGAGCCACTGCTGTATAGAAAGAAGGAGAGGTAGATCGCATGAAGAGAAAGAAGCAGTAAGCTTGCGCGCGCGGTAACATAGCAAAAACTTACAGCCGTGCGACGTTCTATAGGAATAAAAATATAAAGATGGTTGTGCCATCGGATGTAATATATAGAGTGAGTGAGAGAGAGAGAGTGAGAGATATATGCGTAGATTTTTATATATATAAAGCCAGAGTGAGTGAGAGAAGCCGTGCCAGAAATAAAAATTAAAAAATTTATTTGATTGTATGTGTGTTAGTGCCGAATTAAATGTTGTCAATTTATTATAAAAAAATTCATTTAATTTTTTTTAAAGTTTGATAAAAGAAAGTAAAGTCGTTTATTTATTTAACCAGTGTCTAGTGTTTTATCATTTTTCTTTGTAATTAAACCTAACTCTTAGACTCTCGCATCCTGATCGAGAGTTATAATTTCTAGGCGAATTCCCTCTGCAGATTTTGAATATTAATAAAATCCTTTCGTAAAATAAAATTTATTTGCGCGTTTTCTTTTCGGGACTTGCTGGACATCCAGCTAAGGATAGTAACGTCGCAAATTATAGCCTGGTATGGGAAAAAATTAATTTTTTTACACTCCAAGCGCGAAGCTCCATTTCGCGCACCCTGTACAAAGTGGCACGTGCAACTTTATACAGTTCGATACTTGTGCGAGAAAGTGATTTCTTTTTCGTGTGACCTTGTCATTCTCACTTCGCTTGGGCGCAAACCGCCACACGAGTAAAAAATTACTTTTTCGCCATACCCTGCCCGAAACTACGGCTTTCGTCCCGGCGCCGAAAAAAAAGTCATAGTTTCGGCCCGGGTATGGCGAAAAATAGTATATACTCCACGGGAGGTAAAATGGCGACCCCATAGCACATATTTGCCACCCTCGCCTTCGGCTTGAGGTGACAATTATATGTGCTATGGACTCGCCAATACTTTACCTCCCTTGGTGTGCAATATACTATTACGCACTAGTATTGAAATATACTATTTATATGTAGCGGACAGCGTGTAAAAGAGTTTAAAATTATAATAGTGTAGACGATTCTTAGAATTCGAATGCTTATCGTGAATCAAGTACCTTTCTCTGTCTCTTTCCCACCTTGGTGTCAGGCTTTTATAGAGATTTCAGAAGAAACATATGTATTATACAAGTGCTCATATAGAATGAAAGGTTGCTGCAAGGTTCCAGTAATGATGATTTCATTACTGAAACCTTGCAGCAACCTTTCATGCTGTATGGGTGAGTGTCATTCCAGGACTTTTTAAAAAAATGGATGCAGAGGGATCACGGATATTCCTTAAATTTTATTATGTTTTTGTAGTATTGAAATCAGGAACTTAGCCAAAATTTCAGACTTATTTAAATTTAAGCCGAGTTATAATTATTTAGTCTTAAAATTGAGCTTTTTTGAGAATTCGAATGCTTGCCATATCTTTAATTATAGTCACATTTTGATGTTTAACATTGAATTTTCTTTGTTTCTATGCCAGCTTCAAAAAGGTTTTCGAATTTAATAATGAAAATATAGCTCAACCTCTGTCAGCCCAGAAAGAAAGAGAAGTTTTTCACTGAATTACTTATTTTTTAATAGATGCTACATTTCGCAATATTGATACTTTTTAATTATACGAAAAGATTAAAAATGGATGCGGCTGCATATATATCTAGGTATATTACTCTAAAGTTAGTCGAAAATATGAAAATTTTAATTTTTAACAAATTTTAACCCCCTAAAATATATAATCCGTTTACTCTAATTTTCATGAAACTTTTGGGAAAGATTTTAGTTACATAGAAAAAGATTATCTAAACCTGCTTGTGACACAAAAAGACTTTTATTATAACAATATATTATAGCTGGTACTAAAAATTTAAATCGCCATTAAATTTATGAAAAAGCTTGTCGGAGTTCAAGAACCGAAGACATGGCCTATACAAGTACTGGTTTTTGCTTTTACACTTTGAAATTGCTATACATATTTAAATTATCATTAAATACTAATTTACTTGACTTAACATATGAATCGAGGATTTTCATATTGTTTATCTTCATTTTAAATAATAAATGTAATGCTATTAACGATACAGTGTCTTCCAAAAGTTCCGGGCCTAGATAACTTTAAAACGGCCTGAGATATTAGATTAAAATTTTTACAAGTCCGATAAAGTTACAAAATCTATTGTTCAACAAAAAAGTACCCACTCAAAATCCTCCGGAAGGCAAGGGTGGTGGCAGGGGGGAGACGAAGTAGAAAAACCAGGTGTGGCAGTCGTGGGGACAGGCCGACAGAATACTTTTTTTGGTTTAATGACAGTCTTGCTTCTCATAGAATGATCAATTTTCCGTCACGATTTATTTGAAAATATTTTTTATATCAAATAAATATGTATACGCACAACAAATTATAAACTCATGAAGTAGAATAATGGTAGTTCTGGGTAAAGAGAAGGCCCCCCTAAGTACATTTGCAACTTACTTAGCTACTTAATGATATAAAATTATATTTATAATTATACTTAATGAGCTAAATATAATGATAATAAATATAAAAAAAAATTAATTTATTAAAATTTTTTAATGATTTATAATAATTATTATATTCAATATGGGAATTGCATATAATCATAATCTTTTTTATTCAAATTTAAAACTTAACTCAATAATAGCCAAAAATATAATTAATATTTTTTTCATAGTTTCTTAAAAATATTTAAAAAATGCACAGTGCGTATGTGAATTATAATCACAGTTCTAAACTATAGTTAAGTCGATGTTTTTCTTGAAACTTTGAATCGAGCACTAAATATAAATCATTTGAAAATCAATAATTTTACTGTAAGCATGTTAAATATTAGAATTTAGTCTTTTAGTATATCTACCAGCCATTTCAATTAATCAATGGCGAAAAATATTCGTAAGACTATTCTACACTTTATGTCTAAACAGCTTGATGACATGGCTTTTATTTGTAAACTTATTCGCGATTTGCCTACGTTCCCCTACTGACAACTAACCTCAGACCGTCAGAAATTCACGAGAAATAATTTAGATAAAAAGCACTCATTCAAATAGTACTATCTCTGTTTCTACTTATCACACAAAAAAAAATTAAAAGTAATAAAATTTTATTCTATTTTTATCCTCTTTTAAAATTTGTAAAAATTTCAAATTAAGCAAGTTTTTTTAATTGTATATTTATCAATAATTACTAAAAAAATTCAAACAGAAATGAACAGAATTTAAAAAAATTAAAAATTCAACTCTGATTTTTTTTTGTTCTGATGCTTTTTAATAAAGTTATAAACAATTGAAACATCAAAAGTGAAAATTTGATTAACAATTACATTTGACATATTATTATATATATTATTATCATTTTCCTAGAAATAAATTTTAGTTTTTTCAAGAAATTTGAAAAAAAAATATTTGAATTATTTGAATAATTTTGATTCGAATTTGATTGTTTAAATGCTTAACAATACATACGATCACTTGTAACTTTATTGAAAAGTCTCATAACAGGAAAAACATCTGTAATGGATATTAGATTTTTGAAAATTCTTTCGGTTTCCGTTTGAACTTTTTCCTAATCATTAATTTAAAAAAAAAATAAAAAGTTAGTATTTTGTATCTAATTTAAACTGTTTTTATGATATTTGTTGTGCGACTATCAGAGATAAAACTGTTTGAAGGAGCGCTATATATATAGCGCTCATACATACATAATACATACATAATACAAATATACAGGAAGTTTTTAATAATTAACGCATTAGAATAAAAATCATTAAGTGGCCGTTAAAAATGTATCTGCGTGTGAGTGCGCACTTTATACATACTGAACGCTCATGTGGTAACCCAATACCCAAACAGCATATACACTACGATTTGTACGCTGATGTGCCGATGTGCCTTCTCTCTCCCCTCCTATATACTTAACTTGTGTAGCGCGTATTCGCTTGCTATACTCTCTCTCCTTCTCTGTCTTTCTCGCTCGTTCTCAAAACAGAGTTGAATATACATTGCTTGGTATAGTATAGTGTTCCCTCTCTCTTTCATTCTTATAACTTACTTGTGTGTGCGCACACAGATAGGGTCACACGTACACAACACATATTAAAATGTAACGTGACGGCAACTTAGGTTTTTATCCCCAGCAAATTTTCGAGGCTCGCCAAAAGAAATATCAACTTCAAAAAATCTTAAATGGGATAGAAGGTCGAGTGAAGGCTCATTTAAAAGAGCTTTTTGAGACAAATGCAGCGCGACATCGCAGAAGATTCTACGATCGTTTCTTGCTAAGTTATGATCATTTAAACACTTAGATTTTGTCATAGCAAGGTACGTGAGTACAACTGAACAAAAGTTTGATTTCATATAGACATTGGCGTTCTTGTATGAGTCTCTATGGCGTAAATCATAGAGACTCGTACTAGTATTTGTTTCGAAACGCTCTTTTGAATGAGTCCTTACACGACACCCTAACTCATTTGTGGTTTCTTGACTCCCTTCTCTCCTGCCTCCCATGGGGGTCATGGTGGGTACTTTTTTTGTAAATAATAGATTTCGTAACTCTATTAACCCCCTGAGAATTTCGATCTAATATCACAAGCTGTTATTAAATTATCTAGGTAACCTGGAACTTTTGGAAGGCACTGTATAAAAAATACAAAGAAAATTTAAAGGTATTAAATTGTTATCGATTCAAATATAAACTATTAAATTACAAAATATATATCGTCGGATGAGAAGAAAAAGGTCACAACTCAGACAAGCGCTGAAAAAAGTACCAACTTGATTTTGTCCATAATTCAACTCCGCGCACTAAAAGGTTCCATTTTTTTATGGCCACAAAAATTTTAATTTAAATGGGCAAAGCGGAAATGTAACCTTTTTGTGGCCGCAACGAGGTAGAACCTTTTATTGCGCAAAGTTGAGTTAGTACTTTATAACGGGCAAAATCGAGTTGGTACTTTTTTCAGCGCTTGTCTAAGTTGTGACCTTTTTCTTCTCACCCAACGATATAGGGTCATGTCATCAGTAATTGAAAATCCCTTGATAAATAAATAGCACTTGGTTTTCATAAATAATAAATATTAAATTTTTTGTTACTTTTGATTGAAAATTTTTTAAATTTTCGTTGACGCAAATGTTTTTATATGTAATAGTTATTCATTATTTTAAATCATTTATTTAATAAGAAATAGAGTATGTAAGTGAAAAAGATGCTAAGTTACTAGAAATCAATTAATTTTTACTACAAACTCGAAATCAAGGTATCTTTCATAAGATTTATAATAAAAACGATATATATTTAAAGGGGTTTTCATATATTTCATATACGTAAATATAAGTTATTCCATCATTTGAAATTAAACTTCGAAATCTCACTCTAATTTATATTATATTAATTTTGATGTTATTAATTTATTGTTGTCGAAAAATCAGTGTTTTCCAATAAATGAATGTATGTAGTCACTGGTAAAGTAGACCGCATGTGTAAATCACCCACTGAATGAATACAAAATTTCGCAGAGCTGATTTTTTTATTAAGATAGGTTTTAGTCAAAACTTCGCGCTATGGCTAAGCAAATAAAAGAAAAAAAAACAACAAAAAAAGTAATAGTAAGTTGTCTAAAATAAAGAATCAAAGTAATTAACAGAAAAATGACACTGTACAGTTAATAAGTAAGAAAATAGTATATTACGTTCCGATACACGAAAATGGCTCATTACATACACATGTTGGTTTGAAATGTGAGACGTAGCCAAGAATTTCAAAACACATGCATACGATAAGCTATTTTCGTGCCAAAGAGCGTATACGATTTTTCTACATACCCGCCACCCAAAACTTCACCATCCCAAAAAGTGATAAAAATTTATTTTTAATTAAAAAAAAACGCTGCTAAGTGCTTTGGTGTAATGCTTTCTCATAGAACACATTGAGTTTGAGTGATCTGATTTTATTTTTAAAAATGTGATTTTGTAAATGTCCCTTTCCACAGCATCAAAGGCTGCCTTAAGATTTATGGAAATCATATGAATTTTATTCTTCCTTACTTTTGCCATTTGCATTATATTTTTCAAAATTTTCAATATACGCTAAGAAAATTAGTTTTCCAAAGCTTATTTTCTTTAGTTAAACGCGAATAACTTGCATACAAATTTTGGAGCAAATCTATCGAATGGTTTTCGTAAAATAGAAAAAAAAATAAAAATAATTTCAAAATTTTCAAAATGATATAAGATTAAAAATGCGTCAAGAAAATCAGTTTTCAAAAGTTTTCCTTCTTTTGACAGTTGCAAATAAATTCCATGTGAATTTCACAGCAAATCCATCGACTACTTTACGTAAAATACAAGAAAAATAAAAAATAAAAATAAAAATAGTACATTGTTAATCAAGGGTCAAAATCGGCTTTTTTTACCAGAGTTGGGTTTGGCGCTTGAGCAAAGCGAGAGCGGCAATAAAGACAAGAACAAAAAAAATTTACCTCTGTGGTTAACATTTTACTTTTTCACACGAAAGGCTTCAAATTCAATCTAATGATAATACAAATACTGAAATAAAACTATAAAACTAAAACTACAAATATTAAAATGCAAATATAAAATTATAAATATGAAAATAGAAGTACAAATATAAAAATAGAAACTTTTTGTATTATAGATTCTTTGAAAAAGGGTTTTACATAAAAAACCATCGGAATAAAAATGAAATAAATTTATTTCACTATCAAACGAAGGAAGTGTTGATGTTAATTTATTAAAGATTATGAACATACTTTGAGCGTTAATAAATTACGATATTACTTTGAAATAAAAATAGAAATACAAATGTAAACATAAAAATACTAATATAAAAATAAAAATACAAATATAAATAAAAATAAAAATATAAATAAAAATAAAAATATAAATATGAAATACAATTATTACATTAAGGCGACCTCGAAGTTTAGGTTAGATTTTCTTTTTTAATTGACAAATAACGCTGTTAATACGTGAGATTTTGGAGATTTTTTAATTTTTCACCATTTTTTGAAACAGAATGGTGGAAAATTTAAAAATCCAAAAAATTTTATAAACTGACAGAGTAATTTGCTGTAAAACAATATAAAAAATAATAATTTATACATATATACAAAATTAATTTATAAAATTAAATCGAAAATATAAATATAATGATAAGAAAATTTCTATATAAGGAAAAATAGTAGATATTAATGTTTAATAAAAATAACGTGAGACGCATGAAATAAACAAAGAATGTGGTTTAAAAATGAATTTCTTGTTGTTCGATTCTTTTGTCATTCCCTCTTCACATAACGAATCGAATAACAAAGAATTTACTTTCAACACATTCTTTGTTTATGTTACGTGTCCCGCGTTATTTTTATTAATCATTAATATTTACAATTTATTCTTGTATAGAAATTTTCTTATCTTTATATTTAGATTTATGTTTTCGATTTTATTTCATAATCTAATAATAATTAAATTTTGTTAGATATATAAATGTGAACTCATATGTTTTTTCCTTGCTACAGCGTATTTAGTGTTGGGTGTAAAAATAAAAATTGAAAAATTGGAAATGAATCTTAATTTTCAAATTGCTGTAGCTCCGTCAATTTTTGACTTTTTTGAACGTTTTTTTAATGAAAATGTGCGCAATTTAGTCTAGTTTAAAATGCCGTTTGATTTTTACAATACGAGTTGATCTCTTCAAGTTATTCAAGAAAAACCGAAAAAAGGCGATTTTGTCAGACGCGAGTTTCGTAATAACTATATTTTTAAAAATTTTTTATATGCTTTTATACATGAAAATACTAGCTTTTAGGATAGGTAAGAATATGCGATTTTGCCTTATTTTTTTAAATAGATTTTTAAACGTTTTTTTTTATATTTTTCACTTTAAAGCATTGATACCATGACGCATCATGCCATTTTGCCAACTATTACGTCTTCTTACAATTCGTTTATGATTTTATTTATTAATATATTAAAGAAATTAACAAAAACCTTTAAAATAAACCCCTGATCAAATTTTTTTATCAATTAGAACCGAAGTTACGATTTTAAGTTTATAGAAATAGAAATTTTTTTTTCGTTAAAAATTAAAATTTGTTATTTTGTTTAAATTTCATACCCATGATTTGAATTAAGTTTGTAGGGAATTGACATATGCCACCGCTTGGTGGCGACAATTTGCTTTTTGCATTCTTATTAACGACTTTTTTCGCTCTGTCGAAGAACTAATTAATAATAATGGCATCACTGGTTGTTGAGACTAAATGCAAGGATTTGAAAGAAAAGCACAAAAAAGTTGTTTATGATTGCTCCGAAAATCCGTTTTGAGAATTAGGTGATCTAACGAAGTCTTTGAAGCGCTTGTATACGTATACTTCTTTTTCTAGAGGGGATAAAGTATGTTCTTGATGTTACAAAATATTTTTAGATAAAGTGAAAAATACACGGAGAACACTGCTTTGCGTTTTATAAAGCATGCATCACTTTTTGTCGTGCATGCACGCGGGCTAACGCAAAGAGAGAAAGGCGCGTTTTTAATACATTTTATTTATTTGTTAGTAATTATGAAAATTTATATAATATATATCGTTTTATAAAGATGTTTTTCTAATTATTTTCTAAATGTAAAAAATTTTGTTTTAATTTTTTCTAATGATGAAAAAATAATCTGTTATATGCAAAATAATATATTATTCTGCATATAACAGATTATTTAATTATTCTATTTAATTCAAAGGCTAGAGCATTATGAAATTAGCGCTCTTCAGCTAAAATTCTATTTTTGCTTTGTATATTTGAAAATTTTCATAAACTACTATTTAATTGAAAAATAATTTTGATTAATTTAATAATTGTTTTTAATATAAAATGTTTCTTAAGGAATATGTAAACGTTTTTATAAATAGCATTTAAGAAATTAAAAAGATAAAATTTTGAACAAATTAAAAACATTTTTTTATAACACATCAATTATTTCTTGCCATGTAACATGATCAGGTAAAATATATTAAACGAATGAATTTATTTAACCGACTTCAAAAAGGAGGAGGTTCTCAATTAGCATATTTTATAAAAAAATATATTATATCCGTCAGGTACATTATGAAAAAATAAAAGACCCGTATTTTTTTGTTTTTCAAAATATGATGAATCGCAAAAGTTATAGCCGGTATAAGTCAATAGAATTCATATATATATATAGATATAGCGCCATGATACGTGACGTCACAACCACATATGTGATTGTGACGTCACACCAATTTAACTGCTTCTATCTCTTTGAGTTTTTCATGAAAAAAGAAAAAATATGAGTCTTTTATTTTTTTGTATTCTACCTGACGAATATAATACATTTTTTCATAAAATATGCTAATTAAATTGAATTTTTTTTTTATGTCTTTTGCCTCATAACTCCGTCATTTCTAAACCGATTCGAAAAAACCTTTTTTATATCTGATAGAGGCTGTCTGCAGAAAGGTCCCATACGTGCCCTATAATTATTGGGCCAATATTCGGTTTGTATGAGCAAATTATCAAATTAAGAAAAACCATGTATTTCGTTTTCTCCTTTACCTCCCTTATATTTCACCTGCTATACTCTCTATCTCTCTCTCTCTGTCTCTCTCTTTCTCTCTCTCTCTCTCTCTTCAAGTAAGTAGATCAACACTATTGTTCGTTCACTCTGGCTGTTTTGGTCTCTGGTTGCTGCATATTTTGCCTACGGGCTTTTTGTTTCAGAGATTCTGCACGCACAAATTGCAGAGAATCTTCGTAGATATTATTCAACATCTGCGAGATTTCTTCTGCAACCGCATTCGTTGATTTTCATTGTGCCAGTGGTTTGCCATTTTGGAGGTTATACACGGCTGTTCTCCTGTCCTTCTCTAGTGGATGGCAATTGAGAGGCGCGTCCTACCTTACCAACAGTGACTACCAGAGACAAAACTTCTTCTTGATCTTCTGTCCGTACTACAGCGTCGCAGTGACGGTTTATCATACGCGGTGAGTGCTTGGTGTGAGATGATTCTCTGCGCGTTCGTCTGTTATTATGGAGCTTTGTTCTCTTTGTAAGATAGTTGTCTTACGTACTGACGCGGCTCTTCTTTGCTCAAATTGCAAATCTTTATATCATTTAAATTGCTGTAAAAGCTCGTGATTTCTTTATGAGAACATCATAGTTTGTTGTACGAAAGATAGAATTCGTCTTAGGAAGCCCTCTAATAGTAGTGTGTATTCGGTATCCACTGATGATATTGTTCCACCTTCTCATCGGCCTTTAGATTCTACTCCAAATAATCAGCGCTCTCGTAAGAGGGGCGTGGCCTAACCTGACCACCGACTTGAACCGTCGCCTAGTCGGTGCTGTCATTCTGACTCGAGTTCCTCCCCCTCCTCTGTGGATAGCATAGTCACTTCGGGTGTGGACTACATACAGTATAACGCCTCTGCTTCGCCCTCATTTACTACTACTGGTTCGCTAGCTACTCAAGTCCCACCCGTAGATTCTCTTCTTCTTATCGATACTATGTCGGGATCTCTCCATCCTAAAGTCGATTTTCCAGAGTCAGCACCTGAATGGTTTAGATTACTCTGTTGTAATCTTGACAAAAAATATGATCAAGCACTAGAAGTATCAAATAAATTGCTTGAGTCAAATAATAAGTTGGTGGAGTCTAATAAAATCATTTCAACTGAATTGAGTTCATTTCGTTCTGAAATTAAAGAGGTTAAAAGATCTGTTGCTGATATTGAGAAGCAATATGAGACCTCATCTGATCGGCTTGATCAACACATTGCTTCTTGTACTTCAACACAAGTATCATTAATGCGTGATTCGTATGAAATGCTTTTTTCTGGCATTCCATCCACGGTCGAGCTTAGTAACGAGGATATTATTGTCTCTGTGCTCAAGGGGGTTGGGCTTGATTATGGTACCAGGTTTATAATTGGTACTCGTGAATGGTTACCTGCTCCTCCTATGGATGTCGATCAACCAGTGGGATCACAGTCCAACAAATTTCGTGCCTTTGTTGGCAAATTTTTATCTGATACTGTGCGTGACAGTATTGTTGAGGTGACTCCTAAATTGCGTCAGCTTACCGCTCAACAGCTCTTTGGTTCCAGTGGAAATTCAAAAATCTTCGTGAGACCCACTTGGCCCAAACCGGTCTATAAGTTTCTTTCTAAGGCCATTCCACGAGCCGCAGAGCTTAATTACATTCGGCCTATTGTTCGAAACTTAACAGTTTGTATGCGGCCTTCACGGAGAAACTGGAGTACCATAAAAACACCTACTCATCATAATATAGTAAATTTCTATACTAAGTCACTACAAAAAGATGGGATATCTTGATATTAATAGATACTTAGTAGTGAAATTTCACTACTAAGTATCAAGATATCCCATGTTTTTGTAGTGAATTAGTATAGAAATTTACCATACTATACTGAGTAGGTGTTTTTATGGTACTCCGGTTTCTCCGTGTTATAAAGAAGAGCTCATACCGATCTCAAATGAGGCTCAGTTAGCAGAGCTGAAACCCTCCAAAGATAAAAAAGAGGTTTACATGGCTTCCTGTTTACATGAACTCCTATTCATTCAATGATTCTTCTTTTAATTTGAACTTAAATAATGCAAATCTTAATCTTACCTTCAATCAAAGTTCAAACCTTTTCAATATTAAATCTAATATTAAGCATTTTCAAAATCTTATTATTTCTCACGCGAACGTGAACCGTATTAAAACTCATTTTTCTGAAATTGCATTCCACATAACCTCCAATAAACCTGACATTTTTGCAGTTACAGAGACATTTTTGACAGATCTTGATGATAGTGCGATTATTTCTATTGAACACTATAATTTCTTCAGATTAGATAGATTGGGCAAAGGTGGCGGTGGCGTTGGTTTTTACGTCCGTGATTTCCTCAAAATCAAGATTCTGTCGTAATCTGATCTGTTGTTTGATAATACTGCGGAATATATTATATCCAAAATCTCTCTTGGTGCTGAAAAACTTATTTTTGCAGTCGTTTATTTACGCCCTAAGGCGCTTTTTCCTGATGACTTCTTCAGTGATCTTTCTACGTTTTTACCTTCTCTTAAGAACGTGATAATTACTGGGGACTTTAATATCAATTTACTATCTAAAAATTATTCTTCTGATACATTGCGATCACTTATTTCTTCTTATCCTCTCTATGTGGCCCCCTCTGGTCTTACTCATCACACACTTACATCTGATTATTCTACTCATTCATGGATTGACCTATTTATCATCAATGATGAGAGTTTGTTGCCCTTATATAGCAAATCTTCAGCTCCTTTCATTACAGGTCATGATCTTATAACGATCACGTATAGGGCGTATAAACCACCTAATTCTGCTAGGAAATTTTACTTTCGCGATCTTAAAAATATAAATAGAGTTAGCTTGAATAGTTCTATTTCTGTTCGCCTTTCTTCTTATATACAAGAGAGCCATACTGACTTTAGATCAACTGTTGATCAAACAAATCATGTTGTAAATAGTTAGTCTTCTGTCCTTGTCTCGTCCTTCAATGAAATTGCACTACTTAAATATAAGAGTCTCTCTATCAAAAAGAAGCCCTGGGATTCTTCTGAAATACGAGCAAAGATGCGTAGGCGTGATAGGGCCTATAGAAGTCCTCTGCATTGCTCACTATATAAAGCTCAGAAGTGAGGTTTCAAACTCCCTTGATTCAGCGAAGAATGATTTTATTTCTAAGCGTTTGACTGCCTCGGTGAATTCAACCAACCGTCGGTCAATTTTGCATAAAATTGGTCTCTCGAGTAAAGTATTATCATCACCTCTACAGTGTTTCTCATCTCAGGCCTTATTAAATCACTACACGTCTGTTTCTTCATCATCATCTGCTCTGAATGATGAAGAAATTCGATTTTTCGAAGGCATTTGATATGATGCCTTATTTGAGACTTCTTCTTAAGCTCCGTGCTCTTAATTGTTCTGACTCTGTTATGAATTGGTTTGCATCTAATTTGAGAGGCAGGCACTACTCTGTTCCTGTCCCTGACAACATGGTGGGTGAATGGGTCTCCTATACAGCTGGTGTACCACAAAGAAGTGTCTTGGGGCCTTTACTCTTCTCGATCTACATAAACGACCTTCCATGGTACTTAACGGAACCCAGCACATTCTTTTTGCCGACGACCTATAGCTCTACCACTTTTTTCTTCCGATTAATCCAGACCACGAGATTGATTTCATAAATTACGAGGTGGCTGCTGTGGTAAAATGAGCAAATGATTATCGATTATCCTTGAATCCCAGCAAAATACAAGCTATATTTCTTGGTAGTGAGCAATATATCTCGAGAATTGAACTTTCAACCTGCCCTAAAATCTTTGTTAACAATGTTTCTATATACAGATGTTGTCAAGAACTTAAGAATCTGGATCAGTAGCTCTTTAAACTGGAGTAAACAAATTAACTCAGTTATTGGTCGTATTTTTGAAATGCTTCAGTCTCTCAAATTTCATAGACATGCCCTAACGAGAAAGGTCAAAAAGGAGCTTATCGAGGTCTTGATCTTCCCGATTATTAACTACCCTAGTACAGTTTATGATGACTTGTCTCAAACTTTAAACATCAAACTCCATCGTGCTTTTAATGCCTGCGTGAGATTTGTCTTTGGCAACATTAGCAGACGTGAAAGGATCACCCCTTTTCGTTTTGAACTGGGGTGGTTGTCAGTCAGTAATAAGCGACTTTATTTTAAAACAGTTTTTGCACATACTATTATATCGTACCAAAATCCACAATACCTTGCTACCCACATAGTATGAAATATTTATGAAATATTTATGAAATATTTGCAAGCAAGATTTAAAATATTTCATAAATGTTTCATTGAAATGTTATTGAAAGTTCGCTATGTCCGCGTATGCAATGACCAATAAATATTTCTCCGAAAGGTTTATGAAAGATTTTAACAAGATTTTCGTAAATATTTCTAAGAAATATTTAAGAAATATTGACATAATAATTCATTGCAATATTTAGAAAATAACATAAATCTTTTATGAAATGTTTATGAAAGATTTCAACTATACTTGAAAATATTTCAAAGAAATATTTCTTAATTATTTATTATATATTTCAAAGCAACAATTAAACAAACATATAAATCTTTTATGAAATATTTATGAAATATTTATGAAATATTTATTAAATATTTATGAAATATTTATGAAATATTTTCAAGCAAAATCTGAAACATTTCACAAATTTTTCATTGAAACGTTGTTGAAAGTTCGCTATGTCTGCCTGTGCAATGGCAAATAAATATTTCTCTGAAAAATTTATGAAAGATTTCATCAAGATTTTCGGTAAATATTTTTAATGAATATTAAAGAAATATTGATATAATATTGCATTGCAACGTTTGGGAAACAACATCAATCTTTCATGAAATGTTTATGAAAGATTTAAAGTTTATTTCCGGAAACATTATTTAATATTATAACGCATTACACTTCTACATTAATTGCATATCCACATTACTTCTAAAGTCGCATTTACATAAATTGTAATTATGAAGCATATTTTTATTGCATGATACTATATTATATTATAACTCATAATACATATACATTGATATATATCCGCACACATGTTTTCCATTTATTTATTAGTCGCATTGACATTGTTACAAGATAAACGCTGCGTGTCTTTGCACAATGCAGCTGGCTTTTGCCTTATATACTAACTAAGGTCTCCTCCAACCGCTTGGGGACAAAACGCGCATTAAACGCGCGTCCTCCTATCGGCGGGACTGGAACTCAAAAATCTTGCAAATGAATATTGTTGAAATATTTCAAGAAAATATTTCTAAAAGTTGCAATTAAAGATTTCTACAATCTTTCATTACAACATTATCGCCATCAAACAAATCTATCCTAAAAGATTATTGAAATTTATGAGATTATTTTAGCTAGCAGAGCTGAGGATGCACTCAATGAAACACACATTTAAGTATAAAGTCAATAAAGTTTATTTATTTATATAACTCAACAGAAAGTCACTCGTCGGATATAAAATATTAAAGTAAACACTTGTTTAAAAACTGGCTTTGCATTCACGCGCGCGTCTCCATAAGAACTGATAAAGTGTATGCAGTTAGATAGTAGAGAAGGGACGTTTAGAGGGCGCTAGCGTCTCTAGCAATATAACTTAAAACCAGCTAAGAATGTGCGCCTATTCTTAACACTCCCTCCCGCACATCTTCAGTTAAATAAATTAAATTGAATTAAAAAGGCACGATGAAGGCTCACGGATGAGCAGTATCCTTAACAGTTAGGGCCTGCAACAGAAGAAAATAATATAACTTCACGCATTAATTTTTATGCAACTCGAAAGTCAAAGGCTCAATTAAAATATCGACAATCTGATATTTTAAGCCAATCTTTGTCTTTAATTAACTCGTGAAATATTCGTTTCCATATTAACTCTGTCTGAGTACTCGTTTTGGTTATACAATAATCAGGATACCATTGGGGTAAACTCATTTCTTAATACTCATTTATAGTAAAACTCCTTTTAAACTCGAGATAAGTTGTATGAGGAAATCAGTTCTTGGTTTCAACTACTTATCAATGCATATTTTACCTAATAGGTGAGTGAAATACAGTTTCCTTTTTATCCGCATATGCAGAAAAAACTTTGAATAATTTCACAGCATATTTGCTTGTCTTTAAATATCCCTTTAATCTTTGAAGTTCGTATCAGTGAAACCTTGAAAATCATCGCGTTTTTCATGATACTACAAAACGTTGAGTTTTGTTCTCCTTAGATATTTGGATACTCGTTTAATCTTATTTTATTCTCGTTAAGTTGACTTTCTTTGATGCCGACGCAAAACATTCTCGGTGTATGTAATGTATGATCTACAAGAGTTTGTCAGATCTAACATAGTACAAACAGTTTCTATATAAGATCTCTTATTACTGTTTTCAAATATCTTACAGTATTAAATTTCTCGTTTGCCTCGTGATCTTTTTCTACTCAGTTTGTCATTTGATTTGTGACCATCAATATTCTTTTCGGGTACTTTTCCTCGAAATCAAATTTAATTAGCATTTCTATAATACAGTTTCCTCGTTAAATTTTCAAGACTTTCGCTCGTTTGTATCGTTAAATTTATATTTCCTAGAAAATTTTATATTCTCCAATGTTAGATATTTCAAACTCCTTTAACAATTCTTTTTCTTATTTCTTCCAGTTTAATAATATCGAATATGAATGTAACATAATTCGTAAGTAACACCAAAACTCGATTGTCATTTACTCAAGTAGATTTACGTGGCTCGTTGTGAGGTTATAAATCTGTTCTGATAGCAGTTACTCAAAAACTATCATTTTAGAGTTTATGAAATTTCAGTTTATTCAAGACTCACTCCAGTTTATATATTTTATCTTGTTTCAACAGAACAGTATACTTCTTTAGAAATCTCCATGAATATTTCACTACTAAGCAGGTCGTTCAAGGGTACTGTTTTTACATCATTTAAAATACTTCCTTATTCAATCAGTTAGCTACAGTTAGCACAGCTTTGATTAACAATATTCGTGACACATGTATGTGTAACTCGTACACTGAGAAAAAGATTTTGTAGTTTCAAAGAAACGTGTGTTTCAATAGTGCCAAACACATGATTTCTTTAAATCAAAAAAATTTTTTTATTTTCAAAAAAATATTTATTTATTTCAAATATATCTAATTTAAAATATTGCAAATAAATAAATATTTTTTTGAAAATAAAAAAATTTTTTTGATTTAAAGAAATCATGTGTTTGGCACTATTGAAACACACGTTTCTTTGAAACTACAAAATCTTTTTCTCAGTGTATATATATTTTTAGATCTCCTTATGAAAAGTCCAAGCTCATACTTGAAATCAACATATAATTGTCTTTTCCTTAGAACCTATCAATTTAAACTCCTTTTCATTCCGTGTAATTATTTTATCTACCATCCTTTAGACATTATTTTTATATAGTATAAAAATTAACTCGTAGTATTAACAAACCTATTAAGTTTTTCTCCAACGTTCTTTGACATCAAATCTCATTGCTATCTGATATATAACATGATCATCATCCATCTCACTAGGAGAGTATCAGACCTCCGGATCACGGATTTTGCTCTAACTTTGAGATAAGTTTTTAGATGTTAAAATATGGAAAAAACCAAAGTTCTAGACCCCAACGCTTAATATTTCCCTAGTTGCAGGCAATTAAAGAAAATCACTAAAAAAGTTACTAGATTTTCAAACGCTTATAGTTCTTTAGCATTAACAGCTAGACGTTTGTAGCTGTTTTTAAATGAAAGCTCAGCTCCAATCCTTTCGAAATAGCACCTATAACATATTAAAATATTATTTTTCCCCAAAGCTACAGCGTTATAAGAATTTGACCTAAATTTTCTTTTAAAAACATTAATTAATAATAAATGCTAAAATATAGTATAATTTTTATAACACTGTAGTTTGGGAAAAAATAATATTTTGATATGCTATAGGTGTTATTTCGAAAGGATTCGAGCTCAGCTTTCATTTAAAAACAGTTAAAAACGTCTAGCTGTTAATGCTAAAGAACTATAAGCGTTTGAAAATCTAGTAACTTTTTTAGTGATTTTCTTTAATTGACTGCAACTAGAGAAATATTAAGCGTTGGGGTCTATAACTCTGGTTTTTTCCATATTTTGACATCTGAAAACTTATCTCAAAGTTAGAGCAAAATCCATGATCCGGAGGTCTGATACTCTCCTAGTCAGTCAGCAATGCATAAAGTTGTTTTCTCTGTTTTGGCAGTAACAGTCTCTTTATACTTCCTCTTTTCTTTAACGCTCCCTCCGTTTTGATATCTCCATTTGCATCATTTTTTTTTTTTTTTTTTCAACTCTATAGTTTATATTTCCAGATCGCTTTCATATTTCAACTATTTAATTTTCATCGTTTATATTTGTTAGCAAACACATGTTTCTCGTTAAATGTATATCTTGATTGTCGTAAATCTTCCTTTTTCTGATTTTAATAGAATTCATTCTGTTTCCTCAAAACCTACCGATATCACTCCTTTTCTATACTCCTGAATTTGAGACCAATTTTTCTCAGCATCTTCGTACAAGTTACACATTTAAAACGTTTGATGTGTTATATCAAACTCGTAATTAGGATTAAGTTTTTCTAGACGTGACAGTAAATCGTTGGAGATATGTGACAATCTGTTATTTGCGAACACAGCAGATTCCAGAGCCACATTGCCCATGCTTTCCGATATTTTAAAATTATAATCCTTGATATATTTATAAGTTCTCTGTAACTTCTTAGAGTTACATATGGATAAGACATTTAAGAAAAATGTCTTATCCATATCAAATCATCGTTCTTCTGTTAAGAGAAGTTATCTTGATAGTCTCAGCAGACATGATTTCAAAATCTATCCTTTTAATTTCTATTGCCTCCTTTATAACACTTATTATTTTCACTATAGTGTCATTGAAATTTGAGTATAACTTAGCGCTTAGGCATCTATACTCATTTCCTACAATTTTTATTATTTTCACTTGTTTCTTCTTTATCTCTTGTAATTAAGCATGTTATAGTTTGTTAAGATTTTATACTTATTATCAATCTTTTCTCCGAACTCAAATTCTATTAATCCATAGAATTTTATATTTGTACTCCAGTAATAAACATTTTATTTGACACATGACCACGTACATATCAATTGTCTCGTTATTTAAATATATACACAAGTACTGGTCCGTAAACTTTGACTTATGTAATAAATTATCTGTAGAGCATCTGCATAAAGGTATTATCTGATAAGATAAATTTTATATTGGTCAGCAGTGCCTAAACTCGTATTTACTCTCTCCAATCCTAAGTTCACGATGTTGTTTTGTTAACAAACTTAATCTCGTGAATATTCTCGTTAGAAATTTAAAATTAATTACAAACTCGTTAATTAATATCTCACATCAGAGTCAGCGAGAATTTTGACTTAATTTAAAACAGTCATTGATTATTTTCACGTTTTTTTAAATCGATTTTAATTTCAAGATCTTAAACTCATTTTTTTTTTCTTTTTGATTTTAAGTTTTCATCGTTTCCATCGTAAGTCTTTTCTCTTACTCTTGGCTCCCAATTTTAAGTCGTTAATATTTTTCTGAGTATTTCTCGTTTTGCTAAATCTCGTGATGTTTCTACTTTTGTTATTAAATTTAACTCGTTTCATTGAAATTTCGTTACTTGTTTTACTTATCCTCCCTTTAATAATTTTCAAGAATTAATTAACAATGTTGCGTTAACAATTTCATTTAAACTTATTTTTAAATTTTCTTTATTTTTCTCGTCTTTTACGTTTTAAATAATCCTTTTCTGTATAATTGGTCATCCAGTTGCTCTTGTAACACAATGAAAATTGTTAACTAATTACTGTATACATATAAGTATTAACTATGAAAATTGATAGAATCTAAGTCCTTTAATCTGTAGTCTTAGCTGCTGTTACGTTGTTCGTCATGCATTCCAATCAGTTTTTGGTATTTCCGATATATTTACCTTTGATACTTATTTTAATTCCTTTTTGACTTGTAAAATCAATCCAAAATATACTCGTTAATTTCTTTCTCAGATTATATAGCGAACTATAAATTTATTTTTTTATAATCGCTGAAAAAGCATTTCTTTTTCATAATCCTATTTCTTCATTTATTTTAAAACCTCCTTATGGTAATCAGTGTCTATGTAGTTAATAATAATATCTCATGTTCAAACTGTATGATTTTCTACGACACTCTCCTTTAATTCATTTTTGAGCCGATGAGCCCATGTACCGATATAAGACGATACATGAAATAATGTATTTCCATTAATTTGATTAATTGAAAATTAATTCTTATTGATCTCATCGATCTTATTGATCAATTCATGAGGAACAGATCTATTGATCAATTTTTGTTTTCAAAAAAACTCCTCTAATTGTACTATAACGTTACAAGAATCGTACGTTAAGTTACTCTCGTTAAAGACTTCCATTCTGCTAGCACAAGCAGAGTTGTTTTCGATTTTTCAACTCGTTTAGTATGGATCTCCATAGAATTACAATAAATCGTACTAAATGAAACTCGGTTATCTTGTTATCAGATTTTCAATACTATTCTTATTTATGAAAGTATTTCATAAGAATTTATTATCAAATACGTCAATCTGAATTTTCAAGTTTTTGGACTCGTTATACATAGTTGCCTTTGTTTTCTCCGCCTCCTTGCGACCAGCCTCAATTTAGTTCAATTTTAGATTACGATTCCTTTGCAGATGCCTCCTTTTCGAATACATAAACTTGAACCATGAAGGTGGCCATTTGATCCTTGATTTCTACAAAAGAATCGAAAATAAGACAGTTTTCATCGTTAATATTAACTTCGTTATGCACTTGTTTAGACAATTTTTCATTTTCATTTAAGAGAACTTCGAATTTTATAACGGCAATTTTCTATATATATTAAATTTCAATTTCTGTGGATCCTTTTAACATAGAAATAGTTGCCTGATTTATATCTTAGTTTACAATTAAAAACTGGTTATATACATCGTTTACCTTTTGGTCTTTGTTTCTCTTTGCGTCGTTGTTTGGTCTCGTTTTACTCCTTTATTCTCTCGTTCTGTTCTTCGTTCTATTCTTCATTTTCTCGTATCATTCCTCGTTCAATTCCTCATTTTCTCGTATCGCAGCTGCGTCTCGTTTTGAATAGGTCACAACAGTAAGATACATAGAATGACAGACCCTTTTCTCGTTCCTAGGTAATTTCTCTCGTGAATGCTGTCATCTACTCGTTAGGTATGAACTCTTATCCTGTCAATCAGTTACACAGTTAGAAATTCAGATATCACTGAACACAAGCACTATCTAAATTTAAACTGAAACTAAAATTTATTTAACTATGTATTCGTTATTCATCGTATTTAGCATAACTCTATTTAATAAATTTCACTGTCAAGACTCTGACATGCTGAACGCAAGCTTGTCAAACTCAGAACAGTTGAGATTTTTATTTGTATTATAAAGATTCTGATACGCTGGACACAAACATTATCAGTCTTTAAATAGTTGTAATTTTTAATTTCGTTGTTAAGATTCTAATATACGGAATACAAATATGATCAGTATCAAAACAACTGCAATTAAGTTAATTGTTAAGATTCTGGCATACCGAACACAAGTATGCAGTTTCAAAACGATCAAGATGATTGCTAATTTTAATTTTAATATAACAAACTCGAACTCGGTTACATTTCGTTTTAAAGTAGGCGCTGTTATATATTTTAATGATTTAAGCATAATTGCGTAAATGTGTAAATTAAAATTATTTACAGTGCCATTGCCGGCCTTTATGTTAACATTTCTATTTTTAAAAATCACGTGAAAATATTATTTTAATTTTTATTTAATTTAGTTATATGTATATGAAATACATATTATGAAATAAAAAATACTTGTATATAATGTATTTAGAAATATCTACATACGTACTTAAGAGGCGGTCGGAACCAAATCGGTGACTTAGTTCGGTGCTTGCAATAAATGCTTATAATAATTTATTCATTTATTAATATGGTAAAAATATAGTCATTTCCTCTAGTCATGTTTATAAAGAATAATTTAAAATAGTTAAAGCCACAAAAATATACAAAATATTGTTATAAAGCGAAAAATGCCACCTAACAATCGACACGACAGTTTTTTGCATGCGGTATATGTCAAGTCAGTTTGATATTTGTAATAAATGCTTATAATAATTTATTTACTCATTCATATGGTAAAAATATAGTCATTTCCTCTAGTCATGTATATAAAGAATAATTTGAAATAGTTTAAGCCATAAAAATATACAAAATATTATCGAAAAGCGAAAAATGCTGACTTGATATATACCGCAAGTCACCGATTTGGTTCCGACCGCCTCTTAAGGTTTAGACTTGGCCAGAGTCCATCGTAAATATTGCTTTTTCGTTCTCGTCTGAGCAACGATTTTCTCGTTACCGCCATACTACTCCTTAGATTAAACAAAACTTTCAATAAAAGATTTTTATGTCTCGTTCTCGTTCTGTATATGAATTTAATAATTATTCATTTACATTTATGTGTATACGTATACACGCATATATACGTATACGTATGTACACTCGTACGTAAGTGTATATCTCGTATTCATTTACTGCTTATATTCGTGTATGTACATATATAAGTTACAAACTCCTCGTATATACGTATATACTCGTCGCTCTCATATAAGTGACATAGTTATAGATTTATTTTGCACTGGTTTATTTTAATTTAATTTATTTCACCACTTTATTTGTAATTTAATTTATTTTATATTAAATTTGGCATGCATTATTATTTAGACCTCGTTTGATTATATGTTTGTGCGTTTTTATATGCTATATGGCGTCCCATAGCTATCATACAGCACACATATACAACTCATTCCTTACATCCCGCTCGTTCATCGTTATAGTCTTCATTTGCATTTCTTGTTTCTCGTTCCTTACGAGTGGCGACACGTTCGTCGTGGCATCGTTCATCGCGAGCTTCTCTTTATGCGCCATCTTTCTTTCACGCGTGCGTGCTCTCTGTCTCTCGTTCGTCTCATCGTTTCTTAGTAAACCACATTCGTTAATTCTTTTTCTCGTACTGACTCCTTTCTTCTTTTCTCCTTTTCCTCTGCTACAACTAACCCATGTTAGTCTATATAAAAAGGACAAGAGATGAGAGAGCAGCATGGAGCCTTTTTATTTTTCTTTTAGATAAAAGTTGCAGATACAACTATAAGAAAAACAAAA
This sequence comes from Anastatus disparis, assembly GCA_017163975.1. Classification (NCBI taxonomy): domain Eukaryota; kingdom Metazoa; phylum Arthropoda; class Insecta; order Hymenoptera; family Eupelmidae; genus Anastatus; species Anastatus disparis. Next base: position 6,141,688 of record JAFFSR010000347.1, read on the forward strand.
ATACTCCTTAAATTTATTCGCTACATCAAATCACAAAAACTCGCACATGCAGCGACCCCAGGACGCCTCTCGATTGTCGTCCATTCCTTGCTTTACTCGCGAGAACACAAGGAACGCTTTTTCACTTTTCAACACCTTGCCTAGTAGTTGTTGTTGAGGTTCTTTTTCGCCATCATCACTCAGCGCAGTAAAAGCTTGCTGGTGAAAATACTTTTCGCCATCTTCGCACAGCGCAGTTGAAGCTTGCTGGGCTACCATAACCTTATGAGATTATTTTAGTTAGCAGAGCTGAGGATGCACTCAATGAAACACACATTTAAGTATAAAGTCAATAAAGTTTATTTATTTATATACACTCAACAGAAAGTCACTTGTTGGATATAAAATATTAAAGTAAACACTCGTTTAAAAACTGGCTTTGCATTCACGCGCACGTCTCCATAAGAACTGATAAAGTGTATGCAGCTAGATAGTAGAGAAGGGACGTTTAGAGGGCGCTAGGGTCTCTAGCAATATAACTAACAACCAGCTAAGGATGTGCGCTTATTCTTAACAGAAATATTTCAGTAATATTTGCACAAATATTTCAAGGAAACCTTTACGAAATGTTAATTAAATATTACATTATCATTCGGACATCAATAAAAATAAATATTACATTATCATTCGAACATCGATAAAAATATTTGATGAAAGAAGTGAAATTTTAACTTTATTTCAGAAAATCAAGATTATATTATAATTCTACTTATAATTGATTTATTATTTCACAGAAATATTTCTTAAAAGTTTGATAGAATGTTTTACAAGTATTCCGCTATTTTATTCGGAAATCGCTGATGTGAAATCTTTGGTAAAGCTTTCAAAAATATTTCGTAAAAGATGTTAGTGAAATGTTTTAACGAAATTTTTTAGTATTTTTTTAGAAGTCGAGAATCTTGCAAAGTAATACAGTCGACGATCCGAGTCCCGCCGCCTTCTCCTCCATCGACTCGCTCGTGCGTTACCCCCACTCGCTGACTAAAACAATTTGTTTCCAAACATTCTGAGTCCCGCCGCTGCTCTATACGACTTATTCACTTGTAAAAATGGGTTTATTAATTTCATTTTTTTGTTTAGAATACAACAAATGTTTATTGAAATAAAAAGTAACAAAATAATATAATATTGCATAATTCTTATTTATATCTACTGAAAAAAATAGAAAAATTAAACTAGATATATTTAATCAATCAATAAAATGTTATTTATTTGAAAATTTAAGTGATTGCTTTATAAATAAAAGATAAAATAAATCTTATTTCATTTCATTTTCATAATAATAATGAGTATTTAGTTCATCAATAAATAATATATTCTTTAATTTTTAAATTTATGTTATCTATAAATAAAAAAATTTAATTTTTATATTTTTTATAGTAAATATAAATGAGAATTATCCAATATTACAATATTTTTTGTTACCTTTTATTTCAATAAACGTTCATTGTATTCTAAACAAAAAAATTAAACTAATAAATCCATTTTTACAAGTTAAAAAGTCGCATAGAGCAGCGGCGGGACTCAGAATGTTTGGAAACGAATTTTTTTAGTCAGCGAGTGGGGGTAACGCATGAGCGAGTCGATAGCGGAGAAGGCGGCGGGACTCAGATCGTCGACTGTATTGTGAAAAGTTTTATAAAATATTTTGTAAAGTTTTATTTGAAAGCCTGCAACAATATTTTGTTGAAAGATTTCTTGAAAGTTTGATAAAATATTTCATAAATATTTTTCTTTTAGATTTAGAAATCGTCGATGTGAAATCTTTAGTAAAGCTTTCAAAAACATTTCGTGAAATATTTCGATGAAATGTTTTAACAATATTTTTTCGTAGTTATTTTAATTGAGAATCTGGCACGTTAATATTGTTAAAAATTTATGGAATATTTCGGTATTTTTTATTTGAAACTTTGATGCAATATTTCAGTAAAAAGTTCCTTGAAAGCTTGATAAAATATTTTATAAATATTTCAGTATTCGATTTAAAAGTAACTGATGTGAAATCTTTAGTAAATTTTTAGAAATATTTCATGAAAGATTTTTATGAAATGTTTTAACAAATTTCGATAAATATTTCATGAAATGTTTCTTAAAGGTTTTATCGAATGATTAAAAAATTGCACTTAATATTTCAGAAATATTTATGAAACTATTTTTCAAAACATTTCGTTGAAATTTTCTTGCTATGTGGAATGTGAAGTATTCCGCAAAGCTTTACAGAATCTTTCATAAAAGATTTTAGTAAAAAGTTTTAACAAAATTTTGAGTGGGCTTTGGGAGATAAATATAATAAAATATTGTTGAAAAAGGCTATAGCAGAATAAGCATGGTGAATTTGTCCCCTCCAAAATGGCGTATCTGATATGGGTCACTTGAAATTTTATCAAAAAATATTAAGAAAGCCAAAATTACAGACCCCCAAAACCTTATGTAGGAGTAATAAAGCTAAAAAACGTGATTTTTCGATTTTATTTTTTTACAACTAGTCCCTGCATTCCAGAGGCTTGTAAAAAATCATGAAAGTAAGTTTTTCCTTTCTAAATAATTACAATTTTTTACGAAACTCATGACCTCAAAATTGGCTCCGAAAACCCTCATTAAAATTTTTAATCAGTGTTTTTTCATCCCAGATTTCGAGGCACTAAACTCAATATAGGTATTTTTTATGTATTTTTCCTGCTCTTCACGATGCCGTCATTAGTTTACAAAAAAATGGTGGCACATCCAATTTTCGGCCAAAAATCGTTTTTTTTTTGGCTTTTTTACGGGGTTTTAAACATTAATGATGGAATAAATTACTATATTATGGCTCTAAATAACTCTTTTTCTATTAATTTCCACTTTCTGTTGAGTTCTGAAATGAGATTGAAGATATTATCAGCTGAACACGATATTCTACGCTCATGATTTTCATGGGATTATTTAAAGATTCTGTTGAGAGAATTGGAAAGACATATTTTTCTAATCCATACATGTTCTTTACAACTGTATACTCAGATTTGCAATATTTTAACCCATTAACTATGAAAATTTACCGAGATCTAATTTTTTTGAGGTTATGTAATAATTTCATTTGAATATATTTTATTTAAATAGTTTAAATTACAAATATCAGTATTTTGTATGACTTTCTATTATTTTGTCTTATTAGATTTACGATATTTTCATTCAGACGTTCCAGTATTTGCCAAAAACTGATTGTATTTTTAGTTTATGTACAAATTGTATCGACTTATGTTACATTTAAAAAGCCTAAAACAATGATTTTGCGTTTTCTTATGTTACCATTTTTCAAACATATTTTCAGTATATTACGATGCGCGCTAAACACAGTATTTTGAGAATATCCCTACCGAAAAAAGCCAAGTAATTAATCACTTGATTTATCATCTTATTTATTATATGATTAATCACCTGATAAATCACCTGACTTAATGACATGATCTGACAGTCGATTAATCAAGTGAAAAATCAAGTGATTAATCAGATGAAATATCAGGTAATGAAATGACAAATCAGGTGATTAATCTAGTAAAATATCAAGTGATTATTTAGGTATTATGATTCATTCTATAGGTTTTATTTGTATCTATATTATATTTTATTAGTTGACCAATATAACATAGTTTTAATAATCGAGGATTTCAATGGTAGAAATCAAAGATACAATCTTAAATGTTTTCAACATCTATTGAATTATAGAACAGATGCAAAAACAATACATAAGAATATATATTCTAATGTATTGTTTTTGCATCTGTTCTATAATTACCATAATAATTATAGAACTTCAGTATTACCATGGTAATATTGAAGTCTGAAATTTTGGGCTTTCTTCATGTGTATATGTACCCAATTATTCCCTAAAATTACTTGAAAAATGGAAACTTGGTGATATGAATATGATAAATGTATCGGCATTGTATATATTCTTATATGTTGTTTTTGCATCTGTTCTATAATTCAATGGATGTTGAAAACATTTAAGATTGTATCTTTGATTTCTACCATTGAAATCCTCGATTATTAAAACTATGTTATTATTGGTCAACTAATAAAAATATAATATAGATACAAATAAAACCTATAGAATGAATCATGATACCTAAATAATTACTTGATATTTTACTTGATTAATCACCTGATTTTCATTTTATTTCATTACCTGATTTTTCATCTGATTAATCACTTGATTTTTCACTTGATTAATCACTTGATTTTTCATTTGATTTCATTACCTGATTTTTCATCTGATTAATCACATGATTTGTTACTTCATTAATCACCTGTCAGATCATGTCATAAAGTCAGGTTATTTATCAGGTGATTAATCATATAATAAATAAGATGATAAATCAAGTGATTAATCTCTTGGCTTTTTTCAGTAGGGATGTAATGCTTTTATTTAGGTATGTTATTTTTACTAAGTTTAAAACAGTTACTTTTAAGTGTACTTGGATCATTTCTTAAATATCATGGTACGAATAATATTTTGTCAAAAACCGTAATTTTTTATTTAAATAACGTTTATAACAGAATTGGTATGAAAAGTAATTTTCTTATTTTTATAGTTTGCGTAGTGTATAATTAAATAAATTATAGAAAAATGTTAAATGTAATTCAAGACAATATAAACTCAAGGTTAGTGACGAATGAAGCTTCTCACAACAAAAATGGCTACGGAAAATCTGACCTTCTAACATAAGTCAATATAATTTGTACACTTGGCGGAAACGATATTTTTCCGAATCTTTTCAAATGTTCCAATAAAAACGAAGTTTAAAACGGAAAGTTCCAATGGAAGGTTAGAATTTTAAATCATTCGGAAAAATATCTTTTCCGCCAAGTGTACATAAACTTAAACTACAATCAGTTTTTGGCAAATACTGGAACGTCTGAATGAAAATATCGTAAATCTAATAAGACAAAATAATAGAAAGTCATACAAAATACTGATATTTGTAATTTAAGTTATTTAAATAAAATATATTCAAATGAAATTATTACATAACCTCAAAAAAATTAGATTTCGGTAAATTTTCATAGTTAATGAGTTAAAATATTGTAAATCTGAGTATACAGTTGTAAAGAACATGTATGGATTAGAAAAATATGTCTTTCCAATTCTCTCAACAGAATCTTTAAATAACCCCATGAAAATCATGAGCGTAGAATATCGTGTTCAGCTGATAATATCTTCAATTTCATTTCAGAACTCAACAGAAAGTGGAAATTAATAGAAAAAGAGTTATTTAGAGCCATAATATAGTAATTTATTCCATCATTAATGTTTAAAACCCCGTAAAAAAGCCAAAAAAAAACGATTTTTGGCCGAAAATTGGGTGTGCCACCATTTTTTTGTAAACTAATGACGGCATCGTGAAGAGCAGGAAAAAATACATAAAAAATACCTATATTGAGTTTAGTGCCTCGAAATCTGGGATGTAAAAACACTGATTAAAAATTTTAATGAGGGTTTTCGGAGCCAATTTTGAGGTCATGAGTTTCGTAAAAAATTTTAATTATTTAGAAAGGAAAAACCTACTTTCATGATTTTTTACAAGCCTCTGGAATGCAGAGACTAGTTGTAAAAAAATAAAATCGAAAAATCACGTTTTTTAGCTTTATTACTCCTACATGGGGTTTTGGGGGTCTGGAATTTTGGCTTTCTTAATATTTTTCGATAAAATTTCAAGTGACCCATATCAGATACGCCATTTAGGAGGGGGCAAATTCACCATGCTTATTCTGCTATAGCCTTTATGAAATATTTCAGTAAGCCTCATTTCAAATTTCTAGACAGTATTTCATTGAAATATTTCTGAAAAGTTTAATAAAAAGTTTCATAAATATTTCAGGTACTGATCCACTTATGGTCGATATGAAATATTACATAAAGCTTTACAAAATCTTTCATAAAAGAATCCAGTGAAATGTTTCAACAATATTTCGAGTCGGCTTTGAGAAATCAAAAATTTCGCAAAGCAATATTTTTGAAATATCTACGAAATTTTTCAGGAAGACTTATTTGAAAGTTTAATGAAATGTTTCATAAATATTTTAGATTTTGATCCACTTACGACCGATATGAAATATTCCATAAAACTTTACAAAATCTTACATGAAAGATTTCAGTGAAATATTTAAACAATATTTCAAGTCGGCTTTGGGAGATTAAAAATCTTGCTAAGTAATATTGCTAAAATATTTATGAAATATTTTAGGAAAGTACACAGAGAAAAAAAACCATTGCGTTTACTGTGCTTAGTTTAGTAACCTTTAGAGGGCGCTTCCTCAGTTACAGCTACTCAAGATTTCAGTTAATTTAACTTAAATAGGTTCTACTGAACTGTCACTTCAGTTGGGACAACGTAATTACTTCGGTTAAATTTACTGAACTCCTTCTTACTGATGTACTTAGGTTAAATTTACTGAAGTCTTCAGTAAGCGCAACTGTTTTTTTTTCTCCGTGTAGTATGTAGACAGGTATAGCGAGTCATAACAAATGACGTCACGCGCTATACCTATCTACGTTTACATAAACAACCCATTAAGATAACGATGTTTACATAACAAATAAGATAAGATAACACTTTGATTACATAAACAATCAATTAAGAGTCAGCTGTATACCGACACAGTAACCTGTTTTACCGAATCTATTTTAAATTTATTTTTTATAAAAACTAATAGCTTCAGGTAGAAATAAAGAGATGGTTTCGATTCGTGTAATAGAAAGCAATATTTTCTCTGATAAGAATAATTTAATTCCACCGCTTTATTTTCAAGAAAAGTTGGAATAACTTGAAAATCCCATTATTTGACACTAATTTCTATTTTTTTAAGTTATTCCAACTTTTCTTTAAAATGAAGCAATAAAATTAATTTATACTAATCAAAGAAAATATTACATTTTATTAAACACATCGAAACCATCTCTTTATTTTTGCCTCTTGTTGCTAATTTTGGGAAAAAAGTCAATTTTTTAATTAGAAAAGTACAGAGATACAGCGGACTCTTAAGATATTATTATTATTATTATTATTAAGGATATCGGGTAGGCAGTTCTATGGGAATAGAACCACCAATGCTGCCTAGGCCAAAGGCCCTTTGCAACCCCATAGTTTAGTTCCACCAGCAACCCTTCACCACAACCTTATGGATGGGTTCCGAGCATGTGCGGTTAGACATAGTTAGATACGCAGTGTATCGTGATCTCTTTATATAAGGAAATCACATTATTTAGAGGAAGTGCCCTGATTTTGTTAATATCAGGGCACTCCATTCCTATGTGTTTCATTCTAGTTGTCGCTAGTTCCTCACACTTACAGAGGATGTGCTGAACCGTCTCCAAGGCGGCCCCGCACCATCTGCATGCAGGAGAACCAGCTACTTTCATATTGTACATGTGGTAATTTAATTTACCATGTCCTGTCGCTATTTGTGCGACTATGTTTATATCTTCTCTGCCTAGGTTCAGACCCCGTGCCAACCACGCATGATTAGGATCATCACCAAGCAGAGCTTTAGCTTGCTTGCAACCTGGTGTATCCCTCCAGGTTGTTCTATGTTGTGTCTCTCGCCATTGACACATTTTTTCCTTAATTTGGCTCATCTGAATTCCCAAAGCAGGCTCAGGGCCAATTAGTGGTGTTTTTGCAGACAATTTTGCTAGGTCGTTTGCTACCCTGTTGCCTTTGATTCCCACGTGACTGAGAACCCAGTAAAGTTTGAGTTTCCTGCATCTTTCTCCTAAAGTATTTAGTGAGTTGATGCATTCCTCCACTAGACTAGACTTAGTTTTGTAGCTTTTTAAGGCCATGAGTGCCCCTTTGCTATCCGAACAGATGTTCACTATGTCTTGGTTGTTCGCATCTAGTGCCATCTGAGCAGAAATCAGTATAGCCACCAGTTCTGCCTGAAAAATTGAAGCCTGCTTGCCTAGCGGGATCATAGTCCCCTTCCCAAGCCTCCTTCGATAGATGCCTGCTCCAGTACCCGTTGCGGATTTTGATCCATCCGTGTACCAGATGTCGCCTGAGTTCGGTATTCTATCGTTACCTTTTCCTGACAGCCAGTCTTCTTTGGTTGGGAAAATCACCTCGAATTTATTGTCGAAGTGATATTTCGTCACCATCAAATCTGACCTCATCTTTAATAGTACATCTTGTTTAAGGCAAGGAGGGTTAGTGTGTTCACCTCTCCCTGTCCACATGTTGAGAGCAATCAGTCTGCATGCAGACCTTGTAGCAGCCTCTTGTACATACAGTTGTAAGGGTGCCACTCCCATCAAGAATCCCAGGGCTTCTATGGGAGTAGTCCTCATTGCCCCTGTCATGGCTCTCAGGACAAGTCCCCTTAGCCTATCTAGGGGCTTCGCAGTTGTTGTTTGGCTGGTGCGTTTCCACCATACCACTGCTGCGTAAGTTAGTCTAGGAATGAGAATTGTCCTAAACATCCACAAGATGGTTGAGGGTTTAAGTCCCCAATTCCTTCCAATATTTCTTCTGCTAAGCCAAAACATACTGGTGAGCTTCCTGCAGCACTCTTCTACCTGGGGTTTCCAGTGTAGCTTGCTGTCCAGTATCACCCCCCAAGTATTTAGCCTCGGATTTTGGTGTTAATACTTGGCCTCCTAGCTTTAAGGTTTTATGCAGTTTCCACTTATACCTCTTCGTGAAGACCACCACCTCTGTTTTGCTAGGGTTGATAGACAGTTTGTTGGTTTTGCACCAGTTCCAAAGTCTGTCCAGTGCTGCCTGTAATACATCTGCTAGTGGTTCAAGGAAACGCCCCCTCACCACTATCATTATATCATCGGCATATCCAATGACATGGCATACGGTTTCTTTAACACAGGTTAAGGCACCTTCTGCCACCAAGTTCCATTCTAACGGGGAAATCACACCACCTTAAGGACAGCCATTTGCCACTGTACCCCTGACCGTGGTGTCACCCCTGGTTACTTCCAATAATCGGTGACTCAGCATGTCACGGATCCAGTTCGTGATCATGCCCGGCACTCCTTTATTCTCGGCTGCTTTGCAAATAGCCTCTGTTGGGGTATTGTTGAAAGCCCCCTCTACATCCAGGAGGGCTCGTATGGCGAATCCTCCTGTTTCTATTTCTTCCTCGATTAATGACATTGCTTTGTGCAGTGCCGTATCGGTAGATTTGCCTTCTGTGTAGGCGTGTTGTTCTGGTGATAGCGGATTCTGTGTGAGAACCGTCTCCTTAATGTATCTGTTGATGAGCCTCTCTATCGACTTAAGCAAAAAGGACATCAGACAAATAGGTCTGAAGTCCTTTGCCGTGGAGTAGCTGCTTCTTCCTGGTTTAGGAATGAAAACTACTCTTGAATTCCTCCAGTTTTCGGGTGTATAAGCCCAGCAACAAACAGGCTTTCGCCAGTCTCACGAAAGGGCCGAGGATAACCTCCGTGCCCTGCTGAAGCAGGACCGGGTACACCCCGTCCACCCCGGGAGACTTAAACGGCCCAAAGGAGAACCAGGACCACCTGACACGGTCTGGGGAGACAATCCCGGCTGCAAGCTTTAATCTAGCTGACTTGTCAGCGGGTCCACCGCAACGAGGACCCCAATTCACCCGTGAAGGGTTATCAGGTTGATCACTCTCCCCACCCTCCAAGTTAATAAAACCCGGAAAGTGCGTCCTCATCAGGCAGCCCAAGGTCTCCCTGTCCGTCACTGAGTAACCACCCTCTGGGAGTCTAATGGCACCCAACCATGCCTCCGGATTCCGTGCAAACAGTTTGTCAAGTCGGGATGCCTCCGGACCTTGTTCCACTTCCGAACAGAACTTCCTCCATCCTTCCGTGTGGGCCCTTCTGACCTCCCTTCTATATTCTTTCTGTTTGTCTCTCCACTTCTGCCAAGGTAACTCCTCTTTGGATTTTTTGGCCTTTTTGAACAATCTTTTGACTGTCTCCTCAAGAGTTTCCAGTTTTTGATTCCACCATGGAGACTCATATTCTGTCCTTGCTTTCTTGAGAGGACAGCTCTTAGAGAATGCCGAGATGATAGACTGTTGGAGCATTTTCGCCGCCCCTTCTATCTCTTCCCTGTTCCCAATATTTTTAGGGAATTCTCTCATTGCTAATGAGAGTTCCTTTTTGTATGTACCCCAGTCCGTATTCCTTGGATTCCTAATCCATTTGACCTCCTGAAACAGAAAACAAATATTAAATGGATCTGTGCATGATCAGAGAGCGTCGGTTCTTTCGACACTCTCCCATCCTGCACAGCATGAATAAAGTTTTGTGAACACAGTGTTAGGTCGATCACCTCTCTTCTCTTTATATGAAAGAAGGTAGCTTCCGAACCCCTGTTAAGAATATTTAGTTCAGTGGTGGCTAAGTACTAGAGTAGGGCCGATCCTCTAGCATTCGTGTCCGTGCTGCCCCACACCGTATGGTGCGCATTGGCATCACATCCCAAAACCAGAGGGAGACCCCTCTCGCCACAATAGTCCACCAACTTAATTACCTCTTTTGTAGGAATCTCTTCCTCATAGGGGGGATAGACTGAGGCTAGTACTACCTCCTTTAAAACACCTCTTATGGAGAGTTTTACCTTAGTAGCCACTACATCTCGAGTAATGACTGCTATAAGTGGCGTGTTTTCTAGACCTTTGATCCAGATACACGCTCTGGATTTGACTGCTGTTGGATCTTTGACAATTTTGCCACCTCTTCCAAGTCCTTTAATAGAGTCTTTGACGGTCCATGGTTCTTGTATCAATGATACATATGTTCGCGCCACAGACTGACTCCTCGCAAGAAGAGCTGAGGAGTCTTTACTGTGGTACAAGTTAATCTGAGTAATTTTAAGGATCCCCTCCATTTGGAAGTTCCCCTATTGATTACTTGATGCTTCCACGGTCTTGACAGAGTATCTAACTTCAACTCTGCCCATACCGTAGTAAGCCTTGTTGTCTGATGAACTTGGACTTTTGATGGACGATTCGGGAATGCCGACAATAAGCATCATTCCCTCCTCGTCTGACTTACCTTCTGACTGCTCCTTTGACCCTTGGTCCGGTTGCGTCTTTTGCTGGTCCTTTGGTTCTGCTGGACCCTGTTGTTGCTGGAGTTTGCTTGGCTTCCTGATTCTGAAACCGCGTACAGCCTCCAGCCATCCACCTTGAGTGACGGATTGAGCCTCCCCAGCCTCTTCAGCGCCACTCCCGCTTCTACCTTTGTAGGTAGAAGGATCGTGGCCCTAATTAGACGCTGGAGGAGCTCAATCCCCCTACTCTGAGGGTGGGAGCACCTGGCGGACTCCAGAGAGAGTCGGGGGGTCGTTTCTAAGTCACCTTGGGCTGCTGAGCCATCCTAGATTCAGCTAGGCGAACCCTTGGGCTGACGATGCCAAGCCGGATTTCCCGCGCCCTCGACGCCCGTACCCTAGGCGCCCCGCGGCTCTCAGCCACCAGGACCCCCAGAAGCCGTCAGCACCAGCAGCACGAGCGCCCCCCACCCCACGTCCCCAGAGCCTGCCTAGCAGGAAGAGACGGAAGCAGAGAGGCACGGACTCAACATCCCCCGCACGAGAAGATCTTAGGCTCCCAAGCCTCCAAGGCTAAGCTTCCCCACCGTCCTCTTACGAGGCACCCTACAAGGTCCTACAACCCCTAGAGGAAGATCAATTAAAATAAGATAATGACTTATTTAAATAAACATTTGAGGTAACTTTATATTTACACACACACACACACACACACACACACACACACACACACACACACACACACGCATGCACGCACTTACACACACAATGGATATACTCAAGGTAAAAAAAATAGAAATTTCTACATTTTTTATTGGTGGTCCTGAAAAGGACCGATTATGGTAAACATATTGTTTATATTTTTTTTTATATCCCTGAGTTTTTGGGAATGAATATGTATTTATTGAATATTTAGTATGAAAATTGTGTTTTTTTAGATTTTTCATCTTTGAGCAGAGATTTTCTCTCCTCCTTGGTTCCATCTAAAACCAAGTAAGATGGTTGGTTTTGTGTTCCTTTTACCTGACCTAATGTTCATCCCTGGCGTACTCTATGAATACTAAAATGGAAATAAAAGTCTTTGCACGGTGTAAGTGTATTTATACTAATTATATTATAATTGAAAATGGAAAAAGTGGAGGGGATAAAATTAAAAAATTTTTGTTTAGTATTTTGTAATTTTATTAATGTATAATTTCTAGTAATACATATATGTTTAAATAATAATCGAATATTTTAATTATTCATTGTTTAAGTATTCATTATATTTTTTTAATAATACAGGTTCGATAACGGGTTTCATTCCAAATCTTTCTTTATAATATATTTCAAAGTTATTTATTTCGAATTTTTATTCAATATTCATAACATTTTCTTACGAATAGTGAATAAAAACAAGAAATCACAATTTTAAAAATCGCAAATTTTGATAAAATATGAAATTTAACGATTTCATTCAATTCCTTACTATTCAAATAATATTGGTACCAAAAATCAGCCTGATATTATTCTTGGATCGATAGATAATCGATTATGTATCGATTCTTGTTATACTGATCGTGCTGAAGTGATTTTTGGAACATATACTTATTGAAATATTAAAATCCGAATGGCATTATAAAAATTAATTTATATTGATAATTGATAGATTTTAAAAATTGTAATTTCGGAATAAGTCATCGTACACAACACATGAAGCATATATCTATGCTTATTTTATTTAATGAGTCATACATAAATTACAAATTTTAAAATCAGGAATTTTAGAAAAACAAGAAATTTCACAACACCATTCGATACCCTGCTGTCCAAATAATATATGTATCAAAAATCATCTCTCTAGGATCAATAGATCAAAAATCGATACATGATCGATTATCTATCAATCTAATAAAGATATTGTGGATATTTTCGGTACATATATTAATTGGTTAGCAAGGATTGGAACGGTATTGTAAAATTTCTTGTTTTTCCAAAATTCACGATTTTTAAAAATTGTAATTTATGTATGACTCATTAAAAAATAAGCAGAGTTGTATATCCTATGTGTTGTGTATGATGACTAATCTCAAAATTACATTTTTTTAAATCTATCAATCATTAATATAAATTAATTTTTATAATACCATCAGGTTTTCAATGCTGCATTGAATATATGTTTCAAAAATCACATCGGTAGGATCAGTGGAACGATAAATCAATACATAAACGAATATCTAATGAAATAATAAAGACATCATAGTGATTTTTTGTACATATATTATTTGAGTATTAGGGAAACGAATATCGATGTAAAATTTATTGTTTTTACTAAATTTATGATTTTTAAAAAAATTGTAGTTTATGTATGGCTCATAAGATAAACATGATTATATGCCGAGTATTTTAATTATAATTTTTGTTTTTAGTCGATATTGGTAATAATATAGTATTCGATATGAATATTGAATAAGACTTGCAATAAATGATTTTTGCAATATATTAAAAATTATTTTTTGTAACAAATTTGTACAATAATAATTTTTATTTCTTCTCAATAGGGGTACACAGAATTATATTAAAAATGTTAATAATATGTAATAAAAAAAAATATAACACATTTTGAATTATTAATAGGTAAGATAATACCCCAACATGCTAGTCAGTAGTATAAAATATCGTATGATTCTCGTGGTATAAATGGTCTATCGCACGACGCGAATGATCACATCGTACCATGATAGGTCATTTATGCACCTAGTATCATAGTGTACTATAAATGTAAACTTTGAAAAAATATGTTCATATTGGTATGAAATCAATATATTAGGTATTGATTTATTGTTAAAAATAAAGGTATCTAAATGACGGATTACATTTGTAAAGATTTGTTTTTCAAAATCAAGATTAATTAAAAAAAATTTTATATGAGGATTCATAAGTAAATAGATAAGCTATGTCTCTTCTGGATCACAGATCCAGAAATGCTATGTCTGTTTTGGATCACAGATCCAGTAATGCTATGTCTGTTCTGGATCACAGATCCAGTAATGCTATGGGGTTTTCTGAAAGCCCGGAATTTCTGACTTACGCGGGTATGAGCGCTATGCCATAGCGGCATATCTAATATTTTAAATATAATAATTTATATTATAATTTTTATATTATAATTTTTATGAAAAAGCCTGCAGCGGTATGCGATACGGGCCTATCTACTATTTTACGGTGAGTTTAAATTTAGCGCGTGTATCGATAACATAGAGCGCATATTGACTTCTCGAGCACGCAAAGACCAGTCTTCCAAACATGCAAAAACTTTTAATCAAACATGCTTATTTACATGCGAGAAATAAAAAAATATTAATCCATCTTTTTATCTAGTTATTTTGTAATATAATTATTTACAAATTTTGATAATAAAGGAGAATATTTTTTTGTTAAAAGGAAAGGAGATTTGTTTTAAAATAAGAAAATAAAAATTTTAATTAAAATATTTTGTTATTTATAAAAAGAATTAGTCTTTCTAACTATTCATTATCAACGTTTATAAAAATATATTTTATAAACTTTAATAATGAGCGAAATTGAATTTATTTTATAATTCAGTTTTAACAGCTTTGCAGTGTATAAAGAATAAATATAAAGTATGTGCGTGACAATATTTATAAACGTTAATAGAATTTTATGACAATATTTATTTTATTAACAATCTTTTTTGAAGCGAAGCTTTTATACGGACTTTCTGGGAGCGCGGCCACTGTATCCGTGCTAAGCGTCAGATTTTAAAACGTTACACGACATATATAGGTATACTGAGTGGCAGTTGCGGCGCGCATATACATATCGTGCACACTGCCTGCCATCCCCACCTCTCCCTAACTCAGTGTGCCTTCTCTCTCTCTCACTTATATCAGTCATCGCTTTCTATCTCTTTCTCTTGAATATCGTTGCGATGTACTGTTTCGTTTATCCCGCTTTCTGTCGATTGTTAATAAATTGTGTATATTGTAATTCTATAATATAATTGAAAACATTTGTACCATATTTTTTTTAATTACTACATTTCAATTTTACTGTATAAAATTATCTACATTTATTAATCGAATGTTTCATGCTACCGTTAGATAGATTCAAAAGTTTTTTTTTTCGTGAACTTTCTCACAGCGCCATCTAAACACATGAAGGGCCTGTTGTTATTCGAATCATTAGTCTTTAACAGGCATTATTAGGAGCAACAGCATGGAGACGTTAGGCAATTCATTAAAAGTGGTGGCCGATACCGGCGACAATAGCTTCTTTTTGACCGGCATGACACCACTAATGAACTTTTCAATGAAATTGAAGAGAGATCCATAGGCTTCGGATTAGAATGTAAAGCATTTAACTCGTCTGCTAATGCTTGAAGTTGCTCAACAAACCACTCAGCAGGAGTCTTGATGCCATCCTCTTCTTATCTATAGCTGTAATATCCAGACCTCTCGTCATCGAAACTACACTTAATGTAATA
This sequence comes from Anastatus disparis, assembly GCA_017163975.1. Classification (NCBI taxonomy): domain Eukaryota; kingdom Metazoa; phylum Arthropoda; class Insecta; order Hymenoptera; family Eupelmidae; genus Anastatus; species Anastatus disparis. The sequence continues at coordinate 6,157,240 of JAFFSR010000347.1, forward strand.
TCCAATACTATAGGCCTGATGACATTGGTATACACGCGTATCGTTATCTACAGGTTTCAGCAGGTACTCAAAATCTGCGTAGATGACAAATGGCACTTTGGTTTTATTATTGAAATTACGAAACAACAATACATCATCATTTTTCGAAGGTAACTGGTTTCTACACTTATTCATCTGCTGACAGTTCACTTCATGTGCCTTGAATTTCTCTTCATTAATGAAGTAGTGCAGACATCTATCACAAATATGTCGACATCGTGTATTTTTCGTCACTTGAGATTTCACTAGCCTTGATAGATTTTTAATCCACACATAGTGAAACTTAGGAATATAATTATTTACTGATCCAAATACAAGACGAAGCTTATGGATTGGAGCCGGCACATTACTACACAACTCCAGACCTGACCTCGGACGCCATGTTGAAATACACCGATATAAAACTAGAGTTGTTGACTGACATAGATATGCTGATGTTCATAGAGAGCGGTATAAGAGGAGGGATCAGCCAGTGCTTCAATTGATACGCCAAGGCAAATAATAAGTATATGGACGATTACAATCCTGAAGAGGAAGATAAGTATCTCATGTACTTTGAGGCCAACAATCTCTACGGATGGGCAATGACGCAGCACTCACCAACTGGAAATTTCAAATGGCTTGACGTCAATGACGATACAGTATTTGATTACAACGTTCCAGATGATTCAAGCGTTGGTTTTATTTATGAAGTCAACTTGAAATATCCGCCTAGTATTCACGATGCTCATAAAGATTTACCTTTATATCCGGAACATAAAGCGCCACATGGTGATAAACAAAAGAAGTTATTAACCACGCTCGTAAGATGCATTTAAAATAATATTCGCTCCAACCGCCATGTTGTACATACGGAGCAGCAATCAAAAATTGCTTTAAGCCCGCGTGACAACAAACGTCATCTATTAGCTGATACAACTGATACGTTGCCATGGGGCCATTATGAAGTTCTAGACAAATCAGAAGTGTTGAAAATGGCTGAAGAGTGGGAGGTGGGAGTAGCCCCAGAGAGGGGAGAAGTCCTACATAAGGAACTCCGCAACGGCAACGAGCACATTCTTTCAGTCGACGAGCCAGAGAATGGAGAGCCTCTGAGCAAGAAACCAAGGATCGAAGAACCATCGTCTTAAGTAAGTACTTAGAAAATATCTCTTAAATATATTATATCAGTATAATAAACCATTATTTTTCTTTCAGAATGGACTTTAACGCTTTAATAAAATCTGCGCCAACACCTTTCTTCCAAAGAAGAATTTATCAGAATTAGAGAATGGAAAGAATAATATAATCACGGAGTTCAGACGAGTCAAGACCAAATTTGGCCTAAGGATTGTAGTCACCATCAAACAGGAATCTCAAGTTTTTCTACCCGACCGTGTATCCAAGGCATTGGAGAAAAATGAAAGCTTATTCGAAGAGATGACAGCTAAAGCCAATAAATATCAATTATTTATGTTATATCATGGCGATAATAAGTTTGAATTCAATTAATTGTTTATTGTAAATAAAAAAAAAATAATAAAAAAATAAAAATAAAAAAATAAAGAGAAAGTCAATGGAGAGGAAAACGAGTCACGGGTTAGTCCTATATAGTGAATTCGTTCATTATATAAGGCTAACGAATGACGATTCTATTGGTTGTTCCTCACAGGTGTGGGCGAAGGTGGGGGCTCATACCACTTTCTCTTTATTTATTTTTTTTAAACATCAAACTTATTAATCCAGCTATTGTGAGAAGCATCAAAACCAAGCCATTTTACATAAACTTGAGTGCCTCGTTTCTTCAAGACTTTTTCTATAAGATATACATCGGGATACATTACTTTTTGGAATTCCTGCTCATAGAAGCCACCAGTGATGGGCTGATCGTGATAATCTTTGAGATGATAAGTTACTGGATTAGTTGCTGCCACTTTAGTTATTGTAAATATCTCTGTGGACCAGTTAGGTGTATATCCCTTCTCAAATAATTGCTTCACGTTACTAACTCTAACGTTATCATCAACTTTGAACTTTGGCTTTTTGGTTGGAATAATTTTTTTATTAAAACGTTTGAGAACTTCTGCTTCGTTAGTAGCTGTAACTTCTTTCGGCTTCATACCGATAGTTCGATGTTTTCTATCATTGTATGCTATTATTAGTTTAGGTAAAATATCAAGCCATTTATAGTTTCCACGTAAACTAAACTCTACCCACATCTTATTTTTCAGTGTACGATTGAAATGTTCACAAATGGATGCTTTGAGATTGCTGTACGTAGAGTATAGATTAATTTTGTATCTTTCCATAAAACTTTGAAAATTCGTATTATAGAACTCTTTGCCTTTATCTGTTTGTAAATTCTTTGGTACTCGACCTTTACGTAAAATAGATTTCATAGCATCAGCGACATCTTGTCCAGTTTTTCGTTTAACAGGAACTGCCCACGCATACTTTGAAAATACATCTATTACGGTAAGCATATATTTAAATCTTTTATTCTCTTTAGAATAAGGTTACATTTCCACTAGATCTGCTTGCCATGTCTCGTCAAAACCTCGCACATCGAACTTTCGACGTGGATGATTACGACGCGCTGGCTTGTGAAGCTCTTCTACTACTCTTTGACGTTGTTCCATCGATGGTTATCGATTGACTTTTTTGCACTAGCAGTGATAATGCTTCTTTTATAGTCTCGATTTCCGTCTGGCTTTGTGCAAATTTCTTACCGAGTTCATCTCTATACATCTCTACAATTTTATCTAGGTTATTAAGATCATTCCTAAAACTAGATATTGAATCTAATAATCTTTGAACTTCCAAACATACAAAACGTTGTAAAGTATCTAAATTTACAGCCTCATTGAGTTGATTAGGTGATGCGAGATTACAAAGTCTCTTATTCTTCAAGTCATACTGACCATCAGATGTGATTTTATATCCAACACCTGGAGGACCATGACCGCCCTCGCTTCGTTTAAGATTACGTCCGAATACGTCGACACTCATCTTGATAATGTTCAAGTATTCGCTTGTATCTCAGTATATAAAGCCAGCTTCTCGCAGTTCTTCGATGATTGAATGAATCTCGTTTGTATGACTAGGGTTTCCAGCTTCTCTCTCAGCTATGAGTAATCATAATCGATTGACAAGTTCATTAGGATCATCCCAATAGACGTAATCCATCAACATATCCCTTCTAGCAACTTTGTATCGAGGTAATAGTTCACCACCACGTTTAAACATAGGAGCAATGATGTCATCAAATTCCTTGCTTCTGTAAGCACGAATCTGTTCATCGCTTCTGTAACGTCTCTTGTGAGCACTAGTAGCTTCAAGAATCTGTCGATAGTTTTGCATATCACTTGAGCTAAAGTTTTTCTGATTAGGCTGTTTTGCTAGTATCAGCTCTAGCAAACCATCAGTTCTTGGATATTTTACGTCCTTAACTCTTACATATCTTCAAAGTAAATAGGTGAGTCGCCTATTAGGTATTTGTTACCTTCTTTACGAACACCATAAATTTTATCCAAATCCTGGGTCTTATTTTTCACGAGATTGTGAATATACTTGTTATCATCCGTTCCGCTATTTTCATCACTGAGAGCTGATTCAAATTCGGTATCCGTATGCGGTCGAACAGATTCATTCAAAGATGGTTCATCATAAGACTCATCAATACTGTCATTATTCACACTCATAGCATCAGTAGCTTGTTCCTTGGTTTCGATATTTCGAGATTTTTTAGATGTCTCAACAAGTTTCTGTAAGGGATCGACTATTGGTCTGAAAGTTTCTCCAATTGCTTTCTCGAAATTATCCTTTCCATATTTCAATAGATTGTATTTACGCTTGACTGCATTTTTCGCTTTGATAAGTTGATGCAGTATATCTTTTTTTCGGCGAATGTCGGCCATGTTGTCGATTCGACGTTCGATCATGGAATGATATGATTGAACTAAGAGTGTGCTATATTTATAGCAAAACAGTCAAAGTCCTTTCTATACCTTCCAGCATTGATTGAACTATCTTTTTCAATCATCAAGAAACCATACTTATTATCGGTCCAACATCGTGAACATAGGCTTTTAAATTGTGCATAACTCATGTTCGAATTTACGTGATCGTTGTACAAATGTCTTAAGTTGACATCATCTTGTCGGAAAATTATTAATAAATTTACATTGTCTCTTACAAGATGTTTCGGTACATGAGCATAAGATTGACAGAGATAGAAACAGTCGACGTTTTTATGTCTCCCCATACAGAAAAATGCTCTTTTATTGTCCTGTTTCTTACAAGCTATGTCGTCGAATACCATTATGGAATTAGGTAAGGCATCGTCAGGTGATACGACTGATTCGTGTTCGCTGAATGGAAAATATTGTATACCTTCTATCGGTTGGAGGAGTTCCTTCAAATACTTATACTTTGGTTGATTTAGAGACTTCGAGTAGACATATACGTTCTCGAATCTTAGTCCATTAGGATGTGTAATCATTGCGAGTAAGCTATTAGTTTTACCGCAGTTACATGGCCCGCAAAATATGGCTTGAATACTATCCGGAAGTAAGTCTCCATGCCTCTTTGTCTTTTTTTCCTGCTCGACTATCGAATCAAAATTTACGATTGTAAGTTTAACCGGATGTTCTTTCAAATTCATGTTGATGCAATTAGATCTCAAACAAGAGTGATCGATTTAGTATAAATAGAGGCTTTATATACCCTCACAAGCATCAGTCTTCACTTAACTTTCATAAGGTGATGATCGTACATTATCAACACCGACAACGTGGTCGAAGTTTTCTCAATAAAGTCATCAACAGTCTTCTATTCGAACTTCATATTCCAGGATATCAGTACTGCGGACGATATAGCTTATTCGCAAAACCGCGAGAATATGGAAGCAAGAAACACTGCAGACAAAGTGTTGGCAGAGAAAGCTTGGCAGTGAGTGAAATCAAAGGACGCATCCATTGGAGAGAAAGCAGCTGCTTTCGCTGTTAGTAAAGCAATGAAACTAAAATCTAGATTCGGCATGGGTATGAGAAAGAAGAAGGGAGCAGCCATTACATTCAATAATGTAGTGAAAGCTGCCTCGAAATCAATAGTCCCCAGCAAATGTGCTCGTAAAGTTATTTTATCAGCATTGAAGGGTGCACGTAGTGCCGTTAGAGCGGCAGGTGGTAAGGAAAACGTTAAGATTCCACGCAAAGTACCGATTCCAAAAAAAGTTGGAGGATTCTTACCATTTCTCATACCGCTATTTGCCGGTTTAAGTGCAGTTGGTGGTATTGCAGGCGGTGCTGCTAGTATAGCTAAAGCAGTCAACGATTCTAAATCTGCCAATTCGCAATTGGAGGAGATTAAGAGACATAATGAGAAAATGGAAGAAATAGCTCTCGGTAAAGGGGTTTATTTACAGCCAAGTAAGAGTGGACTCGGGCTTCGTCTTAAGCCTTACCATGGTAAAGGTTTAAAAAAAAAAAAATCAACGAAGTAAGGTTACCCGAGAGAGCTCTTACTGACGCTGACATCATAAAGTATGCGAGAATTTTAAAAATTCCAAACTTCCGAGGAGTATATATGCGAAATGCATTACCAAAGAGTGGTCCTCATTATCGTGAATCAGCCATCGTTAATCTCGATGACGCAGATGGACCAAGAACTCATTGGGTAGCTTATCGAAAACGAGGAATAGCGTAGTCTACTTTGATAGTTTTGGAGATCTTCAGCCGCCTTTAGATTTAATGTTGTACTTGAGTATCGATGAAATCAAGTACAACCCTCAAAGATATCAAGACTTCAATACATTTAACTGCGGTCATCTTTGTCTAAAATTCTTAAGCATAGCTCTTAGTATATAAAGACATCGGTGTGTGAATATTAACTTATTATAAGTTTAACAGTCATCATGGAAGAATCGTTGACGTTAAGTCTTTCGGATACATCATCCGTACTTGAGGTGCAATATTTTCCACCTATTGAACTTTCTCCCAATAAAAATTATGTTCTTGGTTTAGTTACTTCCATGACCTTCAATTCAACACCTAATATTGATGAGGGTAGCAATCTATTCCATGTTGGTAAAGAAGAAATTATTTTACCAATAGGTAGTTACGAGATCGAGGACATAGAGAATTATCTTAGCGAGACGCTCGTGAGCAAAAATATCTCAATCAATATAAAACGTAACAATAATACTCTTCGCAACGAAATCAAATGCAATCGTCCTATTGATTTTCGATTAAAAAATTCCATAGGACCTCTATTAGGATTCGCTAAACGTCTTCTGGAAGCAGACGTCACTCACAGTTCAGATTTACCAGTAGCCATCTTGAAGGTCAATGCTCTACGAATAGAGTGTGACATCACCTGCGGTGGATATATAAAGGGTCAGCGAGTGCACACGATACACGAGTTCTTCCCAGCAGTATTAAAGGATATTAGATCATCGAAATTCCTTCACCGGTCATTTACCTTCCGATCGTCGTCAAGAGCATAGATCACATTCAAGTGCGCATAGTCGATCAAGACGGACAACTTGTTAATTTTCGAGGAGAAATTATTAGCATTAGATTACATCTTAAACAAGCGTAATGGGAATTGTATTTAATTCTAAATTTGGAAAAGGCTATAAAAGCAGATTAAGATGGAGACCGAGCATCAGTCAGCCAAGAGCAGACGAAGCGTTAACACGGCAAAACATACAGTTTCTAAGGAGTCTCGGCCTCCGTGTCGTCCCTGGTGGAAAATAACTTGTTTATTCTTTTGTTGTTTACAGAAAAATGGAAGAAATACTAAGCATAAAGCCAGCTGTAAAGTATGACGAATCAATTGAACATTACGAGATACATGCTCATCAACCATACTCAGTATCCAACTTCAACAACAGCGATGAGATCCGTATAGCCATTCAACATCAAGATTTGTGTCTTTTACCATCACGCAGTTCGCTACATATTTGTGGCAGACTAGTGAAAGCCGATGGAACTGCTGTAACTAATACTAAATTAGTCAACAACACCATCTGCCATATGTTTGAGGAAATACGTTATGAGATCAATGCAGTAGAAATCGATAAGTGTAAGAATGTAGGTTTGACTACTCTAATGAAAGGTTGGGTCTCGCTCAATTCCAGTCAAAATTTGATTATTGAGAACGCAGGATGGCTTGATGTCGAAGAAACGCAGCAGTTGACTAACAATGCAGGTTATTTTGATGTATCGATTCCTCTCGCTATGATTCTCGGTTTTGCAGAAGATTATCGTAAAATCGTAATCAATGTGAAACACGAGCTCATTCTCACAAGATCGAGAAATGATTTGAACGCTGTCATACAAACAGCACCAGACCCTGCTCATCCTAACGCGTTTGAGAATTTTAAGATTGAATTGAATAGAATAGAGTGGCTTATGCCTTACGTAGTAGTATCAAGCTCGTACAAGATTCAACTATTAAATCATGTTGAAAAGGATAAACCAATCGATATGAGTTTTCGTAGTTGGGAGTTATACGAGTATCCGCTACTTCCCACAACATCTATGCATGTTTGGACCGTCAAAACTTCCAATCAGCTGGAAAAGCCACGATTCGTAATACTAGGTTTTCAAACGAATCGAAAAAGTCAGAGAACTATCAACGCGAGTCGCTTTGATCATTTCAATATCAGTAATATAAAGCTGTTTCTCAATTCTCAATACTATCCGTATGGAAATCTTAATTTAGATATCCCTCATAATCAATACGCAATACTATACGATATGTACGCTAACTTTCAAAGTGCTTACTATTTTAAAGATATTGAGCCTACGCTAAAAAACAACATTACATCACGTACTTACCTTCAATCGTGATCGATTGTTCTAAACAAAACGAATCGTTAAAGAGTGCCCCTGTGGATGTTTGACTGGAATTCGAATCGAGAGGTAACTTTCCAGCAGGAACTTCTGCTTACTGCTTAATCTTACACGATCGTGTTATTCAGTATAGTGCTGCGAGCGGTAACGTACGAAAACTTGTGTGAGGGAATCAATATAAAAAGCTGACTCGTCAGTAAGAGTCTCTCGTTCAGGATGGAGTACTTGGTAGATATGCAAGGCTTCAAACAGCCAGGTAATGATTACATCCTCAAAGAATTGGCTATAGTTCCTCTCAAAGATGATTCTGACCCTATTGTACTCTTATTTGAGAAGCCTTATCCATGGCGTCGACTATCGGATAAATATAAGAGAGAAAACATATGGTTAGAAGAACATTACCATGGACTATCTTGGGATTCAGGAAATATTCCATACACAGATGTAGTAAAATTACTCAGAGAGGCATTACGCGATGCTAGTAAAGTCTTGGTTATGGGTTCCATCAAGAAAGCATGGTTAGAACGCTTCAAGTTCAAAGTTCATGATGTAGCAGAAATGGGTTTTCCCCCGCTAGACAAGACCAAACTTGTCACAGTTTGCCCGCATCATAATGGAGCATACAGAGCTAGTTGTGCCCTTCACAACGTAAGACTCATAAAAAAATTTCTCACTGAGAGTATTTCCGAGAAAATGGAGTGTGACTAACTATAAATAGCAGGTGCTTTCCGATTTCACATTCATTCCAAAATGGGACAAGCTTCAACAAGCATGGGAGGAGGCAACTCCTCAAACTCCTCAGATCAAAATTGTTCAGAGTATACACCCCTTCTTCGTTACAGACGAAAGGAAGATGTAAACTGGAAAGAATATGTATATGAAAAATATTCTAGTATGAATCATCCAAAACTCCCTCATCGAATATTAAATTTAAAAAATTATAATGTAAGAATTATAATATGAATTATATTTAAAATAGTAGATAGGCCCGTATCGCATACCGCTGCGGGCTTTTTCATAAAAATTATAATATAAAAATTATAATATAAATTATTATATTCAAAATATTAGATATGCCGCTATGGCATAGCGCTCATACCCGCGTAAGTCAGAAATTCCGGGCTTTCAGAAAACCCTATAGCATTACTGGATCTGTGATCCAGAACAGACATAGCATTTCTGGATCTGTGATCCAGAAGAGACATAGCTTATCTACTCAAGTATAACTCAATTGTATTTCTTTGTTCATTATCAGATACTTTATTCTATTTTTAACCGACTTCAAAAAGGAGGAGGTTCTCAATTCGACTGAATTTTTTTTTTTTTTTTTTTTTTTTTTTTTATGTCTGTTACCTCATAACTCCGTCATTTCTTAACCGATTCGAAAAAACTTTTTCTTATCTGATAGAGAATGTCTTCAGGAAGGTCCCATACGTGTCCTATAATTATTGGGCCAATATTCGGTTTGTATGACCCAATTATCAAATTAAGAAAACTGGGAGTTTTGTTTTCTCTCTCCTCTCTCTCTCTCTCTCTCTCTCTCTCTCTCTCTCTCTCTCTCTGTCTCTCTCTCTCTCTCCCTCTCTCCCTCTCTTACCTAAGCTTCAATATGTATACATGCACACACAACGACACTGTGCCGTTGGGCCTTCTCTCTTTCCTCCTATACATTGCTTGGTATAATGTACTAATGCATGCGTTATGAATTGATAATGGAAGTTAGGCATAATTAGTGGGTCTACCTATATTTGCGCTTTTAGTAGGGGGATACACTAAAAAATTTTTTAACAAAAAACAAAACCAATTTCAAAAAAATGCACTAAACAGTTACAAAAAAAATTTTTTTTAACAAAAAACAAAACCGACTTAAAAAAAATGCACGCAAAAAGTTACAAATAATTTATAATTTTTAATAATTATACGCATAGTACGCATCTAACTCAACACATGTGTTGCAAACATATTATAGATTATCTAATTATTTGTAAACAGCACAAACAAATTATATTATTGTTTAATTCACGAAAAAATATTATTGAAGTCGGCGTCAAATTCTACATCTGTGCAGAACGATTCAACAACTTGACGCTGACTTCGAAAATATTTTTTCGTGAATTAAACAATAATATAATTTGTTTGTGCTGTTTACAAATAATTAGATAATCTATAATATGTTTGCAACACATGTGTTGAGTTAGATGCGTACTATGCGTATAATTATTAAAAATTATAAATTATTTGTAACTTTTTAGTGCATTTTTTTGAAGTCGGTTTTGTTTTTTGTTAAAAAAAATTTTTTTTCAAAAATAACGTTCACATTCATTGTTCAAAAATAACGTTTACATTTATTGTTAAAAAATAACGTTTACATTCATTGAGGAATTAGACGCCGACTTCTAAAATTGTATTTTACCAATTATTTGTATGATTTCTAAAGTTAATAAATTATTTGTTACTTTTCAGTGCATTTTTTGAAGTCGGTTTTTTTTTTGTTAAAAATTTTTTATTAATTCACAACAAAGAAACTTCTTTTAGAGACTCGAATTGTTATTTAATTTTTTCTAAAGTTATGATAATATTTTTTTTTTAATTATAAAATTTATCAAAAATCATTAAATTTGTTTTAGAAAAAAATAATTTTAAAATATTTTTGTCTATACAACACGAAAATTAAGATCGAACATCTCGAAAAAAATGCATAAATAACTAATTGGTTTAACAGTTATAAAAAAATTACAATGATTAAAAAATTAAGTATAGAACATATTTTTGTATGTTAAGTTTTGACCACGTGTCAAAATTATAAAATATTATGAGGTTGGTAAATGTAATAAAAAGTTCTGTTAAAATAAATCAGTTTAATTAATGAATATTATTTTATCCAGTAACGGAATAAGCTCCACTAATATTTGGCTAAACAAGTTGGCTCTCACATTAATATACTTCAGTATTCATAATTTCTTCAATAGATTATCATGACATAATGATCTTTAATCTTAGCTTTAAATTTAAAATTGATAAATTGAATAAATTAATATTTTATATTTTGAGTAATTAGATGATTTTATTTATTAGAATTCGCTATAATACTTTGTCGTGAATATGGAATTTAACGTTATTTCTAAATAAGGAACTCGGATACCCACGTACTTGTGATATAAAAAGTATAATGAACTGAAACATGGTAACCCTGTAGAGATCGACCTTGCATCTAATATGAAAAATTTTGTAACAAAAAAAAAAAAAAAAACTTGCGTTGCATTAAAAAAGCGTCGTTATATTGTAAAGTAGCGTGCTCGCGTTTTAGGGTTTAGAGGACATGCTGTACGAAGCCAATTTTTTATTGATTTTATTGTTTTATTCACTATAGATCTTGAATAGATTCTAATCACTATCGACACCCCATCCCCCGACTTTAGCGAGGACGAGTACACTATGATACAAAAAGAGTGAGAACTTTCTCGCTCTTGCTACTGCTGAGTCGTAGACCAAGCGACTCCGAATATATGAATGATTTAAATATTAATTACATTTTCTTTAGAGTGAATTCTCAACCCTGATACTTTCTCATAAAGAATAAAAAAAGATAAAAAAGGAGCATGCCGGATTATGATTTGAGGTTATATTGAATCTTTAACATCATTTTTATATAAAAGAATCTTGAAATTATATTCTAAATAATGAAATATTTACAATGAAAATCTAATACTAAATCTTCACAAAGTATTGTGATTCTTTTCTCGATTTAAACGAGATAATACGCTCGCAAAGTAATTACAACCAATTAGCGTGAAAGAGAGAGATAGAGATTACTTTACTGTGACTTGCACCGCGTTTTACAATGTAATTCTTTTTAGAGAAACTTACGCTACCGAGATTGACGAGGCAGGCCCACCTCCCGCAGATCTTTCTCTGCAACTTCCTGGCCTTATGGTATGAGCTCGGGATGAGACTCCGAACACGTGGCAACGTGAAAAGACTTTCCTTGGCGCGTTGGACCTCAAGCTGGAGACGAATATACAAGCGACTAGCTTGGCTGGCAGTCAGGCGACGAGGGGGCGAGCTTCGCGCTGCGTTTGCTGTGCGAGGTTCTCTATGCCATCCCTACCTACTTTCCGATCATTAGATTGTTCTTTCTAACTTGATGCCTACTTAGTTATCTCTCTTTCTCGCGCTTTCGCGAATACATATCTTTCGTTTTTTATTTGCACGTGCGAACACCGCCTCCTAGTGCTATTTAATCTTACCTAAATTGAAATAGTAACCATGCTTCGGTACATGGTTACAATATATCTGAAAAATTTTCGTTACCTTTTGGTTACAAAAAGAATTCAATAAAATAAATTAAATTGAAAAATAGTTTTATCTTGATTTTATCCCCCTGTTCCTATTCCTACAGCTATTGATTAAAAAATTAACATTAACCTCTTATACAGAAAAGTACCAATTGACCGATTACGACTTATTTATGTTTGGTACGTAAAATCAACTTATAATATAGCTCTTGTCTTGGTATATGTTAATAAGCTAATTACGAGACATGTGCGAAAATTAGCTAATATTCGCGTGTGTCTCGACCGCTGTAATAAGTTAATTACGAGACGCGCGCGTGCTTAATTAGCTAATATTCGCGCATGTCTCGACCGCGCCGCGCCGCAGCCGCCGCCGACCACTCGCGTTAAATATATCAACCTTAGGTGTGAAGCAGACAGTATTAACGAAACTTGCAAGATGGATACACGGTTTAAACATCCATTTACATGTATCGTCAGTGGACCTACGGGTTGTGGTAAAACAGTATTCGTTAAACGATTTCTCGCGAACCTATCAAATATTTGCGATGTAGCATTTGATAGGATTTTATTTTATTACACAGAGTGGCAAGAAACATACCAAAACGAATTAAAAACACCATCTCACCAACCCATAGAATTTCGCGAATGTTTGCCCCAACCCTCGGACTATTCTAACGACAATGAAAAAAAAAAATTAATAATTGTAGACGACTTGATGCGCGAATCTTCCAACAATATTATTCTGGATTTGTTTACAAAAGATAGTCATCATAAAAATATTAGCGCTATTTTTATCACTCAAAATCTTTTTCACAAAGGTACTGGTCAAAGAGACATTTCATTAAATGCTAATTACATCGTTATTTTTAAAAATCCACGCGATCGAGCTCAAATTCAATATCTTGCACGACAAGTTTACCCTGAGGATCCGAAATTTTTGCAAGAAGCCTATTTAGATAGCACACATGTGCCACACGGCTATCTTTTCTTGGACTTGAAACAGAGTACAAAGGAAGAATACCGATTTTGCGCATGCATATTTCCGGACGATAAAACACAATACGCATACTTACCAAAGTATCATTCAAAATTTCGCTAAGATCACAAATATAAAAAAGAAACTCTGAAAGAATTACCATCAGTACTGATATAGCTATCGCTGCGGTAACATCGAAGAAACGTGGAAAGAAGAAGAAAATTAATCAGATCGGAGGTCAATGTAGCTGTTTACCGTCAAACTTCAGTAAAAAGTGTATCGCAATTTTAAACGCACTTAGTCATTCAGACAGTCATCAACGAGTGGCCTTACTTCGAACGTCTGATAAAAATTTAATCTAGTGTATATGTGAATGTGCCCTGAACGTGTTACACGGTACCGTAAAATTAAAAAATTCACAAAAAGAACGACTAAAAAAATACAAACACGTGTTGCGAAAACTAGTAACGAAAAAAGATAGGAAGAACAACGATTGTAAGACGAGGATTGTAATACTAGTACTAATCGGCATCAGAAAAAACGTGTCATCATTCAAAACGGAGGAAGTTTTTTACCGGTGCTATTGGCTCCAATCATCGGCCTCTTGGTATCAAAAATTTTTTATTAAATTAACTTATAAACGTAATCAAGCGCATGCGTAAAATGATCATAATACCCGAAGATGAATACAAAAGAAGTTTACGTTCAACGAAACAAAAGCACGAGAATTCTGAAATAGAGCACACTGTCCAAACCAAGGGTGACAACTTGTCACGTTTAGATGCTGAGTTGCACGATATCCATTTTTCCGAAAGTATTACAGATGAACGCGAGAAGTATCAAAAATACATGCAAATCCTCCAAAAATATCTTTATTTCAAAAATGTAGAACGACACGAAAATGCAAACGATAAACATGACACAAGGAACATGAAGTCGAAGAGACGGAAGCAACGCTAGCAACGCCTCTAACGGATGAAATTATTCTCGAAAATGTTCCAAAGAGTTATAAAAGGGGTGCACGTCTGCTACTTAACCATTGGAAAAAAACGCTGTAGGAAACCTCATGAAGTGGGATAATACAGGACAAGTTACAGTAGAGGGCAGTGTTATTCCAAATTCGAATATTATAGAATTAGTTAATGACATTGTACGAAGAAAAAAGACAGATTCCGTTCCTGGTCCTCCTGGTAGAACACAAATTACAAGATTTTTATCCTTATCAGAAACACTAGTAGAGCTCATTGGTAATACAGCAATATTACATTCCTATAAACTATTACATCCTAATAAACCATATAATAAAAATCGCAAGCAAAAAAATTCAACTGACTTAGAAGATTAGGAAAAAGAGTCACAGTCTCAATACGAATACAATACTACTAGAAATAAAAATAAAAAAGCTTCAACTAAGGAAAAGTGAAAAAGTTTTAGCTTCTAAAAAATGTCTTTAAAAAACATATATTATGATACTTCACACGAGGCCGGCTATGCTGGTGCGCGTAATTTAATTCGTGTAAATGTTGCGCGAAACAAACGCGAAAAGACTAAAATTTACGAATGGTTGAGTAATCAAGATGTTTATACGTTGCACAAACCTATTCGTCGAAGATTTCCAAGATTAAGATATAATGTAACAAATATTGACGATTGCTGGGAAATAGACTTATGCGATATGCAATCTTTCAAAGAATATAATGATGGATATTGTTGCTTACTTGTTGTTATAGATGTGCTTAGCAAGTATGCTTGGGTAGAAATTCTTCACGATAAAAGTGCAAGCAGTGTTGCCAACATTTTTGACAAAATTCTCGAGATCAAACGCTCGAGTTCCTATCTCTGTTCAATCGGACAAGGAAAAGGAATTTACAGGAACCAACTTTCAAGATTACTTGAAAAAGCGAGATATAAAATTTCGTACAGTACGAAACCCTGATGTCAAGGCAGCTGTAGTGGAGCGCTTAAATCGCACACTCAAAGAACGTATGTTTCGATATTTTACGCATAAGAATACTCATAGATACATAGATGTCATACAAAACATAGTGAAAGCATACAATCATACTTTACACAGTGGAATTAGAATGATACCAGCAGAAGTGACAATTTATAACGCTTCTAAAGCAAGCATGAATTTAGAGAAAAGAGCTCTTAGTCAAAGAAAACCATCTCACGCGCCTATATACTCGGTGGGTTCCTATGTTCGCATCAGTCGTACAAAAGGCACCTTCGAGAAAGGATACGAGAAAAATTGCAGTGAAGAAATTTTTAAAATTTCTCGTATATCCAGACGGCAACAGCTTTACACGTGCGAGTTGTCAGATTTAAATGGAGAAAAAATTGATAGATTTTTCTATCCCGAAGAGTTGGTTAAAGTTGGAAAAAAATGTTTAGCTGAATCAGAAAAGTTCAAGATTGAGCGTGTAATACGTAGCCAAGGCCATGGTCGACATAAACAAGTACTCGTTAAATGGTATGGGTATCCTGAAAAATTCAAATCTTGGATAAATGCGAGTGAATTAATTCATCTTTAAAAATGGATGCGGATGCTTTTTACTTGATTCTTCCCAGTAACAGTAGTATGAAATACTTTTCAGATAACACAACATCTTGCTTTACTACACACTTATCGCATGAGATACGCTTACATGGTGATTGGAGTGTTGGATTGACTGAAATTCATATACCCAGTACTATTTTACACATTCAAGAATCTGAAGCAAAGTTTGTCTTCTATATAGATAGTGAAGAACTTTCTCAAAATATTATGGATGTGGGAAACATAAAACAATCTGAATGTTCATTTCCCTCTGGAGTATATGAAAGTATTGGTGAATTGGCCCGAGCAATCAATAACCATGCTGGCGATATTAATAAGCATATAGTATTAAGCTTAGAAATGTTTTCGGATTTGAAAAAAAATTTTATGGCAAAAACGCTATCATTACTTTGAAAGCAAAGAAAAATAAGGACAGCACAATGGGAGTAGCGGTTATCGGTGATAGACCGGTATGTTTAGCAAGAGCAATACCCGATCAATTCTACATTCACACAGATATATGCGGGCCTCACACAGTGGGAGATACTCAAGCTTCACTGTTACGTATAGTGACATTTAATAATACAAAGTATACATTTGGATCTAACATAGTGAAACAGTTTTCACCTATAAATTACATCCCTTTACTTAATAACACTTTCCAGAATATCATTTTAGATATAAGGGATCAACACGGTCGTCGTATACCATTTGAGTATGGGACGTTGACGGTCACGCTTTACTTCAAACGTAATCACTAATTTAAAATATGTCTCATTACACAGCTTATTATTCCGAGAAAATTGGCGGTGGCGGAATCCATCGGGTATTCAACGGTTCACATTACCAACGTGGACATGGTATAGGAAGTTTTCTAGGAGGTCTTTTTCGAAGAGTTTTATCTTATCTTACCACTGGAGCAAAAGCAGTCGGTAAAGAAGCTGTTCGCTCAGGTATGCATGTAATAGACGATGTCACCAATAATGGTACAAATTTCAAACAGTCTGTAAATACGAGAATGCATGAATCGGGTCAAAATCTCAAGAGAAAAGCAGTTAATAAAATCTCTAAAATGATGAAGGGTTCTGGATATAAACTTCGTGTTACCAAGCGGAAGCGTCAGTTTCCCAAAAGACGCTCAACAGCTCGTACTAAAGTCAAAAGAAAATAAAGTGATATAAAAAAGAAAAAAGGTGATATTCGAAAACGTTAAAGAGTTAGCAAAAAGAAAATACAAACTTTACGCAGTGTGACAGATATTTTTGGACCTAACTAGAAAAACAAGATAGCGTTCTTACGTGCAAACTCATACGAATGCATGAAATCAGAATTAAACTTATTTACGCTTCCACCAACTCAAACATCTTTAGAATCTTCACGATTTATTTAATATAAACCAGTGTCATCGCTTACCGATGATGGACCAATTGAATTTGTAATACCTGGAGATGAATATTATATCGATCTAGCACACACAATGCTAAATGTGCGTGTACAAATTATACCGAATATTCCCGCTAAGAATAGTAAAGTAGAACCTGTTAATAATTTTCTTCGTTCACTGTTTAATCAGATTGATATATTCTTTAATCAAAAACTCGTCTCACCACCAAACAATGCTTACCCATACAGAGCCTATATCGAAACATTATTAAATTACTCAAGCGCTGCAATGAATTCACATCTAACAACGTCTCTATGGTATCTCGATACTGTTAGAAAAATGGAAGATTTTCCAAACGTAGGGCGCGTTGATGGTGAAGCTAATCATGGACTATTAAACCGATCATATTATACGGAAAATTCAAAAACAATAGATTTAATAGGTCATTTAAATTGTGACGTTTTCAATCAAAATAAATTTGTATTAAATTGTGTTGAACTAAGAGTACGACTTGTTCGAAATAAAGATACATTTTGTCTTATGGATGCTTCCGAAAATGATAATTTTAGTGTAAGTATAAAAGAAGCCTCTTTGATGATACGTCGTGTAAAAATTAGCCCAGGAATATTACTCGCCCATACCAATGCTTTAACGAAAGCCACCGCAAAATATCCTATTACACGAGTAAGCAAAATTATTTACCATGCACAAAGGTATACATGGTGATACTTTGGATAACATAATTTTAGGCCAGCTACCAAAAAGAATCATAATAGGATTCGTCGATAACAGAGCGTTTAATGGGAATAAACAATTCAATCCATTCAACTTTCAACATTTTTCCATTAATTATCTTTCGCTCTACATTGACGGAGTACAAGTACCGAGTAAACCTCTACAACCAAAATTTACAGGCGATAATCCGCAGTTTGTTGAAGCTTATCACACTTTATTTTCAGGGACTGGTATACATTTTTCTAATGAGTCCCTATGTCTCAGCCGAATAGATTATTCTAGAGGTTTTTGTTTGTTTGTATTTGATTTGACACACGATCTTTCTGCAAATTCTGCTTTACACTGGAATCTGATCAAACGTGATAGTGTAAGAGTAGAAGTGAAATTTGATCAGGCCTTGGAACAAACAATAAATTGCATCATTTACGCAGAATACGATAACGTTCTGGAAATAGATTCAAGTCGTAATATTATAACGGCTTTTAATGCTTAAGCTAAAGGAGTGGAAGTAGAATCACAGTTAGGGTGATTAGTATAAAAGATCATTGATAGACTGCGTTGATCATCAGTCTCTTTCTGGAGCCTTATTCTGTACAGTGAAAGTGGTCAAAAGTAAAGTCATGGATTTCGTCATTGACATTCAAGGTCTAAAAGACCGGAACAATAAATTTTTTCCAAAGGGAGTGGCAGTACTTAGTTTAAAAACTAGAGTTTTTTCCCATCGGATAGTAAAATTACCATATGATTTCTCCAAATTGCCATCAGAAGTAAAACAGAGCAACGAATTTGTGATAAATCATCATCATGGTATTCAATGGATAGAAGGCGATGTTTCCATTGGTCAACTGTTACTCAATTTATACAATATTGCAAAAGTAGCTGCAAAAATCTATACTAGAGGTTGCGAAAAAGCAACGTATCTAGAAGCAACCATGTCGCAAGAAATCAATCTAGGAATATACTCACCATCATTCAATGAACTCTTTACAAGATATCATAAGCCAATAAAATATTAAGAAGAAGAAAAACGTTTATTTTCAAGAGAACTACATATTCAAAATTGAGTACGAAAATCCATCAAAACTTTATTTAGAGAATCACGATCTTTTATTTACGACATCATACCATACAAAAACCATAGTGCTCAAGGAGAGAGCAGTATTCCAACCACCAGTACATATTCAAGCAGTAGATGAGGAAGAGCAAAGTGAATCACCTAACAAAAAAAAGGAAATCTATGACCAAACGTCTTCAACTTGTTTGCAAAAAGTGTCATTTGATGGTCTTAAGCTCGCAGTGCCTTGTATAGATGAGCATCCAATGCAATTGGAACGTCGTGCTGAAAAAGTCAATAGGGTTATCGACTAAATCCAAGAATACCTTAAGGAGCAGTTCAAGAAAGATAGTGAGGAAGATATAAGGTCATTTACATTGAAAACCTTTGCTAGTTTTAATCGATATTATACTGTAAAAATTCACGAGGTAACAACATTTGTTTTAACAAAAATGGTTGACGATAAAGATTTAGATAAATCTACATTGGATATTGTAATTTTAGAAATTAATGCGTATACTTTACCATACATCTACAATGACTTGTATGCTTTAATGTATGAACCTTTATGTAAATTGTGATGTAAATATAATAAAAAATGAACCTCTAGTTTTTACTTAGAATGTATCCATTGTGTGTGTGTGTGCGTGTGAGTGTGTGTGTGCGCACGTGTGTGTAAATACAAAGTTACCTCAAATGTTTATTTAAATAAATCATTATCTTATCTTAATTGTTTGTTTGGATAAATAAGTCATCATCGTATCTTAATTATTTGTTTAAATAAATAAGACATTTTCTTAATTGATTGTTTATGTAATCAAAGTATTATCTTATCTTAATTGATTGTTTACGTAATCAAAGTGTTATCTTATCTTAATTGATTTTTTATGTAATCAAAGTGTTATCTTATCTTATTTGTTATGTAAACATCGATATCTTAATGGGTTGTTTATGTAAACATAGATAGGTATAGCAAGTGACGTCATTGTTTACGTCTCGCTATACCTGTCTATATACTACTTAGGAAGCCTTATTTCATTGAAACATTTCTGAAAGGTTTAATAAAATGTTTTATAAATATTTCAAATTTTGATCCACTTATGACCGATATGAAATATTCCATAAAACTTTACAAACTCTTATATAAAAGATTTTAGTGAAATATTTAAACAATATTTCAAGTTGGCTTTGGGAGATCGAAGATCTTGCTTAGTAATATTGCTAAAATATTTATGAAATATTTTAGGAAGCCTTATTTAAAAGATTCCAAAAATATTTCATTGAAACATTTCTGAAGGGTTTAATAAAATGTTTTATAAATATTCCAGATTATGATCTACTTATGGTCGATGTGGAATATTACATAAAACGTTACAAAATCTTACATGAAAGATTTTAGTGAAATATTTAAACTATATTTCAAGTCGGCTTTAGGAGATCGAAAATCTTGCTGAGTAATATTGCTAAAATATTTATGAAATATTTTAGGAAGCCTTATTTGAAAGTTTCCAAAAATATTTCATTGAAACATTTCTGAAGGGTTTAATAAAATGTTTTATAAATATTTCAGATTATGATCTTCTTATGGTCGATGTGGAATATTACATAAAACGTTACAAAATCTTACATGAAAGATTTTAGTGAAATATTTAAACTATATTTCAAGTCGGCTTTAGGAGATCGAAAATCTTGCTGAGTAATATTGCTAAAATATTTATGAAATATTTTAGGAAGCCTTATTTGAAAGTTTCCAAAAATATTTCATTGAAACATTTCTGAAGGGTTTAATAAAATGTTTTATAAATATTTCAGATTATGATCTTCTTATGGTTGATGTGAAATATTACATAAAACGTTACAAAATCTTTCATGAAAGATTTTAGTGAAATATTTAAACTATATTTCAAGTCGACTTTGGGAGATCGAAAATCTTGCTGAGTAATGTAGTTGTAATATTTACGAAATATTTCAGAAAGCCTTATTTGAAAGTTTTCAAAAATGTTTCATTGAAAGATTTCTGAAAGGTTTAATAAAATGTTTTATAAATATTTCAGATTATGATCTTCTTATGGTCGATGTGAAATATTACATAAAACGTTACAAATTCTTTCATGAAAGATTTCAGTAAAATGTTTCAACAATATTGCAATATTGCTAAAATATTTATAAAATATTTTAGGAAGCCTCATTTGAAAGTTTCCAAAAATATTTCATTGAAATACTTCTGAAAAGTTTGATAAAATATTTCTTAAATATTTCAGATTCAGATCTATTTATGGCCGATGTGAAATATATAATGAAGCTCTACAAAATCTTTCATGAAAGATTTCAGTGGAATCTTTCAACAAAATTTTATGAAATACTTATGAAAGTTTTCATTGAAAGAAATAAAAAGTTCGTAGTAAATCTTGTTTTAAAATATTTATAAAATGTTTATGAAAGCTTCTACTGAAATTTTTTGATGAAATATTTAAAAATATTTCACCGAAATATTTCATGCTATGTGGGTACGAAGTTTGTTCGTGCAAATGTTGATGCAGCTGTTAGGTCTTGAAGTAGGCTACCTCCTTGTCTACTTGTATGCCCAGTAGTACGAATAACCGTTATGTTAAATTCATTTACCTACACAGCATCTTCATACATCAATGAATACAGTGATTTTTTCATGGATTTTCACTCGGGGCGTACTTTGTTAATTATATCACGCTTATATAACAAGCTAATAACAGACGAGCGTTCAGGGTGGCTGAGTACACTGAGTACTCAATGAATGTGGTTTTTGCTACGCAAAAACACGTACTACCATGTTTTACAGTATTAATGGACCTCAATTGACTGTTCACTTGTAGCGTTGGTAACAACAGCTGTTTAATTCAAAAATTCATTTATTATACAAATTTATAGTTATTTAAATCAGCTATTATAAATACAAATTTATAATTTAAACTTTATTGTTGATTTACGATGGAATATTTTTATTGTTCTCTTACTAGAAAATTTTAACTATATTGTACACTATTTTGCAATATATATATATATTAAACTTTGTATACTACTGTAAATCGTTAAGGTCATGCGGGGCTTAACCCCACGACCTGAAATAAATGTTTCAATCAATTAATCAATCTGTCTCTCTCTCTTTCTCTCTCATTCTCTCTCTCTCCCTCTCTTACCTAAGCTTGAATAAATATACATGCAGACACAACGACACTGTGCCGTTGAGCCTTCTATTGACTAATTTCTTTGTAAGCAGCCTAATAAAAAAATAATTCATTTGTGTTTTTAATAATTAGATAGTCCATATTATATTCGCTGTACGTGTGTTAGATGCTTTTTATGCGTATAATTTCTGAGGGTAACATATTATTTGTTAATTTTTAGTACAATGTTTTCAAAATCGTTTTTCTTTTATAAAATTTTGTTTTTGTTCAATGTTTTTTTTAAATGTTATTGAAGTCGGTTTTTTTTTGTTAAAAATTTTTTTCTGTTAAACGATTTTTTTGAAACCAATATTATGTATTGTTTTAATGTACAATATTATTAGTATATTATGAGTACTCCACAGTTATAATTTTTTATCATAACATGATTGTTGCTATGTCAATTTTTCTAAAAATTACTATTCAATGATTTAAGAAAAAAGCAACAATAGCCTTCACAACTTTGCCGATTGCATGATTTAATTTTCAGAAATTCGTTTTATAAAGTTTGTTTAAAATCATTGAACTAAAACATTTTAATTCCAAATTACTTAAAATGTGATTGAACTGTTCTACCACAGTCTCACTATAAAAAACTTCTTCCGAAGACTGTTGACTGTTTGAGGTAGATGAAATAGGTGTATTTTTCACTTTATCTAAAAATATTCTGTAACACGAAGGATATACTTTATCCTCTCTAGAAAAAGGAGTATTCGTTTACAAGCGCTTCAAAGACTTTGTTAGATCACCCATTTCTCTAAACGGATTTTCGGAGCAATCGTAAACAACTTTTTTGTGCTTTTCTTTCAAATCTTTGCACTTACATGGAGAGTGCTTCATTGTTGGGCCACCGATTTTGCTCAAATTTTGAGAATGTTTTTTGGATGCCGAAATATGAAGAAAGCCAAAATTTTAGAGGCCAACACTTAATATTTACCTAGTTACAGTCAATTAAACAAAATCACTAAAAAAGTTACTAGATTTTCGAAACGCTTACAGTTTCTCAGCATTATTAGCTAGAAGCTTAAACTTTTTTTAAATGAAAGCTAATCTAAAATCCTTTCAAATTGTAGTTATAGTATATCAAAATATTATTTTTTCCCCAAACTTAGAGTGTGATAAAGATTGGACCAGAATTTTCTGTTTAAAAAAATTAACAATAAATACTTGAATACATCAAGTCGTTAATGAGAATGCGAAAAGCGAATTGTCGCCACCTAGTGGTAGCATGTGTCAACTTCCTATAAACTAAATTTAAATCGTAGGCGCAAAATTTGAATTAAATAAAAAATTTTGATTTTCAAAGAAAAAAAATTTTTATTTTTATAAAATAACTTAAAATCATCATAACTTCGGTTCTAATTAATAAAAAAATTTGATCAGGAGTTTATTTTGAGGATTTTTGGTACATTAATAAATAAAAGCATAAACGCATTGTAAGAAGACTTACTAGTTGAAAAAATGGCATGATGCGCCATGGTATTATTGCTTTAAGGTGGAAAATATAAAAAAAGCATTTAAAAATCTGAAAAAAATGTAATTTAAAAGAATTAAGAAACGATTGATTCGTTTCTTCGATTAATTGTTATAAACAAAGTGGCTGTAATTTAAAAAAAAAAAGCTCATTTAGGCTCCTATTGCCCGTAGAGAGTTTTTTTTTCAAATTTTTGTTTCGAACACAGCTACCGTATTTTTTGGTTACATTTTATATAGAGTATGTTTTTCTATCCCTCTTAACAACTTTATATATGTTTCATTAAGCCCCCAATTAATGTCTAAAAAAGCCTTTTTTGCTCTATTGATTGGACTATTAACACTCCTTTAATAATTTAGATAAAGAATTTTCAATTGATTTCAGAGATTTTTTCCAAATTAATTCTTTAAACGTGGACAATCAAATCATGCTCTAAATATTTTTAATTCTGTAATTCAGCATCTTTTAAATTATGTATAATGAAATTAATAAAAATTATTTATAATTTATTTAATATTATATTTTTGGAGAAGTTGCGCAATTAGTTGCGCAAAAAGTTGCGTCACTTTTGGCTTGATAAAGCGACACAAAAAGTGATATAAAAAGTGACGCGAAAAGTGACGCAAAATATTGCATCATAAATTCCGCGATCATGTTCAGGAGGGTCCCATTAACTACTTTGACCTCCCAGAGGCTCCCCTCTCCGCCTGTAAGTATTGACTGACACGCTGCTTCGGCTCTGTCTTTTTGTGTTCTAATATTTTTTATTTCACTCTGCTGAGTGAATCTTTTTACAGAAAATCGTCCAGCTGGGGGTCCTCAAGGCTTGACTTGACTTGTTTGCATTTGTGCATCTGCATCTCTCGGACCCTGGACGTTATTCTGTCTTTGTGCATCGCTCTGCCCAGCATTGTCATTTTTTTGTTGTTTGTGCTGCTGTTGCTGATGGTTGAGGAATGGCTGGAGCATTGCTGGTTTGCTGTTTTGACTGTGAAGTGGAGTGTTGAGTGGTGGTGCAGTAGGGGGATGCAATTGCATCTTCACGGTTTATGCATGTGTTACATATAGGTTATGCATATGCTACATAACCTACAATATTTTTGGCGCCAAATTAACTATCTCTTAGGTGAATCTTTCAAGTGCGTCATTAGTAGCACCATCTATGGGTTACCTAGTCTCCTGTATTATCTACTCTATGGATAAGTGACAGGTAATTACCATACTTAAGGCGCGTTTTCACCTGGCCTTTTGATTTCATATATTTGACGCGTGAATTTTAAACAGCTTATTATGCTGCTTTTTTACGATATTACTTATTTCTTTTATATTCAATTCTAAATGTGATACACTTGGGCGGAGAGTTTCACAGACCAGTTTTTATCTTTATTTTTGTTTTGCTTTTATTATTATTTTTATCTCTCTGACGCTGCTCTTGTTACTATTTTTTATTCCTTTTTTATTATATCATAAGTTCTGCTTCGTGCTTAATTCCCTCACTTCTCTTGACATCTTAAACAGCTTAAACCATGTCACAAAATACCATCAAGGACTGCTGCGCCATCTGCGGTTTTTCCGCTGATAATATAAGAGGGTCGAAAAAATTAATATAGTGTTTTACATGCCGGCAGTGCTGCCATGTAAAATGTATGAAGCGCATACCTCATGATAACAATGGTCATCCTAAATATAATTGTGAGAGATGTATAGCTGGCCGACTTATCGCTTCTCCCGTTGCCCCACTCGATGGCACTGGCGCTGGACTACGCAATGCCACTATACGAAGTGCTCCTATAGCCTGGCCTATCGTTGCTTCTACTCCATCACGAGGATGCTCACCTGCCGCACCAATTACGAAAGCACAAGGACATTCTGTGATTAAGAAGAGGACCAATTCACAGCATAGCATAAGTATTAATTTGATTAATGAAAAATTTAGAGGTGGTGCTGCATTGGTCACCCCGGATAATAATATTAGTAAAGATAAAGATGGTGGTCTAAAGCAGAGTAATCATAGTGCTGATTCTTCTTTAGTACAAGCAGCTGTATGCTTTGTCTGCTTTGGAGAGCGCGCTATCCTGCAGGCTCGAGCTGATTCAAAATGATCTTAATCGACTTCCGGCTCTTGAGAGCCATATTATAAATACTGACAAGGGTCTGCAGGATATCGTGACTAAAATGGAGAGTCAAAATGAAATTATTAAGAATTTACATGCTGGGCAGACGCAGCTGCTAGACGAGAATCGTAAACTCAGGGGAATGATAGGTATTTTTAGAGAGAGAGTTGTTGTCTGCTCTGAATGGCATGCATGAAAAGATTTTCAAATCTCTTACGACTAATTTTAATAATATGCAGGCATTTTTAGGTAATGAGTTCAATGGAGTGGACAGCAAATTTTCTCAACTTATGACCGGAGTGGCCGAGGTAGTACAGACCGTTAGTGATCTCACGGCCCAGGACGAACACTTAATCAACACCAACACTAACACTGATATGCCTGTAAATTAGGATATGACACAATTATTTGAACGTACAGATAGTAGCTCTCATAACACAAACACTGAAGCACCTGTTGATTCGAATGATGTACAAATAGTAAAAACACATACAGATAGTAGCAGAGAGGCATCCTGTCATGCTGTGAAAAGGTGTGGTTCTGGGAATAGTGTCTTGGTGATGTCCAGCAGACTGGACTGCTCTGCGGCTAATGTCAGGCTAGAGGATTATGCCTGCGCTGTTCTGGGAACTATATTTCCGACTTTTGAACGTTCAAATATTGTATCTGTTACTGAAATCTCTAATTCTGAAAAAAAAATAAGGACAGGATGTCTGCTGGGCGTGAGATCGTTGGCGGTCCGAGTGTTGCGTTCTGATTGTTGGTTAGACTTTCTGGAGATGACTTGGCGCAGAAGGTATTCATAGCTAGGCGTAGATTAACGGGTTTTTCGACAGCGGATCTGGATCCCTCCCTCCTCGGCAGTTTTTCTATCACTAAGCACTATTCTCAAATATATATAAATGAGTATCTTGAAAAAGATAAATATATTAAATTTAAAAATCTTAAAAAGTATGCTAAAGAAAAATGTTGCAAGTTTGTTTGGCATAGAGGTGGCAGATTTATGGTGAGGAGGGAAAGGGGAGGAAGTACACAGATTTGAAAGTGAACATGATTTGAATGAAATATTAGATAAATCTAAATGTATTGTACAGAAAAATGTCAACGTAACTGATATTGGGAAACACGATGAAGTTCTAACAAATAATGGATCTACTGATAATAATAAATTTAAACCTCACAATAGTGGGATGAACTCGAATCAGGAATTAATTAAGAATCATGCAATATCCTTAGATAGAAACTCCCCCAATGACTGCGCTGGTCCTCTTCGGAGAGTCGAATAGGGAAGAGGGGTGAACTGCGCGCGTGCTTCCTGAATGTGACCTCTTTGAGGGCTCACGGACAAGTGCGTGAACTTTTAAGTGGTTATCTTTCTTACGACATATTTGGAGTTGCTGAGACCTGGCTGAGTCCGTCTGTATCGCAGGACGTCATTCGAGTCGAGAGGTACAAAGTGTTTAGACAGGACAGAAACTTTCGTGGTGGAGGAGTTGCCTTGTATATTAAGGTAATCTAAAATGCACTATTTTGGCCATTTCGGAGACGCGAACTAGTAATAGTAACGGTTAGCTGGAGGTGCCTGAATATATTTTCTGTTCTTTTGTCAGTATATCACAGAGTTTTTTAGTAACCTTATTGGTATTTTTATCATCTTTTTTTAGATTTTTGACAATTATTTTTGGTATTTTAATATTTCTGACTGCTAGTTTAATAGACAGTACATCTGCAAAACCTTATTTGTTCGTTTGTCTAAGGTCTGTATCTTCATTTTTCGTCTCTCTTTTTAATAATTCTTTTAATGAGGCATTTTTCTCTGTTAGTTCTTCATTTACATAAAACACATTTACAAAAAAGATAGGTTATATTTTAGTTTGTTGGTAGGTCTCATATTATTCAAAAACTACGCGATAAAATAATTTGATTGTTATTACAAAATTTACTCAATATATTAATATCTAGCGGGGGCTACTATTTTTTTCTCGCTAGAACGGATGGTGTTTATATAAATGATGAAAAACGCTATTAGACACAGACAGATAGTCCAGCCTCCTCTTAATAGTTGAATTTCAACTAGTTGGTTTTCAATTTCAGTATTTTTAAGTCTCATGGTAGAATTAAGATCATCACTTCCTCGTAATTTCTGTGCATTTTCGGACATCTCTTTTAGAATTTTATGTTTAATCTGTTTTCCTTTTTCATTTTCAATCTGACCAGGAGAGTGTCTGAGTTGCGGGTCACAGATCTTAATGAAACTTTGGGATAAGTATTAAGGTACCAAAATATTAGTAAAGCCACAGCGGTACGGTCTAACGCTTCGAAAAACTGAAGTTATGGACGATTAAAGTCTTATTTTTAGAAAAATATGATATAAGAACTCCTAATCGAAGGGTAAATAATTCTGTCTAGAAACGTCTTTGAAAAATTCACAATGACTAAAATGAAAGCAGAGAAAGCAAGCTTTAATTTGCTAGTTTCCGAATTAAAAAATAATAATTAGAACTAAAGTTATGCTTGTTTCAAGTTAAGCAGCAAAAGAGTACTAAAAATCACCATCCCTTAGAATTTAGACTATTTTTGTACTCTCTTATTGATCAACTTCAAACAAGCATAACTTCAGTTCTAATTATTATTTTTTAATTCGGAAACTAGCAAATTAAAGCTTGCTTTCTCTGCTTTCATTTTAATTAATGTGAATTAATTAAAGACATTTCTAAACAGAATTATTTACACTTCAATTAGGAGTTCTTTTTTCATATTTTCCTGAAAATAAGATTATAATCGTCCATAACTTCAGTTTTTCGAAGCGTTAGATCGTACCGCTGTGGCTTTACTCATATTTTGGTACCTTAATACTTATCCCAAAGTTTCATTAAGATCTGTACTCAGACACTCTCCTGATGAGTAATTATCTTTTTTGCCTCTTCGTTTAATGATACATCTTTATTTTTCAAAGTTAAGTTCATCTCCACGTGGTCTGGACATATCACTAATATATTGCTAATGTATTTCTTGTTTTTACACCTTTCAAAATCACTACTGTGATACACATTTTCACATACTATACACACCACAAGGGTCATTTTTGGTTCATGATGGCATTTATAAACAATATCTATATTATTATCAGGAGGCTCACTTAAAGGCAGTTCACCTCCAGACGCCATCTTGGGAATATTATCCTTAGAAATTATACGCATACTACGCATCTTACGCATGTGTAGCAAACGTATCATAGACTATCTAATTATTTGCAAGAGCACAAACGAATTATTTATTTATTAGGCTGCTTACAAAGAAATTAGCTAATAGGTAAGATAATATATACATAAAAATATTAGAATTTTTGGAGTCGGTTTCCAGCTTAAAAAAATTGCCTCAAATCTAAAAAAAACGCCACCAAGTGCTCTGGCACAATGCTTTCTCCTAGAGCTCTTTGAGTTGAAGTAATTTGATTTTATTTTTTTAAATGTGATTACCATGTGAGAAACAATTTCTATTCAAGAAAAATTAGTGAGTGTGAGAGAGTGATTAGGAAATAGGAAGAGAGAGTCAGGGATGGATTAAAATAGGGTAAAAAAGAGAATCAATCTAAGACAGAAAGATAGATAGATAGATAACCAAATTTATTATATGTACATCAAGTTGTACAATTAAATACAGTAATACATTAGAATTAATAAAAATACTATCAAGCACAATAATAATAATAAACAGTAAAAAAAACAGTAATCAAGCAAATATAACAATAAAATAAACTCTTCAGCAATAAAATTAATACAATATAAAACAGTTTTATAAGTTAGCATGAAATAGAAGTCCACTCTCCAAGGCAAGGTAGTGTGCAAATGAGGATGTCTTGAACGTCATGAGCGAGGATGAGTTGCGTAAAGTCGCAGGAAGATCATTCCATAACGCGAGGAAGTGACTACTGATACATAGAATACAAATAGAATGGAGTACAAGATAAGAACATCTTATACAGAAATGTAGAAGAAAAATAGTTTCTTCTACCCGCAGTGGATAACCACCCTAATGAGAACCTATAAGCAGAGATGTGCTCACACCTACGTACACCGAAGATGTAACGTATACGAGAGTTGATGATCCTCTGAAGTCTAAGGTCAAACTCAGCCGAGAGATCACTGTAAACCAGACAACAGTAATCCAGAAGTGAAAACAGCAGTGTTTTTATAAGATGTATACGAAAAGCAAACGTAGTGCTCTTTCTAAAAAGGTTTAGTCTGTAAAGCAGAGAAAATGACCTATTACACACTTGTGTAACGTGCTCTCTCCAGTTAAGCTTACTGTCCAACCAAACACCCAGGCTACGAACAGAGGATTCAAATTTAATAATAGCACCGTTCAACGGTACGCCAGTTACAGGTGATGAGGACAGCATGTTAATATAAAAATAAGAGCCAATAATAAAATAACAGAGAAAAAGTGAAGGACTAAGAAAAGAATTAGTGAAAGCGTTGAATCAGAAATCAAAAGAAGTGATCAAAGAACTACGCTAAGAAAATCATTTTTAAAATGATTTTCTTATTCACACACACGTAAGCGTATCTCATTTTATTTACATTAGTAAAAAATATTTTTATTTTATGAAAATGGATTTTAATTCGAATTTATCCTCATTATCAGTGATATATGACTAAACTGATGTCTCTTCATACCTCAATACATTGTAGATCAGAATGAGATAATTTATGAATTAGTATTCTTGTAGATGAAATTAATTACACTAGTATTGAATAGTAATCATTATAATTCTAGTGAATTTATACAAAAATTTGTGACATATAAGTTAAAACTGCATTTTTAGTTTTATATCTTGTAAGGGACACTGCTAAGAAAAAGGTATCCTTCTAAAAAATCTTAAATAAAATCTCAAATGAGATCTTATGCGAAAATCTCATTCACAATATTTTTTATTTTGGTACGTTTGAAATCATCGATTGGAGACTATTTTTTGAAAATTTGGACTTAAAAAAATTTTAATAAATTTAAATTTTTACAAAAATTTTCTAAGTCTAAATTTTTCAAAAATAATTTCAAATCGATAATTTCAAACATAACAAAATAAAAAATATTGTCAAATAAGATTCTGGCATGAATCTCATTTAAAATCTCATTTGAGATTGTTTAGTAGGATAGGCATCTAAATGACTATCTTGTATTATATAGATATAAAAAGCGATGATAAGTGCTTTGGCGCATTGCTTTTTCATAGAGCTCATTGAGTTAGGGTAATGTGATTTTATTTTTCAAAATATGATTTCAATTTAAAAAAACATCATTTCTACTCAAGAAAAATTGAGAAGGGAAAAAGTGAGAGTGAGTGTAAGAGGGTAAGAATGAGAATCAATGAAAGATAGAAGAACAGAGAGGAAATGAGAAAGTAACCCTACTGAAAAAGATGACATGAGATCTCACGATTGAAAATGAAACGAGATCTCATGTGCCGCAAAACTTTATTTTTCCTGATGCCTGATCTCACGTGAGATCTCATATGAGATGTCATGTGCAAAAAATTAATTTTTCCCGATACCCGATCTCACATGAGATCTCACCTGAGATCTCATGTGCAAAAAAATTTGATTTTTCCTACACTTATAATTGTAATCAATGTCAACAAATCTAAAATCTAAATTTTGGTTTATAATTCAATTTATTTATATATATGATTAAAATTACGATTGAATAATTCTACACTACATCTACAAAACAATCGTTATCTAAAGCATGCTATTATGGATTATGGTTTTAAACTATATTCAAGCGTAATTATACTTGGCGATTGAATAATAATAGAAACAAATTTTTTACGAAGATTTAGACGTTATTTACAAGTAATAGTTAAGATACTAGTCACTACAATTATGCATATCGCCTTTTACACTCGAGAAGTCCATCACTTTTCAGTGAGGTCTGGAGCGATGCCGTTCGTATACAAAGGTTCGTACAGAATTTGTGTATTCACAAATTGAGATACTTATTTCATATCGCAGACGAAATCATGTATACGAGGCTCGGGGTCAGTTCACTGATTAATGACAGTTTTTCTAATCAATAGGTAGTGTCGTTCTATGACGCACGCTGCATCTGGTTTAGATTTACGGCATAACACGTCTTACCAATTGTTACACAATTTGCATGTTGCTGTAGAAACAGTTGCAGCTTTATTTATGTCTTAAAACATTATGACAAACTACCTTCGATGAACTGACAGTGACTTAGTACTTAAGAGGAGGTCGAGTATATTTGTCCTTTTCTAATCAAAGAATTAATTTTTTTACAAAAATTAATAATTGTAGCAAAAAATAAGAAGATAGCCCCATCTTGTATCATAAAAAGCAATATTTTCTTTGATGAGGAAAAATTATTTTTATAGATTCATTTTTAAGAAAACCTTGAAAAACTTAAAAAATAGAGGTTAGCGATAAAAATAATTTTTTCTCATTAAAGAAAATATTGTTTTGTATTATACGAGATAGGGCTTTCTTCTTATTTTTTGCTACAATTATTAGGTTTAGCAGAAAAATGAATTTTTTTGTTAGAAAAGGATAGAGATATACGACCTGCTCTTAATATCTTTTTTTTATTATACTGATAAATTATTTTTACATACCATTTACAATAGCGTCTTATAGATTTGAATAATATAGGTTTTTCTAACTCAGAAATTATTTATTTTACTTTAATTTTAGAGTATAATCGCAATCTTATTGCTTGTTTTCCTAATTCAATCGTAAATCTACCGTAATCTGAAGAATTTTAAAATCGCGCTCGAATATAATTTCAAACCATGATAAATAATCACATTCACACAGACTATTCACATAGTTTTCATAATAAGAATTATATTTGCATGCAATGTAAGTCTCAACGTTAAAAGTAAGGCAATACACATATTTTTTCACTTGTAAATATCTATTTATTTTAACAAATGAGAAGCGAAAGCGCGTAAATTTGTCCAAATTCAAAGAATAAACCGAAAAAAAAATATCTTAAGAGGAGGCCGTATAGCTCTGTCCTTGTCTAATTTAAATTTTCGTTATTATTGATAAATTAGATATTTTTATGAAAAAGTAAGGGCATAGCCCAATAGATTTAAGGACGAGCAAACGATCCTATTCTATGAAAAATATAATATTTTCATTATTTTTCGAGTGAGGTCTGAAACGGAAAAACAGTTATCAAATTCAATTATTTTTCCGTTTCAGACCTCACTTGAAAAATAATGAAAATTTTATTGATCTATTTTTGATCGGTAAAGTTAGTCGAAAGCTGATCCGAAGTGGAAAGAGACGCCATGAAATACAATGCAAATTAAATGAAGTGGCTAAAATAAGAAATACTAACCCCGGGCAAGATGCATTGGGTCTTGTGGCTCCACTAAATTTATCGAATATGATGATGTTCTGTATTTGAATACGTATTTATAATCTTAATGTAATTAAATACATTGAGAACATAATGAAGCTTGCCCTTCTGATAATATTTGTTATCAAACCTTATGAGTAAATGAAGAATTTACTCGGGTTTTTTCACTTCAAGAAAAAATGTAGTAGGATTCAACTTGAGTGCGGACAACTAAAGAAATCTACCGAAATCTTATATTTGAAAAGTTATATACAAGTTTTCAATTTATAGTATTTCGAGGTGAGGTTTGTCAACTTTGATGTCTAATTTGCGATCCAAGTTCATAAAAAAATAACAGCTCCAAAGGATTTTTTATTTTAACTAAAATAATGGTATTAACATAGCTAATGTCAAAATTTGTCAAAATTTAAAGAACAAGCCGAAAAAAGTGATAAATAACTTTTTCAAATTTTTTAAATTGAATAAAATATGTAAGAGATCCCATGTGAGATCACATATGAGATCGCACACGAGATTACATATGAGATGTCACATAAAATCGCCTATAAGACCGCATATGAAATCGAATGTATATTCGTTAAATTTTTAAAATAAAATAAATATATGTGCGATCTGACATGAGATCTCACATATATTTATTTTATTTCCAAAATTAAACGAATATATATGAGATTTCTTAAAATTTATACATATTTACACTCTTCTGATTCTCATTTATTTAAAATAAGTTCATACCTATAAGTAGAATCGGTGGTAGCGCAGGGGCTAATGCTCTTGGCTCATGCTGTAGTAGACCGGAGTTTAGTCTTAGTTTAATTTTTCACTGTGAAATGGAACTAGGAGACCAGGAGAAACCAATTGAAAATTCCCCCTGGCCAATATTTGGTACGAAGAAATTAATTAATTTGAAATATTTTTTAGATGTATAAAAATATTTTATTGGAGGAAAAAAATTTTATTCTTATTACAAAATATTAATTTAAAATAAAATTAATAATTTCCAGTATGAGATATTTTTAAGTTTAAGAAATATCTTATGTACGTTGAGCAATATTTTATTGATATTTAAAAATGTTATTTTCACTGACGGAATAAATGATATTGATACAAAAAGTATTTCACCTATTGCTAGAAAGAATCTATTCGATACAATAAAATATTTTTCGTTACAAAGAAATTTTTTTTTCAGTGTAGCTATTAGATCTCAAGTAACGGTTTTATCATCTATCATTTATTCTCATCGTGGAGCGACAAAAACAGAATTAGGTTCAAGTAACAACCGCTATTTGAGTTAGGTATATGAATAGGAGTCTAAGATCATCTATGATAATGAAAATTTATATGATTGGAATATATATTCAAAATAGATTAAATAACAAATACTATTGTCTTCATCAAGAAATAATAAGTTTATTGAAAACAAATTTTCTCTTATTTATTTTTTAGTCTATTTTCAATAATAATATATTTTATTAAAAACGGAGCAATTTATTCTAACATATTTTAACAATGAAAATAATACTTTTAATTTATTTAGAAATAATACTTTTAATCTTATTCAAATAATAAAAAAAAATCAATTTATAAAATTCATAGTAAGGGTTTAAATATTTTTATCTTACCTGCAAGAAATAAAATGTTGGTTCTCGAATATTCGCCTTTGCGACTCGAAGGATTACAGTGAAGCTGTGATAATTTTTAACGAAGTGAAATCCGTCATTATCAAAGTCCTCACAATCGTTTGACACAAAAGACACAAGAGTATCTTTTCTTCGTAATCTTCTTAAACATCGGCTTTGTTCCAACTGCTTCTCGGGGTTGCGCACGCTGTATTCATAAAATTTATAACGCGTTAAATAGCTCTAAAGAAGCCTTCTGATTGGTCGATATAGCTTATCTATAAAGAAACCCCCAGTATGTGCAGTAGATTTTCTGACACAGCAATATACTAAGCATTACTGGTGCGCAACTTCAAAAAGCGTGTTTAATACAGCCATTTGTATGCGAACGTAATTTCCTAAGCAAGACAATGAAAAGTCTGTGAACGCATCCATACGATGCATATATATATATATATATATATATATAATATATTAGTAATACATGGGCTTTGTTCCAAATGCTCATGATATATATATATATATATATATATATATATATATATATATGAATTTTGCAAATACGGCGCGCGCAATTCCAAGAAGTATCTGGAAAAAACCGATGTATTAGAAAAGTACAAAAAAAAGATACTCTTGTGTCTTTTGTGCCAGACGATTGAGAGGACTTTGATAATAACGGATTTCACTTCGTAAATGATCACCACTGTCAACTTCACTGTAATCCTTCGAGTCACAAAAGCGAACATTCGAGAGCCAACATTTTAATCGTGGCAGGTAAGATAAAAATATTTAATCCTTTGCTATGAATTTTATAGATTGAACTTATTATTAGTATTATTTTCATTGTTAAAATATGTTAAAATAAATTGCTCCTTTTTTAATAAAATTTATTATAATTGAAAATAGACTAAAAATAAATAAGAAAAAAATTTTTTTTCAATCAACTTATTATTTCTTAATGAAGAGAATAATATTTGTAATTTAATCTATTCTGAACATATATTCCAACCATATAAATTTTTATTATCATAGACGATCTTAGGCTCCTATTCATAGACCTAACTCAAGTAGCGGTTGTTACTTGAACCTAATTTTGTCTTTGTCTCTCCACGATAAGAATAAAAGACAGATGATACAACCGTTACTTGATCTAATAACTACACTGGAAAAAAAATTTATTAGTAACGAAAAAAATTTTATTGTATCAAATATATTCTTTCGGGCAATCAGTGAAATATTTTTTTTTCAATATCATTTATTCCGTCAGTGAAAATAAAATTTTTAAATATCAATAAAATATTTCTCAACATACATAAGATATTTCTTGAACTTAACAATATCTCATACTGGAAATTATTAATTTTATTTTAAATTTATATCTCGTAATGTCAAAATGAAAATTGAGTTAAATAATTAAAATAAAATTTTTTTC
Organism: Anastatus disparis; assembly: GCA_017163975.1. Lineage (NCBI taxonomy): Eukaryota > Metazoa > Arthropoda > Insecta > Hymenoptera > Eupelmidae > Anastatus > Anastatus disparis. Next base: position 6,193,328 of record JAFFSR010000347.1, read on the forward strand.
CTTCAATAAAATATTTTTAAGCATATAAAAAATATTGCGTATTAATTAATTTCTGCGTACCAAATAGAAGTAACTATTCATTGAATAAATATTATCTTTCTTTAAAAATATATCTAAATTTTTCAAGCTTGAAAAATATTTTTTTGTATAAGAATATATTATTTTGAAAACATGAAACATCACTTTTAAGCATAAAAATAATTTTTCACAAGTAAATTTAAAATATTAATTCAAATAAATGTTTTAACAAATTTAAGTTCTTTTTCTGCAATATAAATTTCAATTTTTTTTAATTACTGAAACTCTTTTGATTCAAAGAATTATTTTTTTATTCAAAAAAATATTTCTTTAAAAGAGTTAAATAATGATTTTATTAAAATTTATTTTTTGTAATGATGTTTATAAATAATTGTTGCGAAATTTTTTTTTACTGAAATGTACGTTTTTAATCAAAATAATAATTACTTTATTAAAATGAGAAAATTTTCAAAGTTTTTCAATTATATTTTCTTTATTCTGACAATTATTTTTTTTCAATTCAAAGTCCTCTTTGTAATGTAAAAAAATGTAATCAATTACACCGCTTTTTTGCACCAACAAATATTCTATTGTTGAAAAGAGATAGGTTTATCGAAGTCATGAACTAATTTGTTTAATTTAAAAATGATGTCTTTGAATTAAAAAATTATTTGATGTAAGATATTTTTTTCATTTTTATATAAAAATTATTTTTAAAAAATATTACATTTTTTCAATAAAAAAATATAGCATTTTTTTTAAGCAAGCTTTACTGACTTTCAACACTATTTTGGAAGTAATTAATTTCTTAAAGTTAATAAAATATTTTTCTAAATCCGAACATTTTTTTTCGAATATAATATTTTACTAAAGAATATTTAAAGGTTTTTTTTTTATTTTAAAAATTATATTATGAATTTAAAAATAATTTTTCTTTGATTCAAAGAAATTCATTTCTTTCCACCGTATTTCTTCTATTAAAAAACACCTTTAAAATTAAATAAACTTTTTACGCTGTGTAGTTACAAATTTTGCGTGAAATTCCGTGATAAAATGAACATTTTCACATACTAATTTAATATCATTTCAAAACAATGTATAATAACTATTTTCATGGTGAAAAATAAGGCTTCCTTTTTTTTAACATTCTGCAGTTAAAAATAAAATTTCATTTCGTTTATATGAAAGGACAAAGATGAGCCACCTGCTCTAGAATAAATTTAGAACAAACGTGCCTGTTTTCTTTTAATATCTTACAAATAATACATGTTTTTGATTAACAATCATTGATTATTTTATTGCTCACTAATGTCAAATTATTTTTTTCTTTTATGCTATGTTATTGAAAAAATCAATAAATTATAAAAAAAATTATATCTTTTTATTACTATTTAGTTTTTGAATAATACTTATTTAAAAATTCGTTTAATGACACAATATATAATGAAGTTGAGATTTAGATTTAAAAAGGACAAAAATAAATGACCTATTATAAAACAAAATTTTTAAGGGTTTGCTTTATCGATCAAATATAGTTTAAAAATAAATTTTGTTTTTTTTTCATATAAATAAATATCAGAATTGTTTGTAATCAACAGTTATGAACAGTTTTAAACATTTTTAAACTCTTTCAAAAAGTTTTGAAAAGTTCGAAATGATTTCAAACGGTGTTTAATAGTTTTGAATTTTTTATTTTAAAAAGTTATAGATTATTTTAAATATTCAAAATATTTCAAAACAATTTTAAATCAATATGAACTATTTTTTATTAACTTGAACAGTTTTTAACGGTTTTAAACAGTTTTAAACACCTTTAAACTGTTTTAAATAGTTTTAAAAAGTTCGAAATGATTTCAAACAGTGTTTCATAATTTTGTGTTTGTAAAAATTTTCTTATGTATATTAAAATTTATATAATACATACGAGAAAATGTTCACTTTAGTTTCAAATTATTCTGTATTGTTCAATACTGTTGAAAAATGTTTAAAACTGTTTATATCTGTTTGAATGTCCCAAATTTCACATTTATAAACTATTTTGAACAGTTTTAAACAGTTTTAAACATTTTTAAACAGTTTTAAATAATTTTAAATAATTTAAAACAGTAATGCACATTTTATATTACCGCTAAGGATTGAAGATATTATCTTCTCCTCTATTTTATTGCCAGTGGGTCTCTTGATCGCTGTGGACTGAGATCTATGATTTCACCTTACTCATGTAATTTTTATTGGACAGAGAGAATTTGTAATTGGTTTTTCCTGGTCTCCTAGTTCTGTTTCACAGAGAAAAATTTAGAACAACTTTTTAAAAATTTTCCCGGGGATTAAACTCCGGTGTACTACAGCATGAGCCAAGAGCATTAGCCCCTGCTCTACCACCGATTCTACTTATAGGTATGAACTTATTTTAAATAAATGAGAATCGGAAGAGTGTAAATATGTATAAATTTTAAGAAATCTCATATATATTCGTTTAATTTTGGAAATAAAATAAATATATGTGAGATCTCATGTCAGATCGCACATATATTTATTTTATTTTAAAAATTTAACGAATATACATTCGATTTCATATGCGGTCTTATAGGCGATTTCATGTGACATCTCATATGTAATCTCGTGTGCGATCTCATATGTGATCTCACATGGGATCTCTTACATATTTTATTCAATTTAAAAAATTTGAAAAAGTTATTTATCACTTTTTTCGGCTTGTTCTTTAAATTTTGACAAATTTTGACATTAGCTATGTTAATACCATTATTTTAGTTAAAATAAAAAATCCTTTGGAGCTGTTATTTTTTTATGAACTTGGATCGCAAATTAGACATCAAAGTTGACAAACCTCACCTCGAAATACTATAAATTGAAAACTTGTATATAACTTTTCAAATATAAGATTTCGGTAGATTTCTTTAGTTGTCCGCACTCAAGTTGAATCCTACTACATTTTTTCTTGAAGTGAAAAAACCCGAGTAAATTCTTCATTTACTCATAAGGTTGGATAACAAATATTATCAGAAGGGTAAGCTTCATTATGTTCTCAATGTATTTAATTACATTAAGATTATAAATACGTATTCAAATACAGAACATCATTATATTCGATAAATTTAGTGGAGCCACAAGACCCAACCCAATAAGCACACATCTGGAAAAAAGAATTCTTTAAGAATTCACGAATGTCCGCTCTGAAGTTAATAAAATAAATTAATAAAGTATTCATAAAATATTCACAAAGTATTCTTCCACAAAATTTAAATAAAAAATAACTCTTCAACGTATCTTTATAAATATTTTAAAAGGGTTAAGAAAGTATTCATAAAGAATTCTTTTTTGAAAAAGTAATCATAATCCAAAGTATTCATAAAGTAGTCAAAAAGTTTACTTTTGAAACACTGATTTTCTAGTAACTTAGTCACTTTCAAAAATCGAAAGATGTAATGGATATTTTATCGCTTTTCAGATTGTTTTAAAATCATTTTTAATTTTGATTTTCATGAAATTCAAAATTGAAAACTTGAAATTCCTGATAATTTTATAAATTGGAAAAATTCAATTTAATAATTTAAATATTTTTTATCTATTTTAAACGAAAAAATTGTTAACATTTTATGAAACAAAATATATAAATATTTTAAGTGTGTTTTAAATAAATTCTCATTTTGAGAATTTAAACAAATATCTAAACATTCTTCAATTTAAATTAAATTAACCATGACTTCACAAAAAATTTATTTTATTAAATTAAGGTATCTCTTGAATATTTAATAAATTTTTTCTTAAATTATTCAAATAAAAATGTAGTTTGGCTAATATTATTAACCATGAATAATTAATTAACAAATTTACTAACATTTCTTATGCTTATACCAATTAACATGTACAAGTTTCGAGAATTTATTAACAGATGAGTTGGTAGCCAAGTAGGCTAAGTCATGGGCAACAGCTTTTTTTATTTTGTTTGACATCCTCAAGAACCGTGGTTCGAATCTCGAACAAATAATTTTTTTTTTTTTTAAATTTAATAGCTTATTTTTAATCAATTATAACATTTTTTGTTTTTCATAATCATGTAAAATAGAAGGATTATTTATAATTTGATGATTAAAAAAAGTATTTTGAGAATGTGATTCAATCAAAAGAATTGTTTAAGAGGAGGTCACGTATCTCTGTCCTTTTCTAATCAAAAAATTGAGTTTTTTACACGAACTAACAACTTTAGCAAAAAATGAAGAGAAAGCCGCATCTCGTAATAAAAAGAGCAATATTTTCTTTGATAAGAAAGAATTAATTTTATTACTTCGTTTTCAAGAAAACCTTGAAAAACCAAATTGTCCACCCTAACCTCTATGATTTAAGTTTTTCAAGGTTTTCTTGAAAACGAAGCAATAAAATTAATTCTTTCTTATCAAAGAAAATATTGCTTTTTTTATTACGAGATGCGGCTTTCTCTTCATTTTTTGCTAAAGTTGTTAGTTCGTGTAAAAAACTCAATTTTTTTATTAGAAAAGGACAGAGATACGTGACCTCCTCTTAAGAATACTTTGTGAATACTTTAAAAACTAAAGTGGTCGGACATTCGCGAACAAACAAAGCAATCATTAAGAACTCTTTATTGATACTTTCGTTTACGAAAGTATACATGAAGAATTCTTTTTTAATTCTCTCTTTGACACCGTTTGCTCGTTGGGAATGCATCTTGCCCAGGGTTAGTATTTCTTATTTTAGCCACTTCATTTAATTTGCATTGTATTTCATGGCGTCTCTTTCCACTTCGGATCAGCTTTCGACTAACTTTACCGATCAAAAATAGCTAATTACGATATTTTTTTTCGGTTCATTCTTTGAATTTAGACAAATTTACGCGCTTTCGCTTCTCATTTGTTAAAATAAATAGATATTTACAAGTGAAAAAATATGTGTATTGCCTTACTTTTAACGTTGAGACTTACATTGCATGCAAATATAATTCTTATTATGAAAACTATGTGAATAGTCTGTAGGAATATGATTATATATCATGGTTCGAAATTATATTCGAGCAAGATTTAAAAAAATTTTCAGATTACGGTAGATTTACGATTGAATTAGGAAAATAAGCAATAAGATTGCGATAATACTCTAAAATAAAAGTAAAATAAAAAAATTCCTGAGTCAGAAAAACCTATATTATTCAAATCTGTAAGTCACTATTGTAAATGATATGTAAAAATAATTTATCAGTATGATAAAAAAAAGATATTAAGTACTAAGTCACTGTCAGTTCATTGAAGGTAGTTTGTCATAATGTTCTAAGACATAAATAAAGCTGCAACTGTTTTTACGGCGACATGCAAATTGTGTAACAACTGGTAAGACGTGTTATGTCGTAAATCTAAACCAGATGCAGCGTGCGTCATAGAACGACACTACCTATTGATTAGGAAAACTGTCATTAATCAGTGAACTGACCCCGAGCCTCGTATACATGATTTCGTCTGCGATATGAAATAAGTATCTTAATTTATGAATACACAAATTCTGTACAAACCTTTGTATACGAACGGCATCGCTCCAGACCAGGGCTGTTGACTATATCCGGATCTTCGGGTACCCGAATACTCCGATACTTGAAACCCGGATAGATTCGAATATCAGATTCGAAAGATCCGGATCTTAGGAGTTTTCGAGTCTCAGATTCGAAGGATCCAGATTTTAAAAGTATTTGAATTCTTCGAGTCTAATATAAGAATCTCAAGTTTTAGAAAATTTTTTAATATTTAATTAAAAAAATTAATCTAATTAATTTTTTAATTTATATGATTAAAAATTGTATTTATGTTTTTTTGTGTCTTAACATATATTTAAATTTTAAAAGTATATTTAATATATATTCAAGTTTTAAGAATATACTTAAAAGTATTATACTTTCGAAATATTTAAATTTTACACATATTTAAGAGTATATTTAAGAAGTTGTTTGTTTACTTTTGAGTCAAACGTTAACAAGATTAGAATTAGAGTAGTAAGTGAAAGCCAAAGTTAATCAAATTAAGTTAGTCCATCGATGATTGTATAGCATTAATATCAATTATTTGATCCCGATATCATTAAAATTTTGTGAGCTTAAATAAAATAATTTTTAAATGGTGCGTGCATAAAGTGTTGAAAAATGACTAGAAAAAGAAGTTGGGTATGGGATTACTGTACTAAATCAGACAACGGCGTAGCTGCAACTTGCAATATTTGCAACAAAGAATTTCAAATTAAGAGTTCTACGTCATCATTGAATAAACATTTACGTAATATTCACGAATTTGATAATGTCCATTGAAAGCGTCAGAAATGTGATTTTAGGTAATGACTTTTATATTTTATTATTAACAAAATTTTTCATCATGAAAAATAAAAAGGGGAATTATTTTATATGTAAAAGAGTCGTCAAATAAAAATTTTCTAAAAGATTTCAATTTTATTAATTATGAAGTTGATTTAGATAATAAATATTTACTTGTATTGTTTTTTACAGGTAGAATTGTTGTAAATCATTTAGTTACTTTTAAAATATAGCGTATATATTAGATATAAAAGTAACACATTTATAACATGTATATCACTTTTAATATATAATATAAACAGAGTTACGTTAAATAATATCATTTACTGAGTATAAGCGCGTGCTATTGTTTTCCCACTCTTCTATATTCATTTTTTTGTTTATGAAAATATCCTTATAATGCTTACACAGAGATTTTGAATTCTCATGTAACATTATTTTTTTTCCTTTCTTTCAAAAATTTTAAATACTTTTTTAATTTGCAAAATTCCAAAATAAGTATCTTTTATAAAAATATAACAGAATAATTTAATGTGCACAGGCATATCATTTGTTTTGAAAAAAAATTTGTTATGTAGATTATTTTTTAAAGTATTTTGATAAATAACAATGAGCTGTAGCATATTAAAACTCTTTTCTATTAACATTTTTCAAATTAAATAACAATTATGAGTAAGTACGTCTAAAACTAAAGTTAAAAATAGCGTAACATGTGAAGTATCAAAATTTTAATTCGAAGCAAAAAAATCAAAATTTTTGAAACAAGAACCACCACAACGAGTTCAAAATTCCGAAAATTTCAAGATTTTCAACCCGTTATGGACCAAAATTACGAAAATTTCGGGATTTTGGTCTCGTTGTAGTTTATAGATGATTCAACAAACAATTTCACATAATATCAATGATATTGATAACAATTGATTTTTACAGATTTTAAGTATATTTTTGAAATTATAGTTTTTTTTTTATTTACCATTTATGAAGTGTTTAGTTTTAGTTTATTAATAGTTTTCGTTTTTATTTTTGATTTATCATTCATGGGATGTCAAGTATTTGGTTTTTTATAGTTTTCGCTTTTATTTTACGAGTTATTATTCGTGGAGTGCATAGTTTTTGTTGATTATTAATTTTTAAGAGTACAGATTAAATACACTCATTACAGATACAGATATAATATACAGATTAAATATACTCATGACCTTAGTGGAACTTTATTACATGGCTCTAAGTTATCGATACTTTTTGATAACTCCGGCCGTGTAATAAAATGCCACTTAGGTCACTTGTATCGTAATGTAGTATTGTATTATATATACAATATAATAAAATTTACCTTAGTTTTATTTTAATAGTATTAATTTTTATCGTATATGGCAGAAATAAAATTAGGAGCAGTTTAAAAACTCGATTCCATATGACATTTGACGTAAATATCTCATTGAGACGAATCGCTTCATTTTTGGACCCGTGATATAAGGATCTTGATGCAGAGGAACCTGCAAATAAACCGTTCATTAGAAAATTAATTGAGCAAAAAATTTTTGATGTTGCGCCAACGACAAGTATGGATAATGAAGAAATTAAGCAAAGTGCTTTGGATATATTATTTAAAAAATCAACGAATATCCAAAGTAATAAAGTTTTTTTGTAGATGTAGTGTAGAATCATTCAATCGTAATTTTATTAATATATATAAGTAAATTGAATTATAGACCAAAATTTAGATTTTAGATTTGTTGACATTGATTACAACTATAAGTGTAGAAAAAAATCAAATTTTTTTGCACATGAGATCGGGTATCGGGAAAAAAAAATTTTATCGCACATGAGATCTCATGTGAGATTGGGTAACGGGAAAATTAATTTTTTGCACATAAGATCTTATGCGAGATCGGGTATCGAGAAAAATTAATTTTTTTGCACATGAGATCTCACATGAGATCTCACGTGAGATCGGGCATCAGGAAAATAAAAATTTTCTAAAATTAAAATTACGCTAAGAAAATCGGTTTTCATAGTTCATCTTTTCTCTGGCAGTTTTGAATGATTCGCATGCAAAATTTTAAGCCAATTCATCGAGTATTTTACGTAAAATACCAAAAAAATGAATTATTTTAAATATTTTCAAAATGCTTTAAAATTAAAAGTACGCTAACAAAATAAGTATTCCAAATCTTGTTTTCTTTAGACAAGGGCGAATGACTTGCATATAAATTTTATAGAAAATCTATCGAATAGTTCTCGTAAAATAGAAAAAATGAAAAATAAAAATTTTTTTTCGAAATTTTCAAAATGCTCTAAAATGAAAAATGCGCTAAGAAAATCAGTTTTCATAAGTTTTTCTTCTTTAGGCAGTCGCAAATAATTTCCATACAAATTTTAAAACAAATCCATTGAGTACTTGACGTAAGATACAAATAAAATGAAAAATAATTTTTTTTAAATTCTTAAAATGATTCTAAAAAAAAATTACGCTAAGAAACCCAACTTTGACTAGCTTGCGCACCAGTTGAACAAAAAAATTAATTCTATGCAAAATTTGAAGCAAATCCACTGAGTAATTTTCGAGATCTAACTTGTGTAATGAACACACACACACACACACACACAGATACACACCAATACACACCGACACACTGACACACACCGACGCACATACACACACGCACACGCACAGACAAATGGACACACACATACCGACACACTGACACACACCAATACACACCGACACACTGACACACACCGACGCACACACACACACAGACACACACACACACTTTCTGGAAACCACTTTTTCGACTCCTTGAGTCCAAATATGTACAAATTAATGAAAAAATGAAAAAAAAAATTTTTTTGACATACCCTGCCCGAAACTACGACTTCGAAAAACAAAAGTCATAGTTTCGGCTCGGGTATGGCGAAAAATAGTATACACTCCACGGGAGGTGAAATGGCGAGCCCATAGCACAAATTTGCTACCCTCGCCTTTGGCTCGAGATGGCAATTATATGTGCTATGGACTCACCTCCCTTGGTGTGTAATATACTATTGCTGATACAAAGCTTTCTCAACGAGAGAGCGATTCAATTTCAATATTTGCTAGCTCAACGATTGAGTAACTTCTACTGTAAAAATTACAAATGTGATGAAATGTGAATCCTAAGTGGGTCGTCTCTTGTCTCTTGGATTATTGATATTATCAAATACGTTAAATTATTTTATTACTAAAAATTAAACTGGATATTTCTTAATGTGTTAAATAATCTTAGAACAGATTATGTTTAAATTATGAAGTAAAAACAATGTTTTGAATCTTCTCAGCTAAATAAGCAGAGAAGATTTTTGTTATCAATTATAAATGCCAAAAAATTCAGTGACGTTCAATTTTTTTCTAATTAGTAGAGGTTTGGTTTACTCTCAAAATTATGAAGAAATAATTTCACACGTAGAACCTTTCACCGCCATCAAGAAGTTATGACAGTTTAAAATATATATTTTTATGCTTAATTTATTTCCAATATGAAAAATAAATCATACATGAAAATATGTATTTATATTCAATATGAAAAATAAATCATACATGAAAATATATATTTTAAACTGTCATAACTTTTTATTGATGGCTCTGACTTACATGATTAAAAATTTATTTCAAAGTTTATGTAATTTGGAAGAAAATAAGCCCTCAAAAAGCAATTTCTGAAGTGGCGAACCATGAGTAATTTCAATTACTCTGTAATACATATAAAAATCAATAGAAAACTTCAAAATTCAGGTATGTAAAAATTCATGCAAACTCTTCTCTTCAGTTACAACAAGAAGTATGTTTATGAATTTAATAAATTATATGATAAATTAATTTCCCTCTAAAACATCAGGATTTTCAGAAAAAAAATGATGAAGTTAGGACTTTTCCAAAAATTTTGAAAAATTTTTAAATTTTAAAGATCTATAGCTCTTGATACTTTCAATCTAGATCCTTGAAAATTTTTTTACATATTTTGAGTAACAAATAGAATATATTCTCAGAGTTTCAGCGATTTTTATTTTTTTGTTCTTTCAGTTGGTGTGAAATGTCCCATATATATCAAATAACAGAAAAAGGTGTATAATGTAGCGGTACGGCTATCGGCGCGTTAGATTTTTAGAAAAAATTTTTATCGATAGCCCCGACAGGTAGAGCTTCAGTTTTATTATCTAAAGGTTTAACGAGTCATAGAACTTTCAGATTACCATTGGATTTAAATAACATTGAAAGTGCATTTTTAAAATTTGATTCAGATTTTTAAAAATTAAGAGAAACAGATATAATTATATGGAACGAAGCATCAATGATTTCTAAAAAAGCTTTAGAAATCGTAGACAAAACATTAAAAAATGTTTGTTATAATGATAAAAGTTTTAGTGAAAAAATAATTATTTTAGGTAGAGATTTTCGACAAATTCTAACAGTATTAAAAATATGAAAGAAGAAATACTATTATTGAAGAAACTATAAAGTATTCAAATCTTTGGCCTTTATTTCATATTTTTAAATTAAAAAAAAAATATAAGATCTAATGTCCACAATTTTTCTTCATTTTTATTAAATATCGGAGAAGGAAAAGTTGATCCATTTGTTATTCCAAAAGAATGGAAAACTAATGACGTTTGTAATGAAACTTATAAAAACATTAAGAGGCGGTCGGGTCTATTCGCCGCTACATATAGGGTGGCGCTGCGGTCAGGTGAGAGAAATCTATTAAATATTTTTTATACAGCTATTTACAATTTTCTGAGACGACAATATACTTTTAATGTTGTCATTTCCTCTAGCCATCTATATGTAGAATAATTATTAATACTTATCTTGTTTGAAAAGTCTGAAATATTGTTATAAAGCGAAAAATGCGATGCAACGTAGGACCGATGTAAACATGCGTGCACCTTCCCTTAGTGCGACAGAGAGAGCAATACTAAAGAATGATGTATGCTAATGTTTACGTCGGCTCTACCTCGCGCCGCATTTTTCGCTTTATAACAATATTTTAGACTTTTCAAACAAAATTAATATTAATAATTATTCTACATATATATGGCTAGAGGAAATGACAAGATTAAAAGTATATTATTGTTTCAGTAAATTTTAAATTGCTATATAAAAAATAATTTATATTTTTCTCTCACCTGACCGCAGCGCCACCAAGCGGCAAATGGTTCCGACCGCCTCTTAACAAAATTTCTTGTTTTTCTAAAAATGTTATTTTAAGTATATTATGTTTACACATAATGAAGTAGTAAACATTTTAAATAATTAAATATTAAAATTAATAACAATCAAACAATAACTTATTATAGTATTCATTATGCAACGTATAAATGTGTAGATCAAACAGATGATAATATTCATTTAAGAGGATATCGTAGTTCTGCTCCTCCTAATAATATTTTTATTCAAAGTTCATGAGTAAACAGTGCGTCAAATCAAATTCTTTCACTTCAGTAAGAAAATTCGTAAGATTAATCCTTAGCGCGGACAAGTCAAGAAATTTATCAAAATAGTATACATAAAAAGTTATAAACAAACTTTCGATATATACTATTTTGAGGTTAGGTTTATCGAGCTTGATATCTAATTTTCATTCAAAGTTCATAAAAAAATATGAAGCTAAATTGAATTTTTAATTTAACAAAAATTATTGTATTAATATAGTTTTAGCGCGGACAAGTCATTATATTTGCCCAAATAGTGAATTTAAAAAGATATCAGTAAGATAAAAAAAGCAAAATTCGATTCCAACAACTACGACATCCCGTTAAATTATCCAATAGAAATGTTGAATAATATAAGAGAAGGATTACCTCTACATGAACTAAATTTAAAAGTAAATGAAATAATAATGCTGATTCGAAATTTAAGTATTAAGAGCAGGCGGGATTCACTGTCCTTGTCTAATTGGCATTTTTGTTATTTACTAAAGTTTTAATCGGTGTATCTTCAAATTAAAGGTCGAGCGCAATAGATATTATTATTATGAACATCTATGCACAAGAAAAAAAATATCTACCGATTTGTTTTTGAGAAAAGTAAGTAACACCAAAGTAAAAGTTTATGTTTATAATATTTTCGCGTTACTTACTTTTCTCAAAAACAAACCGGTAGATATTTTTTTTCTTGTGCATAGATGTTCATAATAATAATATCTATTGCGCTCGACCTTTAATTTGAAGATATACCGATTAAAACTTGAGTAAATAACAAACAACTCAATTGTTACTCGGTCGGTATTAGGTTCTACTCCGGCCTACCGTTAAAGATGGATTATTTAATGGAACACGATTAAAAATAACTAGATTATTTAAATATAATATAGAAGGTAAAATTGTTACAGGGAAGATGAAGGAAATAAAGTTTTTATACCAAGAAAAACATTAAATACTAACGAATCATCGTCATTACCGTTTATTTGATATAGACCCTACTGAAAAAAGCCAAGTGATTAATCACTTGCTTTATCATCTGATTTATCATCTTATTTATTATATGATTAATCACCTGATAAAAAATCTGACTTTATGACATGATCTGACAGGTGATTATTCAAGTGAACAATCATGTGATTAATCAGATGAAAAATAAGGTAATGAAATCAAATAGAAAATCAGGTGATTAATCAAGTGAAAAATCAAGTGATTAATCAGATGAAAAGTCAGGTGATTAGTCAAGTGAAAAATCAAGTGATTAATTAGATGAAAAATCAAGTAATGAAATGAAATGAGAAATCAGCCCTGTTAAAAATATATACGTATCTCAGATACGTAACAAAATTACGTAATCCATACGTAACAAAGCGTTCGAATTTGTTACGTATTATGGAATACGTATTTGATATTGATGATACGTAGTTTCAATACGTATTTCAAGGGAGCGAGAAATTACGTATTTCATACAAAAAATACGTAATTATTCGCACAATATACGTAACAAAGATACGTATTTATGATAAATATGTGTTCATATTTTTCAAAGATATGAGCACATCTTTCTATTGGAATACGTAATTTTTATAAACACTTATGCCAGATATACGTATTTTTGATACGTATCTCATGCGCATCATACGTAATTTTCGATTTGAATTTCGGGTTTGAATATGTATCGCCTTCAGAATACACAATTCCGAGCACGAGATACGTATCTCTGAGGCAGGATTCGTATTCGAAATACATAATTTTACCACAAATTAGATACGTATTTTGTGGTGAAATACGTACCACGAATCCTGCCTCACAGATACATATGTTGTACTGAAAATTACGTAATTGTACTAGCAATACGTATCCAAGCACGAAACTGCGATTAAAATTACGTAATTTTCGCATGAACTTCGTATCAAAAAAGCATATATATGGCACATATTTAAATGAAAATTACGTATTTTAATTACAAGATGTTTTCAAATCCGTATTTTGTGGCAAAATTACGTATTCTGACTAGAAAGCCTGCCTCATAGATACGTATCTTTGACTCTCAATTACGTAATTGTCCTGGCAATACGTATTGAAGCCAAAAACTGCGATTCAAAATTACGTAATCTTTGCATGAAATACGTATCGAAGATACATAGATTAGGCACATATAAAATGAAAATTACGTATTTTCAATCACAAAATGATTTCAAATACGTATTTTGTGCTAAAATTACGTATTCTGGATACAAATCCTGCCTCAGAGATAAGTATCTTGTGCTCGAAATTACGTATTCTAAAGGCAATATGTATTCAAGCCCGAAATTCAAATCGAAAATTACGTATGATGCGCATGAGATATGTATGGAAAATACGTATATCTGGCATAAGTGTTTACAAAAATTACGTATTCTAAAGGCAATACGTATTCAAGCCCGAAATTCAAATCGAAAATTACGTATCATACGCATGAGATATGTATAAAAAATACGTAGATCTTGCATAAATGTTTACAAAAATTACTCATTCCAATGGAAGGATGTGTTCAGGATACGTACCATGTGATAAAAATACGTATTTTTGTTACGTATATTGTGCAAATAATTACATATTTCTGGTATGAAATACGTAATTTCTCACTCCCTTGGAATACGTATTGAAACTACGTATCATCAATATCAAATACGTATTACATAATACGTAACAAATTCGAACGCTTTGTTACGTATGGATTACGTAATTTTGTTACGTATCTCAGACACGTATATATTTTCAACAGGGAGGTGATTGATCAAGTAAAATATCAAGTGATTATTTAGGTATCATAATTCATTCTATAGGTTTTATTTGTATCTATATTATATTTATTAGTTGACCAATATAACATAGTTTTAATAATCGAGGATTTCATTGGTAGAAATTAAAGATACAATACATAAGAATATATACAATGCTGATACATTCATCATATTTATATCACCAAGTTTGAATTAATTTTAAGGAATAATTGGGTACATATACAGGGTGATTGGAAAACATTGGTACATATTTATATCGTTGGATTCAGCGCAATGAGCCGAACACATGAAGAAATCCAAAATTTTAGACTTCAATATTACCATGGTAATATTGAAATCTGATAAATTAAAAAAAATTAATGCAAACTTGGTGATATGAATATGATAAATGTATCGGCATTGTATATATTCTTATGTTTTTTTTTGCATATGTTCTATAATTCCATAGATGTTGAAAACATTTAAAATTGTATCTTTGATTTCTACCATTGAAATCCTCGACTATTAAAACTATGTTATATTGGTCAACTAATAAAAATATAATATAGATACAAATAAAACCTATAGAATGAATCATGATACCTAAATAATCATTTGATATTTTACCCAATTTTCACTTTATTTTTCACTTGATTAATCACCTAATTTTTCATTTGATTTCATTACCTGATTTTTCATCTGATTAATCACATGATTTTTCACTTGATTAATCACCTGTCAGATCATGTCATAAAGTCAGGTGATTTATCAGGTGATTAATCATATAATAAATAAGATTATAAATCAGATGATAAATCAAGTGATTAATCACTTGGCTTTTTTCAGTAGAGGAAAACAATTTCCTATTGTTTTAGCGTTTGCCATTACTATAAATAAATCTCAAGGACAAAGTTTTGAAAATGTGGGTATATATATTAAAAAACCTTTATTTTTTCACGGTCAATTATACGTTGCTCTTTCGCGCTGTAAAAATGCAAATAAAATATTTATTCAAAATGAATCAGAAAATAATTATACTATACCTAATATAGTGTGGAAAGAAATATTAGAAAAATAATTTTATTATAATTAATTATTTTCAATAAATTATACGATAAATTAATTTTTATTTTTTACCGGTCACATTTATATTAATTATTTACTAATACTAAAATTGTAAAATATTAAAATTATCATAATAATAATATAAAAATTAATAATATAAATTCGTATATTATACGTTGCTCTTTCGCGCTGTAAAAATGCAAATAAAATATTTATTCAAAATGAATCAGAAAATAATGATACTATACCTAATATAGTGTGGAAAGAAATGTTAGAAAAATAATTTTATTATAATTAATTATTTTCAATAAATTATATGATAAATTAATTTTTATTTTTTACAGGTCACATTTATATTAATTATTTACTAATACTAAAATTGTAAAATATTAAAATTATCATAATATTAATATAAAAGTTAATAATATAAATTCGAATATATACATGAATAATATACAAAATGATAAAAAAAATGATGGAATGGAATCGAATTGAAGGCAATCATGTTGAAGTAAATAATGCCACTGATCAACAAATGATGAAAATTTAAATAATCAAATTGAAGACCATTTAAATTATAAAGAAGAATACGAATATTATTTAGAAAACCCAAATGATAATATTTCAGATAATATTATCAATTCATATATTGGCGAGAATGACGAAAAATTTTAATACAATAATTGGAATAAAGTACCGGAATATTACAAATTTAATGTTAATAAAATTATAGAATATAAAATCCGAATACGTGAACCTATAGCAGAATATTATATTAATCAAAACCATCAAATTTATTCTGAATATTTATTAAGATTAGCTAATATTATTAAGAAAATATAAAAGATTAAAAAATTATAAAAGTAAGTATTGCAAAAAGTAAGTCTAATATTTCACAATTATTTTATTTTATATATATACAAATTAAAATAATTTTCAATAATTTAGAACAATGTAATGATTTAATGATCTTATAAATGTTAATAATGATTACGTCACTAATTTTTGAATATTAAAGTAAAACGATTTCTAAATTTGAGTAAAGATTTTTTTATATATCTTACAAAATGTAAAAACAAGTCAAAAAGATATCAAAAAGAAATTATACCAATATAATCCTATAAATCTTAAGACATAAATTAACATCATGATATACCAAATATAATATTAACAAAATTTTTATCAAAAGTAATTATTTAAAAGTTTTTTTATGATTTTAAATGTATTATAACTTTGATCATTAATATTATTTATTTAATAATAAGTTATTTTTTCATTTATATTTTGTACAATATCAATATTTTTATTCATATACAATACATAAAATGAATTGTATTATAAATATATAACATGATGTCATATGATCTATAGAAAATTTTTTAACAAAAAACAAAACCGACTTAAAAAAAAATGCACTAAACAGCTACAAATAATTTATGATCTTCAATAATTATACGCATACTACGCATCTAACTCAACACATGTGTAGCAAATATATTATAGACAGTGACGTCTCTTAGCAAAATGGGGCCTGGGGCTAAATTTTATCGGAGGCCCACTTAAGGGATTCAAAAAATTCAAATTCTCAAAAAACTTCTATTAAAAAAATCAATATTCATGTTTAAGTAAGATGATAAATTGTGCATAAAAAATGCAAAAATTGTACGTTCTTATCGACAAAAAATTTACTTACTTTACAGTAATTTTATTAAAACATTTTTTTTCTACATTTCATATTCGCAAAATCGTTAATTAAACTATCAAAATCCAACGATCTTAATAATTCTTTTTCTATACACAGTCTTGATAGATTAGATAATCTTTCACCTAACATAGTAGATCTAAACATATTTTTAATCCTTTTTAAAACAGAAAAAAGATCTCTCAGATTCACAATTTGCTATAGGTATAGTAATAAATATTCTATAAGCTATGTAAGTGTTCGGAAAAATGTCTATTATTTCGCTATTAACAATCCAGTTTAAAACTTTTAAGGGATTAAGAATTTTATTATCTTCTTTCTCTTGTCCAGAAAAAACTATTTTACGTTGTGACTTTATCAAAGGCACAAACTCTTTTAATTCTATTATAAAATGAGCATTTTATAATAGAATTAAACTTTTGCTTTTGCTTCTATTTCATCTTCATCAAGAATCAAAAATTTTGTCAAAAAATCAAATTTTGTTATAATAAAGTCATGGACGGCTTTCCTTATTTTTAATTCAGTTACGAGTCGATCAATCATAATATAAAAATTTTCAATTCTAAATTTATCTGATCCCGTATGTTTTTCAACTTTTATTTGTTTATCACACAGTTTTTTAATTATTTTTCTTTTTTTTCTTCGGTATACTCTTGAATTACAAAATTGCTCAAATTTTTAGATTAATTTTCTATATCTTCAAAATTGTTTCTTAATTTTTTTACAAATTCTTTTAATGATTTTAACATATGACTAGCTGAAATTAAATCTACATTAATTTTTTGCATATACTGACTCGCGCTATTAAATCTATTAGTATAATATTCCAAAAAATAAGCATCATTACGTTTTCAAGTTTAACTATCTTCTTTAACAAAGCAGAAGCTTCATCTCTTGTTTCGAGTTTATCATTTTTATCCTCAGAAATATAAAGTAATGCGTTGTAAATACTATCAAAATTTTCAATCAAATCTTTAACAGCATCTGTTCTACGTAACCAGCGAGTGATTGACAAATTTTTTAATTTTCCATTATTGTTTGATTGCAATATTGCCCATCGATGTGTGGAAGCAGAAAAAAATGTATATAAACATTGTAACAAGCTAAAAAAATTTCTCGCGTAAACACATTCTTTTATATTGTTTTCTCCTACCAAATTTAACGAATGAGCAATACAAGGAATGTAATATGCTAAATTGTTCTTAGTTCTTAAATGTGCTTCATACTTTCCTGACACATTGGTCGCATTATCGTAAGTTTGTGCTCGACAATCAGATATTTTTATGTCGTGTGTTTGAAGTGAATCTAATACTACTCCACTCATTGACTTACCTGTATGACTTCGAATCGGTACGAAAAGAAGAAATCTCTTGTAGATATGATTTTTAAATTAGTAGCGAACGACGAATAATAACTGGTCTACATGAGAAATATCCGGAGTTGAGTCTACAATAAGTTCCCAGTATTTTGCTTCTTTTAGTTCTAATAAAATTTTTTCTAAAACTTTCTTTGCCATTAGATTAATGAATTCTTCGCAGATGTTTTTTGACAAATAAGATACTGTTCCTTTGCCTTTATTAGCATGCCTATCAATATGTAGTTTTAAAAATGAATCGTATTCAGAAATCAATTCTAAAATACCTAGATAGTTTCCATTTTTCGGTGAACCTATTATTTCGTTTTCTCCGCGGAATGGCAATCCTCTTTCTGCAAGAAAACAAATAACCGAAACTATTCTTTTTAAAACTTGATTCCAATATTTTATTTCTTGCTGCATAGAATTTACAATTGATTTATTAACGTTAGTATCTGATTGAGTGAAATTAAAAAAATTCAATTTACATGTATTATGTTCTTTTCCATTTTCATGTCTACAAATATATTCATCTGCTTTTTTCCAATTAGAAAATCCTTGTTTAACAAAAGAATTGTTATCAGACGAAAACAATTTGCAATAAAAACAAAAAATATTTTCAGTAGATTCGGAATGCATAATCCATGTTCGATTAACTTTTTCTCCATTACTTAATTCTTTTTGAAAATATCTTAACGAAAAATATCTACTCTGATTCACAATTTCTCGTTTTGAATTTTTAAACGACGAATTTTTATTTTGAAAAAATAAATATCCTTTATTTATGTATGCAATTCTTTCACTTTCTGAAAATTGTGTTGGCCAATGAGCTAGATCCTGATGTACAACATCTAAATGAAATAATAATAGAAAAACTAATTGAAAAATCATAAAAATCACTTGAAAAAAATAATACGGACTTTATACATTAAAATATCAAATTTGAACATTGCAGTATACTAATGTATTGCAATTAATATTATTTCGATAATAGCATTTTATGCATCGAGGGCGTTCGAATTGTGATAACCATGCACTAGTCGTGACGAGACGATAACTAGAGTGTGCTAAGTGAATGGAAAAAGTTCAAAGCAGAGAGGTATTATTTACATTTATTTAAGAATCTATTTTTTCACGAGTATCAAACAAGGCACTCAATTTTTTGGTACCTCCGATGGCGAAAGCATACTGATCACATTTGAGAGAGAAAACGCATTTCACGCATAATATGCTATTATATACAATATGACACTCTTTTCGCACTTAGAATAAAGAAATTTATGAAGTCTGTAAAAAGAAATTTTTAATGACGCATAAAATATAAATAAATACCTGAATTTTTTTCAACATCTAAAGCTACATCTGAATTTTTGTTATTATACAAAAGATTGATTCCGTCTTCCACACTGAAACTATCAGTTTCACATTTTTCTGATTCGACGACATTTTCTGTTATTTTGTTTTCAGTAATAATTACATTTTCTTTTTCATTGTTATCGAGCACAAACTTTTGGATTTTATTGTTCTCACTTTCATCATTAGACTTATTCGTAATTTTATTATTTTCTTCACTTACATCTTTGTATCGTTTTAAAAAATAATCTAATACTTTTGGTAATTTACTTTTAAACTCTTCTTGTTCTTTTTCTTTTCTGAGCTCCGCTTTGATATTTTTTCGACATTTTGAAAGTTAATTATATACACACAAAAGTAAATAAACTCTCGATTATTAAATTAATTTTGATCTCATTATTTATTTAAAAAAACCTTCGAAAGTAAAAGAATATTGAAACAAATACGTCTGCGTGAATTTCTTACGCGACTGGAAGTACTGGAATAAATGCGTCTGCGCCTCCGCGAGTCTTCACTTGTTTTTTCGCGACCAAAACACTTGAAATTCTCGGAAATTCGATACACATGTAGTGTAGGTTTGTTTAGGGCTAGCATTCGAGTTGACGCGAATTGGAGTAGTCGAACAAACTTGAAAGAAAGTCCAATATACACAATAAAAACACTATTAGCGTCATAAAAATAACATACATCGACGCTTGCGACGAACTTTTCATTACACGTGTTGACATATGCTTGAATGTGCATTCTTCTCAATGTAAGTTGTAATAAGTCCGTTGCTTTTTTCATGTACGCATTTGGAAAAAGGATACAAAAAATCAAGTTTCAAATTTTTTTTCTTTTTTTTTTGAAATAACGATAAATAAATAGGAAATCTATTCGCAGAATCTTAATAATAATTTTTTCCGACCATTTTTCAATACAATCAAAATAAAAAATAGCTTTTTGAAAAAAATTCTAAAACACTATGATTATTACTCGTTAAAACACCGTAAAGATATTTCTTATTTATATTTTCGTTTTTTAAATAACACGACGTCTTACTTCATAAAGACTGTTTATTTATTCTACATGCAAAGGAGTCATCTTTCGTCAAAATATCAGCTTACAGGGTAGTTGCATAGCTTATTGCATAGCTCTTTCAGATCGAAATTTTTATTTCTTTATAAATTCTTTTAAAATTTTCTCAGTTTCTATCATATATATATATTTAGGTCCCCAGTTTAAAATCGGAAATAGTTTATTTTGAGCTAATCCACGTGTTTATTTCAAAAAATTTCGAGTCACTTTTTCACAATTTCAAAAAAACCAAATCAATGTATGATGATTTTTGGTTTTTTGAATTTGTGAAAAACTGACTCGGAATTTTTTGTACATTGGTTCTGAAAAGATTAAGATTAGGAATAGGTGCGGTGATTACATGTGAGCTTTTCTTAATTCTTATAAAAATTATTTGAATAATAATCTAATAAAACGGGGCCCCTCTACTGATGGGGTCCGGGGCTATAGACTCCCTTAGCCCCCCCCCATCCCCAGAGACTATGAATTATAGATTATCTAATTATTTGTAACTATTTAGAGCATTTTTTTGAAGTCAGTTTTGTTTTTTGTTGAAAAATTTTTTTTGAAGTCGGTTTTGTTTTTTGTTAAAAGAATTTATTTGAAGTCGGTTATTTTTTTTGTAAAAAATTTTTTTTCTAAGTCGGTTTTGTTTTTGTTAAAAAATTTTTATTTTCTATTTTTTAGTGAATTTCCTTACTAAAAACGCAAGTATAAGTAGACCCACTAATTACGCCTAACTTTCATTATTAATTCATAACACGTGCATTAGTACACTATACCAAGCAATGTATAGGAGGAAAGAGAGAAGACTCAACGGCTCAGTGTCGCTGTGTGTGCATGTATACATATTCAAGCTTAGGTAAGAGAGGAAGAGAGAGAGAGAGAAAATGAGAGAGAGAGAGACAGAGAGAGAAAGATAGATTGATTCATACATTTATTTCAGGTCATGAGGATCAACGCCGTATGACCCTCAAAAAATTACATAAGTATATATACAAAACAAAATATATATGTAGTAAAGACATTATAGATCTAACGTTTATAACAGTGGTATAATAATATTTATAATTTTCTCCACGTAGACAAACATATATTATAGTAGCTAAAGTATGTATAATAGATATAAAGCATTTAAGAAAAACAATGTTTTAACAGAAATAAATGTCTTATCATTCACACCAGTACAGAAAAAGCAACCTTCTGAGGTCCACATTATATATTTTATGGTAGAGTGACTTAATTTAAGGTATTAAGTAGACTCAACGAATGCTTAATGTATACTGCCATTCAGTGCGCTCATCAAGAAGGAATTTATTAATTAATCGTACCTTTAAAACCTGTCATTCCCACTCCAAAACCAGTAAATATATCAACATTATTGTTTATAAACGAGGATGCTGACGAAACAAAGGAATTGAGCATCGCCGCAGTGCGGACAATAGGACAGATGATCAGTCTCATAGGTAGTCTACTAGATGATCTGACCATTGTATCGATATTTGTATGACGAAATTTTGTTGCTAAATAAATTGGATTTTAATAGGAAACAATAGTGTGAGCAAGTACCGTTTTAAAGTAAAGTCGCCTATTTTTGACTGATATCCACCCCAGATCAAAGCGAAAAGGAGTGACTCTGTTCTGCCACCGAATATTGCCAAACACGAATCTAACACATGCATTAAGAGCACGATGGAGTTTAAGATTCAATGTTTGAGGCCGATCATCATAAACTACACAGCAATAATCAAGAATTGGAAAGATTAACGCCTCAACCAGCTCCTTTCTAACTCTTCTGGACAACGCATGCCTATGAAACTTGAGTGACTGAAGAGTACCTCGATCAACAACCGAGTTAACTTGTTTATTCCAATTCAATGTACTGTTAATCCAGACTCCCAAATTCTTAATCACATCTGTATAAGAAATAGACACATTATTCACCAGAATAGGAGCACAAGATAAAAGATCAATTCTCGATATGAATTGCTCACTACCCAGGAAAATAGCCTGCATTTTATTTGGGTTTAGAGTAAGCTCATTTTCATCAGCCTACTTGACCACTGCAGCCATCTCATGATTTATGAGGCTAATCCCTTTCTCCAATTTTGCAGGAAGAAAAGAATGATACAATTGGAGATCATCGGCAAAAAGAATATGTTGAGCTTTGATTAGAATTGAAGGAAGGTCGTTAATAAAAATTGAGAAGAGCAAGGGACCCAGGGTACTACTCTGAGGTACATCCGCCGTACATAAGATCCAATCGCCCACTCGATTGTCGAAATCAGGAACAGCATAAAATCTGTTCCTTAAATAGCACGCAAACCAGCGTATAACTGTGTCAGAACAGTTGAAAGATCGAAGCTTATGAAGTAGATGTGAATGAGGCACTGTATCAAAGGCCTTCGGAAAATCAAATAAAAGCAACAGTGTTACCATGCGCTTGTCTATAGCAAGACGAGCATCCTCAAGAAATTTTAAAAGAGCTGTCTGTGTACTATTGGCTCTTCGGAACTTTTGAAACTTCACAGAGTTTAGCAATAGGTCGAATCTGTGAAGGAGAATCCAATTTATTTGATTTAGCCAACGGAAGAAGAAAAGCTCGCTTCCACGGATCTGGAAATATTCCAGAAGACAACAATACGTTGACTATGGAAGTCAGATATGGGGCTAAAGAATCCTGTTTGATCTTCAGCATGTCTGTTGAAAGATCATCAGGCACTACTGCTTTTGAGGAAGCCAGTCGTAAGAATGTCTCAGTGACAGAACAGTCGATCTGAGTGAATTCGAAAATAGGAAAATCTCTGCGTAATGGAACAGCAAGTACCTTATTAATCTCACTATCAGATAGAACAAAAGATGTTGATGAGATGGAAGTATAGTGAGTTAATACACTGAAAAAAAATAAGCAAATTATTCGAAGTAACATTTATGATTTATCGTAAATAAATCATGTTTAACAAAATTTTATTAAATAACCGTACATTTCTATTTAAACATTTGTTGTATGTACACGTATCTATACTAAAATACGTTTTGCAAAAAAGTTTTAAAACAATTTTGAGGTTATGTACAAAAATATACTAGAAAATTTTGACACAAATTCAGAAAAATTTCGTTAAATAGGATGTTGTTTCACGAAATTATCTTTCATATATAAACATTTTTGTGAAATAGTTTTTATTATTTATTATTTTCATGAAGATTCGTTGATTACTATACTTAATGCAACAATAACGTATCTCCGTAGATTCAAAATAGTTATAATATTAAAATGACATAACAGGCACTATGTTGTTTTAGCATGGCTCTACGATGTCATGGTTGCTTTTTTTTAGTGTAGAGCTTTAGATTAAAAATATTGCAGTGGTGAGGGTAGAATCTTGTTTGAAAGCCCAATCTTATGTAAGGTTATCCAACGATTTGTTGAGTTCAACGACACAGACAAATGATTTGAAATGAATTCGTTTTTAGCCGTGTCAAGAGCGTTTGAGACCTCCCCACAAAGTCTTCGATAGCGAGCAATAGATAAGATAGAGCCTGAACGTGCAGCTGAGCGATATGCTCTATCACGTTTCTTCATTTTAGTACGAATATCTGAAGTGACCCAGGGTTTTTTCGTAATCTTAAGATTACGAGATTTAAGTGGTGAACATTTATCAAATGACGAAATAAGCACAGAAAACAAACCAGTTACCAGACCATTAATAAGTGAGAGAGAGACAGAAAAAGAAAGAGAGAGAGAGTATCAGGCAAAGTATAAGGGAGTTAAATGAAAAAACGAAACACCCAGTTTTTCTTAATATTATAATTTGCTCATACAAACCGAATATTGGCCCAATAATTATAGGACGCGTATGGGACCTTTCTACAGACATGCTCTATCAGATTAAAAAAGTTTTTTCGAATCGGTTGAGAAATGACGGAGTTATGAGGTAACAGACATATAAAAAAAAATTCAATCGAATTGAGAACCTCCTCCTTTTTGAAGTCGGTTAGAAAGTAAGTGGTTTACAGGGCTCTTGGCGAGGATTTCCACTAACCAAAAAATCTAACGCGCCGTAACGGTACCTCCATATTTCACACAATTAGAATGCATTAGTTAAATTAAAAATTATATTTTAAAATTGAGTAAATTTATTAAATTAAATCGAATACATGAATGCAATTCATCATAATATTGATTAACGCTTAAAATGTAAGGTAGTGTGAAAAGTCATTACTCAAGACTATATGTCTTGTCTTTTGTATGGATAAACAATTAAATATGAAATTTTTTGAAATAAAATTAAGTATAAGATGTTAGAAATATATAACATAATATTTTTAGTTAATATACTACATATAAGCAATGTATAACATATATATGTAAAAAATATTTGAAATAAAATAATTTAAAAAATTAGAAAAAGGAATTAATAATTTTTCTTGTTATATATAGAAAAAAACATTATTCAAAATAATTTAATGCGACCTATGATTAGTAAGATATATGTGAAATATGATGACAGGGGGTTGGCGAGCAGCGCGAGCAGGGGGGTACTCTAGTATATATATATATATATATATATATATATATATATATATATATATATATATAGCACTCCTTCAAACAGTATTGTCTCTGATAGTCGCACAACAAATATCATAAAAACAAATTAAATTAGATACAAAATACTAACTTTTTATTTTTTTCTAAATTAATGATTAGAAAAAAATTCAAACGGAAACCGCAAGAATTTTCAAAAATCTAATATTGATTACAAATGTTTTTTCTGTTACCAGATCTTTCAATAAAGTTACAAGTAATCGTATATGTTGCTAAGCATGTAAACAATCAAATTCGAATCAAAATTATTCAAATATTTTTTTTTCAAATTTCATCAAAAAACTAAAATTTATTTCTAGGAAAATGATAATAATATATATAATAATATGTCAAACGTAATTGTTAATCAAATTTTCACTTTTGATGTTTCAATTGCTTATACCTTTATTGAAAAGCATCGGGATAAAAGAAAATCATAGTTGGATTTTTTATTTTTTTAAATTTTCTTCATTTCCGTTTGAATTTTTTTGTAATTATTGTAAAATAAACAATTTAAAAAATTTTTTTTAATTTGAAATTTTTACAAATTTTAAAAAAGGATGAAAATAGAATAAAATTTTATTACTTTTTTTTATTTTTTTTGTGTGACAAGTAGAACCAGAGATAATACTATTTGAATGAGCGCTTTTTATCTAAATTATTTCTTGTGGATTTCTGACGGTCTGAGATTAGTTTTCAGTAGAGAAATATAGGTAAATCGCGAATAAATTTACAAATAAAATCCAAGCCATCAAGCTGCTTAGACATAAAGTGTAGAATAGTCTTACGAATATTTTCCGTCATTGATTTATTGAAATTGCTGGTAGATATACTAAAAAGCTAAATTCTAATATTTTAACATGCTTACAGTAAAATTATTATTAAATGATTTATATTTAGTGCTCAATTCAAAGTTTTAAGGAAAACATCGACTGAAATTTTTCGCTATTTTTTTCAATATAAAATTGATTAAATCGGCTAGATTTGGTTAAAAATTGTACTATCATCAAAAAAATAAAAAATTTAAGTTGACGTCTTTCGAGATTTACGAAGAGAAAATTTTTTTTCTTGATTGTTTTACCCTTGAGATTATTCTTTTATTTTATCCTTAAATGAAAAATTATATCCTTGAATAATTTTTCAATTTTAAAATGTTTGGTAAGCGATTTAAAATTAAAACATTTACTTCCTGATTTTTTTTCCATTTATTTGTAGAGTTTCTTTAATGATTTATTTTAAAATTCTATAATTTCAAACTATTAATTTATGAATCATTCTAATTTTAAACAATGACATATTTCAGGATTCTTAAAATTTTTATCATACCAAAAATAAGAAAAATACACTTTTCATTAAAAGTGCATTGATACGTAAACCTTATAGGAAATCTTATACAAAAATTATAGGAGTCATTAGTATTTTAAAATTTTCCAGATATATATATATATATATATATATATATATATATATATATATATATATATATATATATATACGTATATTTTTTTATTTGAAATATTTGAAATTCAAATATAAAAATTTAAAATATAAATAATTCTTTTAATTTTTATTTCAAATATATTTGAAAAAAGTATATGTTTTTTACAATTCTTTTTCTAAACTTGAAAAAAGTCAACAAAATGAATTGGTTAAAATAAACATTTATAACTATATATTCATTGTATTTAAATGTGACTTACTTCATACAGTGATTGGTGGCTTCTTTTATAAGTGTGTATATTTATATACGTTGACATAGATTACATAGGGTATATTATATTTTAATTTAAATTATATTACACCTATTCTTTAATATTTCCTATTGCAAAAATTTCATTTTAAAAATAATATTATTAACTGTAGAGCTATGGATTCGTAATCTCGAGATCACAAGTTCCAAGGCTGATACAAGCACCACTGTACGTTGCATGTGCTTTGTTCACAAACGCACTGACGATCTCCTTCGCTAATTAGCATCACAATAATAGCTGAAATACAGCGACGTTACATAAAATTTAAAAAAAGTCAAGTATATTGTTCTCGTTTTGATTATAAAATACAGACATTACAGGTTTCTAGATTTATCATTCTTAATCCAAAAATTGTAAAAATATCTCATTATGATTTGGAAAAAAAAGTTTTTTTAGCGATTATGAAAAATAAATTTGTTAGCTTTTTTTAGCAACAACAAACAACATATTTGTATGCTTATCTGAAGTTTTTTAGCGATAACAAACAATAAATCTGTATGCTTTTTATAAGATTTTTTTAGCGACAACAAATAATAAATCTGTACGCTTTTATAAGCTTTTTTTCTAGCGACAACAAATAATAGATCTGTACGCTTCAGCGACAATAAGAAATGAATTTGGCAGCTTTTAAAGCTTTTAATGCAGCCATATATTTTTATGCTGGTCTCAAAGCCAGAAATCTTTTATTAAGATTATTATGTAAATATATTATTTCTAGTTAAAAAAAAACATGTTTCATTTAAATACAAGTGTTAATAAATTACCTATGGATATTAAGCTAAATTCATTTTGTAATTTATAATTTACTTTTGTAATTAGTAAATTTTTTCAATAATAAAAATGAAGATACAATATAAAAAATAAAAATATTATATATTCATCTGAATAAAGGAAATACAGAGAGGAAGCTTTGTATTATCAATTAGTTATGTTTGCAATTATATTAATGAAATATTAATAATAATAATTTTTTTTTTCGTTATTAAAATTCAATATTAGAATGTAAATGAAATTCAGCGAAAAAATTTTATATTATCAATTAGTTACAGTTACAATTATAATAATAAAATATTACTGATTATAATTATATTTAATTACTTATAATTGTTATTATAATAATAAAATATTATTAATAACAAAAATATTCTTTTATTACTAAGGGGTCGTACCCAAATGCCGTTGACAGTTTTTTGGGGGGGGGGGAGGGGTCGATCAAAGTCTACGAAAAGTAACGCTATGGGAGGGGGGGTTAGTTATTTACTCCTACGTTGGCTATTTTTTTTTTTATCAAAAAGATCATTGCATAATATTAGCAATTTGGAGCAGATTTTTCATCCGAAAACTGCAAAGTCAAGCAGTTCCGCAGTCTGTCCACTAAAACACAGTATATTACTTTCTTTTACATGTACGCGGGCGCCGCCATACGGTGCAAAGCATAAGCCGTTTCTTTTAGCGAGTGAGCTGTCAAAACAAACGAAAAATTTTCAAGCCGATTGCAGCATTTATATTTGTGCCTGTTGAATCGTGTTCTATTTTTATAACGTATTTTATACGTTATAAAAATAGAATTTACGTTATAAAAATAGAATATGTTATAAAATAATATATAAAATAAGAATATGTTAGAATACGTTATAAAAATAGAAAGAAAAATAGAAAAATAGGTTCATAGTTTTATGATCTTTTTCGATAAAATTGAAGTGAAAAAGTTCATCGACGATTAATATATTTAATATCTTATAAATATTTATTATATGCAATGTTTAGAATTCTGTTGTTTTGTGAAAATGCTATTTTAATAAAATAAAAAACATAAAAATATGTTCAATATTTAAAAAGTAATTAATATAATTAAAATTTTTTTTAAAAGTTTAATAAAAAATAAAAAAGTTAGTTTACGTTACAGGGGGGGGAGGGTACTTTGATAGTTTACACATGTCACGGAAAGGGGACCGGGGGTCGAAATATCGAAAAAATTGTCAACGGCATTTGGGTACGACCCCTAATTACTAAAATATAATATCATAGTGAGGGGAGGGCATAATGAGGGGGGGCTATAAAAATTGAGGGGGGTGAGGGAGGGCTGAGGGGGACCTCAGTTACGTTAATTTTGAAATGGTCATTTATAAGAGGAATTACAACGTAATTTGAGGGGGCTGTACGGACAGACATTTGGGGGGGGCTGAGGGGGGGGGGTCGGTTGAATCTTGTCTTACGACTATATATATATATATATATATATATATATATACATCACATTAAAATTTTAAAATATATATAATGGATATGTTATTGAAATACATTTTAAATTAAGCAAGTATATCTACATATTCAATAATATTTAATAATAGTACTTGCTATATATCATATGCTAATGATTATATGCTATTGACCTGTTGATAAAAGTTATCTGTGATAAATTTATCCGTGAGTCTTCGTGATAAATTTATTTTTATTTGTAATTCTGCAATTTGTGAAAGCATTGAAATTGGCATTTTTAATTACTTTGGTCAGTTCTACTTTATGTTTCTTTGAGTTTAAAAGTGTACTTTAACGTGTTAAATATAACAGTATGAAAACAACAAGAACAGTTTTTCATTTTACAGTATTGAATCTTTAGAGTGGAATAAAATGATGGTAAGTCCTATGAACGTGTTAAACTTGCTTTTAATAACATTTCAAGCACTCAATATGAAAGAAACTCCAATAACATAGCGAAAAAGAGATTTAAAAGAGCATATTGAACAAATTTTATTAAACTCTATGCATGATCTTAATGAATTTAAAGTTGTTTAGGATGAAACTCTTGATTTTGCAGAACCTTATAAAGATATTCAAATGCAGTTTGTAGAAGATGATGAAAGAGATAGTATTACAGATGAAAGTTTTCAGCAGTGCACATCAGACGTTGAAGAATTAGATCATGATTATAAAGCAAGAGCAGTAGAGTTTTGGAGGAGTGGTGTTAATAAAATTTTGAATTTAAAAACCGTACAAAATAGATTTCGAAAGGTAACATTAATAACACAATTAAAACGTTAGGCGAAAACTTTAAATAAAGGCGGATCTTATAGAGAAAAAATAGCTAGAATTTGTTCATTTGTGTTAGAAAATTTCAAAGCTACTATTGTTGCTGGACATATTATCCATGATATAGATTTACAGAAATAGGCTCTGCAAGCTCAAAAGGATATTGGTCATAAAGATTTTTGTTTCGAAGCATCAAAACATTGGGTAAAAAATTTTAAGAGAACCTATAGAAGTGTTGGAAGAAAAATTAATAAATTTATTACCAAAAAAACAATAGAAGGAGCAGATTATTTACAAAAAAAAGCTGATAAATTTGTTATTGAAGTGAAAAATATTTTTAAAGAAAAAGGAATAGAATATGTTTATAATTCAGATCAAAGTGGATTTCAATTAGAAGTCCATTCTGGCCGTACATTAGCAATCGAAGGGGGAAGGCAAGTAGAATGCTTAGTGAAATCTGTAGCTGCTACGACTCATAGCTATACAATACAACCAACAATATCTGCTGATGGTAGACTTCTTTCCCCTTTTTTATCGTTCTTAAAGAAAAAACTGGTGAATTTGAGACAGTTGTATCACAAGAGTTGTTCAGACCAGCTAACATTTATGCAATGGCTTCTAAATCAGGAAAATTAATTTCAGGTATTATTTCATATTAGGCGTATTCGAATAATTATGATACTATTTTGAATTCAGAAGGCATCCTGTGTTATTATTAGTGATCATTTTTTTGTTTTGATTTGTATTCTATTAAAAATTACTAAAATTTGAAATTCGTCTGATTTTAGATCATTTTAAAACATGGCTCAAAGAAGTATATTTTCCGAATGTTGGTTTATCAAGTATACTTTTGGTAGACTCATTGACTGGGCACTGTCCTCCATCCGTACAAGAAGTAAAACCTATTAAGAGCAGGTCATATATCTCTGTCCTATTCTAATCAAAGAATTTATTTTTTTGCAAAAACTAATAATTGTAGCAAAAAATAAGGAGATAGCCCTATCTTGTATCATAAAAAGCAATATTTTCTTTGATGAGGAAAAATTATTTTTATCGATTCATTTTGAAGAAAACCTTGAAAAACTTAAAAAATAGAGATTAGGATGGACAATTCAGTTTTTCAAGGTTTTCTTAAAAACGAAGCAATAAAAATAATTTTTCCTCATAAAAGAAAATTTAGCTTATTTTACGAGATGGGGCTTTCTTCTTATTTTTTACTACAATTATTAATTTTTGTAAAAAAAAATCAATTCTGTGATTAGAAAAGGACAGATATACTCGACCTTCTCTTAATACAGAAATAACTTAAAAAGTAATTCCAAAAGGAACTACAGGCAAAATACAACTACTAGATGTTTTTGGATTTAGGGTTTGGAAAAATTATGTAAGACACTTTTCGGACAGCGTGATATTGATGAATGAAGAATTGAATCTTTGTTTCAGAAACAATATCATTAAACTTCAATCTTTAGTGCACAATCAACTATCTTCTCCGAGATACATAAATCTGTTTAAATATTCATAATATAAAAGTGGTTACACGGATGTTCATCCTGAAAATTTTGAAAATCCAGTAAATTTTGCTTTTAGATCACAATCTAATATACTCTGTGAAATTGCAGGGTGCTCTAATTTCGCAATTGTTCGATGTTCATGGTGTAAAAAATCTTTATGTTTGAAACACTTTTTTGATGATTATCATTATTGTTCTACTTATGATCCTTGATATTTATGTCTAATACATCGGTAATTGAAAATTATGCAATTTTCAATTACCGATGTATAACACATAAATTGCATGTTCTAAATAATTGTAATATTATAAGTTTGTAGAATGTATTCGGAATAAAATTGATTACACAAGAGTTAAAAATTTTAATTTATTTCAAACCTGCAGTAATTCATTGTAAAATGAAATGATTTTCATTGATATTCAATGTTCTTTTATTAAAAATTAAAAAATATACAATAAATGTGTAACTCTGCGAATAAAAAAATTTAGAAATAATTCAAGAATATAATTTTTTATTTAACGATAAAATAAAAATATTTGCACAAGAGTAAAACAATCAAGAAAAAAAATTTTTTCTTCGTAAATCTCGAAACGAGTCAACTTTAATTTTTTATTTTCTTGATGATAGTGCAATTTTTAACCAAATCTAGCCAATTTTATATTGAAAAATAGCGAAAAATTGCACATTTACCCCTAAAAAAATAGGGATTGACACCCTTCGCGGTAAAAGTTACGCCTATTTATTTTACAAAAAAAAGATTAATATATAAAGGATTTTGTCCTCTGTATGATTAACCTTTTTTATATGGTGAAGTCGAGGGAGTCTAGCCCGGTACCCGTTTAACACATTACATCAGGCTAGACTGTCAGACCCACCATACCGAAAACTTTGACACTACCGATGGATGGTCAGTCACTTTTGTGACCAACAATCAACCGATACTCAATGAGGTCGGATTTTTTAAGAGTCGCGATATGGGTAGCACATACACTAATTTTCTTTCGAAAAAAAAGTCAGAAATGCCTGGCCAGGATTCGAACCCGCGCCCACCGCGTCGAAGGCAAGAGCTCTATCCATTACGCCACCGCGCTTGTCAAAAGTTACGTCTATAGTAGCGTCTTTTTAAAATAAAGAGTTTGGTGTTGATTTTATTCAAAAACTCCAAATAGTTTTTTGAGATATTAGAAAAAACCTGTTTTTGGGGGCAAACTTCAGGGGTGATTTTCACCCCCTAAATCGACGAGTTAGCACGTAAGAAAAACATATGTCTAATATCTTCTCGAGTTGTACAAAATATCACAAAATGATTGAAATCGGTGAGGTACACCTGCGGACCCTTCCTTGTAAGTAGCTGAGTAAGTTGCAAATGTATTTAGAGGGCCTCCTCTTTACCCAGAACTAACATTATTCTACTCCATGAGTTGATAATTTGTTTTGCGTATACACATTTATTTAATATAAAAAATAATTTTAAACAAAGTGTGACGGAAAATTGTTCATCCTATAAGAAGCAAGACTGTCACTAATCAAAAGAAGTATTAACTTCTGTCTGCCAGTACCCACGAATGTCATACCTGGCTTTTTTTATTTATTAACTGTTTAACTTTGATAATTTGTTTAAACAAAACATTCTTTAAAGTTGAGATTTTATATGAATTTGTATGAGCATTGACATATCTAACAACATTCTTTTGTTTTCACGAACCTACGAATCGATGTCACTCGTGTCATATACGACCGTGCTGAGCGATATCTCGATCTGTCAATACTCCCTAAGGAAGTATTGACAGAGAAAATATCTTCGAGATATTAGCATGAACGTATGCAATGCCTATACAAATTTAGCGTGGTATATAGGTATTTCACCGAATATGGCCTACCGTAACATAAATATATATATATATATATATATATTCATACACGTACGACCTATCCCGAGTAAACTTTTCACTTTGGCGTGCAGGGGGCCCGGAGTCGGCGCCGAAACTCTTGCCGAATTGTCGTCACAGTGGCTCCGAATCGGCGTGAGGTGTGGCGGTGAAAGAGGGCCCTCAGAGGGCTGCCGAATCTAGCTTATAAAATCGCAGAATTTGTGTACAATTATTTGTATAAACAAACAGCTGATTTCCAATGGTGACCAATGGATTGACAGTTCAAGTATCTCGAGTTATTCGAGTAATTTGAATTATTTGAGTAACACTGGTTATTCGAGTTCATATTTTTGTCGAGTACTTGATGGTTTCGAGTACTCAGCTTGAACTCTAAGAAAAAACTTGACTCGATAATTGAGTACTTGCACTTGAGGGTTACTCGAATTTTCGTTCCAAATATTCGAAAAAAATATGAATTTCTCGAATTACTTGAGTACTCGGAAAAAATATGAATTACTCAATTTACTGGAGTACCATAAAAAATACGAATCAATCGAATAAATTGCGTACTCGAAAAATATAAATTACTTGAGTACTCGAGAAAATATAAGTTACTCGACAGAATATGAATAGCTCGAGTTACTTGAATAACTAGATTATATTATCTATGGTAATTAGTTCTCATTTACACGAGAAAAATTAGTTTTTTACCATGTTTTTATTAATTGGTTTTAGGTTGTATTAGTCCGTGTATTTGGGCGGAATTTCAGAATTATTTTTAAACGAGTTCAAGTCAAGTCGAAAGTAAATTATTTTTATTAATTTAATCACTTATAATTAACTATCGATTTGATACGATTTTCGGCTAGCCTTCGTAGGCCAACGCTCGCCACCACGCCTCACCCGTATGGTGGCCTGACTTCGACAGCCGAAGTTGGCCCAACTGAGAGAAGGTGGTTGCCGTAACGAAAAGGTTACTCGGGATACTCATACACGTACATACATATATATATACATACATGAATACTCATACACACACATACATGTACACTTATATACGCACGCACATACACATACACATACATACATACATATGGTTTAATTACTTCTACTAAGGGGCATGGTGCGACGAGACAAGCAAATTCATCAAGTAATTTACGTAAAATAAAAAATAAAAAATCGAAATTTTTTGAAAATTCTTAAAATGGCTCCAAAATGAAAACTACGCTGAGAAAATCAATTTTTGAAAAATTTCCCTTCTTTTGGCACTGGCAAATAATTTCCCTGTAAATTTTAGAGCAAATCTATCGAGTACTTTCCGTAAAATAAAAAGAAATAAAAAAAAAAAATCGAAATTTTTTTTTAAATTGTTATAATTCTCTAAAATCGTAACCCCGCTAAGAAAATTAGTTTTCAAAAGCTTGTTTTCTTCAGACAATAGCGAATTGATTGTATACAAATTTTGGTAATTGTTTGTATGAAAATTTGTCGTATGGTTCACACAAAATAGAAAGAAAAATAAAAATTTTTTATCTCATCCTTTAAATCAACATACCTAGAATTGTGTAATTTCAAAATATTGTTGAATTTATTCATAATTTTTATTCATATTTTTTTTTAATTAAGAGACTTCAAGTGATAAATTATTTTATTGGTGAGTTCTAAACCTGTGAAATTCACAAGATAATTTTTGTATGAAATCGATTTTATTTTTCAAAAATTTCCTATGTAAGAAATTAACATTGATTAGATTCTTTAGAAGGAGCTTTTTTTTATAGCAGGAGTAAACTTATGAATCTCTTAGCTGTATTACTGTCACACGTGATGTTACGAAAAAATTTCTCGTTATAAAAATAGTTATGTTAAACTATTAGTAATGTGTAATGGCCTTGAAGAGAGTGAACAATTTTTTCAAATTCAGGATTCAAGTATATTTTTCATGTTGGGCAGTGGCACATCATGTATTCACAGAAAACTGAAGCCTGGTTTGCTCTGAATTTCTCAGAAGATATTTTTTTATATTTGTTGTGTTAAAATTAATAAATGCAGAGCACAATTTATATTAAATAAAAAGTCTTTATTTAATCTATACAAAATAATTAAATTAAATGATCTCTCTATACAATAATGAAATACGAGTTCTGGCTTTAACAGACGGACTTGAACTGAACTGAACGACGACGAGACGCAACTTGATTCTCTTCAACTGTCTACTAAAATATTCTCAATAGGGGGCGACACCTAGTATGAGTGTGTATATTTTCAACACTCCCTCCCACACTCATACATATTTTAATTAAAGGAGTTGTAGCATCTCTCTCGTTTTTATTGTTTCTGTTCTAATCGTTCATTTAGTTCCTGTAATATAGAGAAAAAGTTTGTTAATAACTAAAATACATATCAGAAATATAATCAGTCAATGTTATCAGTCGTTAAATATTTGTTTGGTCAGTCGTTCATGTAATTCAAATGACAAAGGTTTTGTGAATACATTAGCTATCTGATTTTTAGAGGAAATCCAACTGACATTTATTAAACCTCTAGTTACACATTCCTTTACATAATGTTCTTTTATTTTGGTCACATATCTTAATTTGTTTCCGCCTCCAGTCTTAACGCTTGCTTCTGCTGCTTTGTTATCAGACCATAATAGAATTGATGCTAATTCTTGTTTTAACAATCTTTTAAAATTTGATATAAGGATATCAATTCTTGAGCACATTCGCTTATAGAAACATATTTCTGTCTGTGATTTCTTCAGGATATTGTGTCTTCGAAAAACTTGATCACATAGCTACTGGTCGTAAGAGAATTTTTGCAGTCGTCACAACTTGCATCTGAAAATCCTTGTAAACAGTCGTTCTATCCTTTATATCTAAGTTCAAAGTCTTTTGTTCCTCTTAATTATTCAAATACTTTTTCAACCTTCTACCAGTCATTTTCAGTAAAGTTGATTTGGTGTCTGCATAGAGTATTTACCTTATATGCAATTTTTGACCTGCTTGCATTGGTTTCTCCTCATCTTCACGCTGTCTTTTCTTCTTATTGGCTACCCGATTGATTACCATAGGTGTTCGTTGGGTGAGTGATTGATCCAAACTAAATTTCTTTAGCATTTTGTTTATTTATTGTTCTTGCTTAATGCTCAGTATCCTTTTTTTCTGTCTTATTTTATTTCTGAGCCAAAAGAACTTTTAGTCTCGCCAGTTTCTGTCATTTTAAATTTTTTCTTTACATTTGTCTTTACATTGTTACAAACTAGCAGAATGCCTTCTGCATACTAAATCAAAATAAGAAATCCGTCTTTTTCTTGCTGAGTAAATAGACAAGGCTCATTGTTGAATGATCTAAGTCCACATTTCTTTACTGTCTTTTTAAATCTTTCATTCCAACATTTTAGACTGACTTTCAAATCGTATAAAGCATTTTCCAATATACACATCTTGCTTTGTTTGATCCTTCCATAAGCATATTATTCCATAAGGTATTTCCATATATATCTCATTGTTTCAATATCCATTTACAAAAGCTGTCTTCACATCCATCTGACATATTTCTAAATCCAGTTTGTTTGCCATTGCCAGTATAGATCTGATTTAATCGTGAAACCGGTGCATATGTTTCTTGAATATCATACTCATTTCTGTCTTTAAAACTACAAATTACTAGTCTGGCTTTATATCTTATTTTACTGTCTTCTTTCTTTTAAATACCTATCTTGAATGTATAAGATTTGATCTTTTTCTGTCATTCATTACAATTGATCTGTCAACTAATTTTCATACATTATTTTTATACATAGATTCTAATTCTTCATTAATAGTTTTGGTCCTTTTTTTTTATCTTTTGACTTCGTGGCTTTCAAGTGTGTATTCAGGTCATTATTTATTTCTGCTAATAAATCATGAGTTTCTTCATCTATCTTATTTTCTGTACTTGTTTGTGTTTCCATTGGTAATTCAATCTGTCGTTTTGTTTTCTCTCCCTCCGATTCTTGCACTTCATATTCAGTATTTTTCTTAACTTTTGTCGGTCGCCTTACTAATTAATTTTTTTTTTATTTTCTCTTCCTCCAATCCTTGTTACTTTTTATCAGTCTTATTATTTTCGTTTCTTGGTCGTCTAACTGGTCTTTTGCATTTCTCTCCCTCTGGTTTTTGTATTCGCATTTCATTTTCTCTGTCTTCTAATACAAAATTCACAAACCATGCATCTTTATCTTTTCATCAATTTGTTTCCAGTCTTGTATATCAGTTGTTGCATATCTGTCCTTGTAGACTAATTTTTCGTTGAATCGTACGTCTCTGCTTTCGTATAGTTTACATAAAACCCATTGTTTTTGAATTCATTATTTGCAAAGGTTCAATTGAAGGGCCGGATGCAAGAATGAGGTATGTGCTCGGAACCGCGTATAAAGTATAGCGCGTGCTCGACTAAAGCAGCCAAAAATAAAAAGTTGAAAAATCGATTTTTAAAAAATACTGGCATATAGAGAATGAAAAAATACAACTTTTTTTTAAGCAAAGTTTTTTCACTGGGTGTTTACTTTTAAGGGTATGGTTTCACGCTACTTTACCGATCGAAAATTATAATTTTATAAAATTACAATTTTTGAAAAAACTATATATCGGAATGAATTTTCCTTTTATAGATCACTTCATTTAATTTCGATGAAGGGCGGAAACTCTAAAAATTAGCGGAAAAAAGCGTTAATCGAAGATAATTAGAAAAACAAATTTCTCAGTTCGAAAAAATCAAATTTCTCAAAAACCGTGTTTCATAGGGAAATTTCCTATTCAGGATCATTTTATCTTTGAAAAATGAAGGGCGGAAACTTGGTTTGATAAATAATATCGCAAAAAAGCAAAATTACATTTTTCTAAAAAGATGCGATCAGCTGTAAGAATACAATGGCCGTGCAAGAAGCCATGTTTCATAGTTGGCATCAATGCTAATGTATAGTTTGGTACGCGCCAACTTCAAATTCGAATTTTAAATGTAAATTGAATTTGTTTTATATGTGCAATTTCTACAAATAAACACTTTTTCAACATAAAACTGTTTTATTTTATTTAAAACATAAATATGTAAAAAATTTAATATTATAAGAGAGAACAATATAGTTTACATCATTTGCGAACTCATTATTTTTTTTTAAATTTTCATTATAGCAAAATAAGTAATCTATTCGTTTCTTTGTTTGAAACAAAATATTTTTTAAATGACTTTATTGAATTAGCGAAACTTTGGCATATCCTAACCTTTTTAGAATGAAAATATGTTTTGGAAAGCGAATAATAAGGATTACTTAATTTTATTGCTAATATAATTTTATTATATAATATAATCTCATCAAATATTATTTTATATTATCGTTCTTTAAAAATAAACAGTTATAAATAATTTTATTAAGATAAGCCCATATGGAAAAAATTTCTGGAAATAATTGTAAATAAGTGTTACTAACTGTAAATAACTGTAAATAACTATAAATATACAGTTGTTTATATTTATTTACAGTTATTTACATTTATTTATTTTTTTTACAATTATTCACATTTATTTACGATTATTTATATTTTTTCATAGTTTTTTACAGTTTTTTGAAAAAATAACATTTAGTTAAAATGATAAGTATTATAATGCATAAATAAAATTGAAGTTTTAAGGTTCAACATGTACATTTATTTATGATTTAATTTATTTACAAAATTCAAAAACTAATCATTCATTTCTACCAAATTGAATTCTTTGTCAAATAAAAGAAAGTTTTTTTGCAGTTTGTGTTTTACGGAGAGTCTTGTTCATTTATCTTTAAAAAAATTTTGTCAAAAAAAATATATTTCAAAATCTTTTCTATTCTTTTTATATAACATGAATGTAAAATTTAAATTCCGAATAAAAAGATAAATATTAGGAAAATAATGAATTTGAAAAATAGATTTCTACAAATTTTTCAAAAATAATATTATGAATTTTATTTTATACTCATTACACTAAGATTAAAAAAATTAAGTGATTTTTCTCACGTTTTTTCAAAGTCTTATCTTAATAAAATTACTTATGACTGTTTATTTTTCAAAAACCATAATCATCAATAAAATTAAGTAATCCTTATTATTCGCTTTTGAAAACATTTTCATTCTAAAAAAGTTAGAATATGCCAAAGTTTCGCTAATTCAATAAAGTCATTCAAAAAATATTTTGTTTCAAACAAAGAAACGAATAGATTACTTATTTTGCTATAATGAAAATTAAAAAAAAAATAATGAGTTCGCAAATAATGTAAACTATTTTGTTCTCTCTTATAATATTAAATTTTTTACATATTTATGTTTTAAATAAAATAAAACAGTTTATTTGTAGAAATTGTACATATAAAACAAATTCAATTTACATTTAAAATTCGAATTTGAAGTTGGCGCGTACCAAACTATACATTAGCATTGATGCCAACTATGAAACATGGCTTCTTGCACGGCCATTGTATTCTTACAGCTGATCGCATCTTTTTAGAGAAATGTAATTTTGCTTTTTTGCGATATGA
Organism: Anastatus disparis; assembly: GCA_017163975.1. Lineage (NCBI taxonomy): Eukaryota > Metazoa > Arthropoda > Insecta > Hymenoptera > Eupelmidae > Anastatus > Anastatus disparis. The sequence continues at coordinate 6,233,724 of JAFFSR010000347.1, forward strand.
TTTATCAAACCAAGTTTCCGCCCTTCATTTTTCAAAAATAAAATGATCCTGAATAGGAAATTTCCCTAGGAAACACGGTTTTTGAGAAATTTGATTTTTTCGAACTGAGAAATTTGATTTTTTCGAACTGAGAAATTTGTTTTTCTAATTATCTTCGATTAACGCTTTTTTCCGCTAATTTTTAGAGTTTCCACCCTTCATCGAAATTAAATGAAGTGATCTATAAAAGGAAAACTCATTTCGATGTATAGTTTTTTCAAAAATTGTAATTTCATAAAATTATAATTTTCGATCGGTAAAGTTGCGTGAAACCATACCCTTAAAGAAAAAAATTAAAAAGTGACTTTCACAAAAAGTAATTTTCAATAATTTTTTAAAACATAAATTGCTGTATTTCAGCCAAATATGATCGAATCGTTCTGAAATTTTGTGCACACACGGGGAATACTCTAGCGCTAGTAATAAGATCATAAAAAGTGATAAAATTATGAATTTATTTATAACAATTTAGTTGTAAATAGATAAAGAACACTTATTGACAAACATTAACTTCAATGACAAAAAGTATCGAGGAAAGTTTAACCCACAAAGAACTTCCAGCGAGACATTTGTTCTTTAATATGAAAGGAAGTTTTTTGGAAAGTTTCAGATTTTTTTATTCAAAAATGGCTGATTTAGAGCGATTTTTGTAAAGTCGCGCAAAAAGTCGCGCGGTAACGCGTCAGATATCATCGAGTACCTCGATAGACCGAGCGAACTTATTATTGATACTGAAATTATAGTAGTTATGAAGGTTCAAATAAATATTTAGATTTTTTAATAACTTATGATAATAATATGTAATATTTATTTATAAAATACAGCTTTTATTTTCTTATTTTACATTTCTTTTTATTGTTTTATTTTTAACTTCCTTAGCTGATATTTTTATTTCTTTCTTTGATTTTTTAATTTTCTCACTTTTATTCTTATCGTTATTTTTATGAACAGTTTCTCCTTTAAGTTTTTCACCTTTTACTTCTTTCTTTATATTTTCTGTCTTTACGCTTTTTAATGGCACCGTACTTAAAAAATTCTTTCCAAACTCTTGGCCGTTAGTACTACAATATTTCATTAAATACTCATAATCCTTCAACTTTTCCTTTGTAACATCTACTTCTTTAGCTTGTTTAGCTTCAGATGCATCTATTGAAAAAGTATTTTTAAGATTTATAGATTTTAAGCTTCACCTCCATAATCGTAATATAAATCTATTTGCGCATTTGGAAAATAAACTATCTTTACTACTTTGCTAATATTAATTTTTTCAGTTGATTATCTATTTTAAATAAATCTTCAAAATCCTTCATTTTGCACTTGTTAGCATCTACCATTTGAAAAGGAGGATCTCGTGACATGCTAATGATCTCTATGTATTCTTTTTCAGTTTCAATTCTTTCTTACATTTTTTTCCTATTGCCATACAACCCAAAATTCCTGTCACATTGACAATATCAATGGCCTCTGACGGGAAAAAGATGATGAATGTCAAGCTGCAGACGCACAGATAAATACGAAAAGTATTGTAATGTTACGTAATTACGATTTTGTCCGCCGGCAGCATCAGAATATAAATAAATTTTATTGTAATATTTAATTTGCAATTCTTTTTCTATTGCGTAATTGACTAAATTACAAACAGTATTTGCCCCTTTTTTTAGACGGCCTTCCATAAAATGGAACATGTAGCTTCTGTCGGTTTTATAAATATGTACATTAAATATATATACCCATAACAAACGACGAAAGAACTGCGCATTGACTGGTAGTTTTGGCAGTGGTAAATTTTGACCAAAGTCAAACTCACAATGAAGCACGTTATTAGTGGAAAACATTTCATTTCTCAATACTTTATATTTTTCTACATTAGCTTTATGTTTTTCATATACACCTTTGGCAGTTTTATTCGATTCATAAGCATAACAAATATCACATACGTCCGTTCGTGGTAAAGTAAAAGAAAAATTTATGTTATAATTGAAATATTTGCTATACGTTGATTCATCGATCGGAATATAATTAATATTTCCTGTTACGGACGCATAATAATCTAAAAATGATAAATAAAGCGTATGTAAAGTCAAGGAACTGTCATTAAAATAATTTAATTTTGAATTTTCTCTTGAATAATGCGACTCCGAATGCGGTAGACTATTGCAGTGTTGTTGTATTAAAACTTTGATTTCTTCAGTTAATTTTAAAATCTGATTACCATGCTTTCCTCGGTTGTCAACTAACGTAACTTTATTTATCATTTTACTTTGAATAACATCTATTCTTTGTAATCCTATACTAAAAATATTTGAAACAAATTTTTTACAAACATTAATAACCGATGAATCTTTATAAAAAATATAACTCCATTGGTTTTGTTAACATTTTTCTGAAGTATTTTTTTTTATTAGATGACTACGTATTAAGAAATTTTGAGCAAGATAATTACCGCAGTTCCAAAATTCATTAAATATTTCTTTTTGATATTCAGTGTCCATTTTTAAAAAGCATTGTTTTTTACAACAAGATTGCATTGCGATAAAAGTTTTTTCAGGAACCGTTTTTCCTGTCACTGATGTATACTCTAACCCCTACAAAATAAATGTAAACTTAATAATACATACCTTACTGTTTTATTTAATCATTTACGAAAAAAAATATTTTCAAATATTATATTATTCTTTACAAAAAAAAAATGTTATAACCTAACCTTATTTTTAGATTTTTTAGCAACATTTCTACTCCATGCTTCCTCGTTTCTTAATCTTTTCCGACCTCTTTGTTTATTATTATTACAATTCGACATGATGGATTATTTCGAAACTAATTTTTAAATAAAAACTAATAAACATACGTTGTTTGCAACAATAACTTTTTCAACACCAAGCGTTAAAAACTAAAATAGTTGTTCTGCAAAACATTCGATCTTCTTTTGTTTTTTAATTCTGCTATATTTATTCGAATGTTTTATCATCATCAACATACTATTGCAGTGTACAAATTTTAAAGCAATGTATTTATTTAAAATATACATTCATGTCAATTATATTATTTGTAATTTACAAATATTTAAAGTTACATAAAATTTAACAATATTGCAGATTGCAGTACTAACGGCCAAGAGTTTGGAAAGAATTTTTTAAGTATGATGCCATTAAAAAGCGTAAAGACAGAAAATATAAAGAAAGAAGTAAAAGGTGAAAAACTTAAAGGAGAAACTGTTCATAAAAATAACGATAAGAATAAAAGTGAGAAAATTAAAAAATCAAAGAAAGAAATAAAAATATCAGCTAAGGAAGTTAAAAATAAAACAATAAAAAGAAATGTAAAATAAGAAAATAAAAGCTGTATTTTATAAATAAATATTACATATTATTATCATAAGTTATTAAAAAATCTAAATATTTATTTGAACCTTCATAACTACTATAATTTCAGTATCAATAATAAGTTCGCTCGGTCTATCGAGGTACTCGATGATATCTGACGCGTTACCGCGCGACTTTTTGCGCGACTTTACAAAAATCGCTCTAAATCAGCCATTTTTGAATAAAAAAATCTGAAACTTTCCAAAAAACTTCCTTTCATATTAAAGAACAAATGTCTCGCTGGAAGTTCTTTGTGGGTTAAACTTTCCTCGATACTTTTTGTCATTGAAGTTAATGTTTGTTAATAAGTGTTCTTTATCTATTTACAACTAAATTGTTATAAATAAATTCATAATTTTATCACTTTTTATGATCTTATTACTAGCGCTAGAGTATTCCCCGTGTGTGCACAAAATTTCAGAACGATTCGATCATATTTGGCTGAAATACAGCAATTTATGTTTTAAAAAATTATTGAAAATTACTTTTTGTGAAAGTCACTTTTTAATTTTTTTCTTTAAAAGTAAACACCCAGTGAAAAAACTTTGCTTAAAAAAAAGTTGTATTTTTTCATTCTCTATATGCCAGTATTTTTTAAAAATCGATCTTTCAACTTTTTATATTTGGCTGCTTTAGTCGAGCACGCGCTATACTTTATACGCGGTTCCGAGCGCATACCTCATTCTTGCATCCGGCCCTTCAATTGTTCTATGCTTGACTGTTTTAAATGTCAATTTGTTAAACTTTGCAATCATGCACACTTCACAGTCTTTCAACGTATCATCAAATACAGCCTGTTTTAAAGTTTTGATATTGGGAAATTTTAATTGTAATTTTCTTAAATAATCAACTGCTCATAGCGTAGTTGTTTGTATTTATTTTCTCTGTCGCTTTTGTATTTTCAATCTCACATTGAGATTCTTCACTGACTTCAATCTCATGTGATTTATAAATATTTCTGTCTGCAATCTAAATATTTTTCTTCTTTGACTGTCTGAGTTTTTATTTTATTTTATTTTTTTTTTTTTTTCATTAAATTGATTATTTTCTTCAATATTCTGTTCTTTATTCATTCTACTTGTCGTTACATATACTAGAACCTGTCTTTGTTTTTAATTATTTTCTGTCGCTTCTTATTCACATTCAATTAACCAATAAGGCTGATCATATATTGGTAAGGATGAAAAAAATTTTCATTTAAGTTTCCCATGCAGATTACTCTGTCTAAAATAATAAATTTTCCATCAGTCGTATTTGTTTGCACGCTTCCTTCTCCCTTAGATTTAAGATTTGCGCTGCAGTCTTTATTTGCGCATTGGACTCCGTCCTGTTGTTTAATAAATGTCTCGAAAATCAACTTTGAATTTGTCAAACGTTCTGTTGCACCACTGTCAGCACTCGGTTCATTAGTCTTCTTGTTTCTAGATTCTAATTGGTTTAAACTGCCTCCTTTTTGATATTTTCCTCTGTTGTATTTTACATCATTTTCTTGTCTCCTTTTATTAACAGATTTTGCTTGTTTTTGTTTGACATTATCAATTAGATTGGCTATCTTACTTGTGAATGCTGTCCAACCTGTACTTTCTTTGCTTTTATTATTATAATATTTTGATTCATCCATTTTTCTGTCTTTCTGTCTCGAGTGTCCCTGACGCTTTGGACATCTTGAGATCACATGATCACGGGTAAATATCTGACAAAAGAAACACTTCTTTATGCTATTTCCCTGTCGTGGGCAGTAGCTGACACAGTGCCCATAGCTGTCGCATTCAAAACATCGCACTTTCTGTATCACCCTTGATTTGGCCGTCATAGCTGTCGTTTGATGGCTTTCAACCTGTATAATAAGTAACTTTAGTTTATCATAAGATAACCCTTTCACTGTAACACTTTCTGTCATAAAACTTATTCCTTCTACTTGATGTACTTTGCTTATGATATTATTATAAAAGAAATCTCTTTCGTCTTCTTCAGCCAACGATTTTACTTTTAGCATGTCATTATAACCTCTTACTATTTCTTCAAATCTGTCTATAAAATTAACTGCCTTTTCTTTCGCTGGATTATACTGTATGTTGTATTTTTTTTTTTTTTTAATACTAGATGAAGTTACATTTACCTCGCTTCACTTTAATTATTTCGCTTTAATTTCTTTAATTCTGTTCAACAATTCAACTAAATCTTTAATTTTCATAACTCTAGCATGATAGTATTTATCTATTCTATTTATTAAAATGTCACGAACTTTCATTTGCTACAATATTACTATCTACAACATACAATAAGTCCAGCGAACTTAATTCAGACATAAAATAATCTAAAGTTTTCAAATGTGATTTGAGTCGTTAATTTATAATAGCGTTTTACTGGTCCGTCTTTTCTAGTTAGTCCGGTTTTAATAATTTCTTTCAATTATTTAAAAATGTCTAAAATACTGTCATTTTCTTTATTAAGAGGAGGTCACGTATCTCTGTCCTTTTTTAATCGAAGAGATGTTTTTTTTTTAAACTAATAACTTTAGCAAAAAATAAAGAGAAAGCCGCTGTCTTGTATAAAAAAAAGCAATATTTGCTTTGATAAGAAAAAATTAATTTTATTGCTTCGTTGTCAAGAAAACTTTGAAAAATCAAATTGTCCATCCTAACCTCTATGATTTAAGTTTTTCAAGGTTTTCTTGAAAACGAAGCAATAAAATTAATTCTTTCTTATGAAAGAAAATATTGCTTTTTTTTATAAGAGGTGCGGCTTTCTCTTGATTTTTTGCTAAAGTTATTAGTTTCTGTAATAAATTCAATTCTTTGATTAGAAAAGGACAGAGATACGTGACCTCCTCTTAAGTCTTTTATCAACCTTTATTTGTATTAAACGCGATATTTTCAATTTATTTACCAGTCCTAAGTATTCGTTCAAGACTGTCGAGTTCCCGAAACCTTCTGCGTTAAGTGTATAATTTTCAAAATCATTGTTTACCTTATATGTTGTTTTGCTGTCTTTAGATTTATCTGTCCTTTCTGACTCGTTACCTGTAGTAACCCTCCTTTCCCTGTTCAAATTTCTCCCTCATTGCGTTCAGAGCCTGGCTGCCAAAGACCCGCGTGGTGCTTCCCTCATTCACCATCAAAGCCATCAAATCGTCATCTCTTTTCTGCTCTATTCTTCTTTTCTTTTCTTCGTCTCTCTTGCTCTTTGCCATTTCTGCCTTAACGGTATTGAGTTTATTCATTACCTTGTCCAATTAGTCAGATAGGTCTGCCAATATTGCTTCAGTCATTTCATTCATTCTGTTTTCTGTTTCCGTCTTTATTTCTGCCGTTTCAGTCGTATTATAATGCCCATCTATCTCTTCTCTGTCTTTGGCTCCGTCTTCGTTCTTATTTTCATCTGTTTTTCCGTCGTATACATATTTTTCCAACACATCATTAAATTTTGCTGGCAAAACCTTTGATTTGTTTTTGTCTTTCCTTACCTGTCGCTATTTGACCTCCTGCAGTTACTGTAACTACAGTTTCCACAGAGCCATCTTCAAAACCGTCACTTTATTTTACTTTCTGTTCTGTCTTGTTATATAGCCCCTCCGTCTTCTCAGTCTCATTGCTGTCGTTAATTCTGTCTTTTCTCTCTTTCTTATCAGTCATAGTGTGGCCATCTGTCGTACAATAGGGCATATATAATCTGTCTTCACTCTGTCTTCATCTCTGTGACTGTCCTTATCACCAGGTCAAATTCTTCACTCGTAACGTACTTGTCAACTATAAAGGAATAGTAAACCAATATAAATAAAATTCATATAATTTTGCCGAACATAAGCAAAACTAGATAATTTACATAAGAGTTAATTATATATATATATATATATATATATATATTATGAGCTTAATTGACCGAACACAAGCCTTTCAAGCTCAATATATCTATCAAAATAAAAAGAATCAACCTAGTATGCCGAACACACGCAATATTAGGTAATTCATATTTATGACAATTTAAGAGAATTAATCTAACATGCCGAACACAAGCAATGTCAAATCAATCAAATTTGCCAATTATTTATGTATATTTTTATATTTATAATTATACATATGTGCTATTATTCCCATACACAATATACTGAACACAAGTATTATGATGTATGTGAAAACAGCAACTATGATCGATCAATATTATTTTTAAAACCATGGATATATTTATTAAAAAATATTTTTATATACGTACGTTCAAGCTTGATAAAATAAAATTTTTAATTTGAAAAAATCATTATTCATTACCTAATTTGTATTCAATTTTTCATAATTTTGAATACAATGCTGTCTTCAACAACTGTCATATACATATTCTCATGAGGATGTTTTGTGAAGTTGCAATAAATTTCTTTCCTCTGTATAATGATAATTTCAATCAATTAAATATTCTTAAATATATTTTTCTTAAAGTCGTTCTTTTCTGTCTTTTTCTTTTTTTTTAATCGGTCTTTTGTATACATTTACGTAAACGTTATTTTTGTCCGCTTTGATTTAGTTTGTTTCGCTTCACTAATTCTGTCTCTTTCTTAATCTGTCATTTTTATCGCGACGACGCATACATTCCGATACATATACGATCACACTTATATACTGTCTCTTTTCTTTATGCTATAACCATGTTATACGTACATATGTATATGTACATACCTGCGAGTTTATTCTCGCTTTTTAGCAGTCACCGTCTTTCTGTCTTTTTCTAATTGCGCGCGCACGTCTTCACGGTCTTTTTATTGTACACGGCGTCGACGTCTTTTCATCAACTCGACTTGGGCCTATGGCCGCCATGTTTGTGTGCATTATTATCTTTCAATTTGCAGAAGTCAGGCCAATGCCTTTCTTCCTTCAAGCAATCATACTTAGTATTTCAACATAAAAACGCGTTCGTTTTTACATTTATTTTTAATTATAGCGAAATTTAACCAAATCTAAGCGGCATTTTTGCAAATATTAGTTTTTAACCGGTTTTCATTTATTTCTGTCTATACCGTCATAAATCTGTTCAGACCTCGCGCGTGTATCCACTATACATACATATATATATATACACATACATATATATATATATATATATATACATATACACACATACACATACGTAAAAACCTTCTTCACTTCGTGTCGTCGTTTATTTAGTCTGTCAATTTTATTTTGTGCGTGCATGGTCTTTTCTCTCGTTCTATATACATACACACACACACACACACAAAGCATAAAAAATAATTTTTCTCGTGCACGTATGAATCTGTCATACTCAAACACATTGCGTCATTTTACCCAACATGGCGACTCATTTTATTTCTCTCTCACTTTCTCTCTCTATAGACTAGCGCACGACGCTATCTATTCTCTGTCCTTTTCTTTCTTTCTATAAGCGTGCATGCGACGCCATTTCTGTCTTATAGAATTGAGAGAGAATAAAGACAAATTCAGCGATGGAGCTCCTGAGTGTGTTTGTAATCAAAGCACATGTTACGTATAGTGGTGTTTCTATCAATCGGCTGCTAAGAGTGGGATTCAAACTCAGAACCCCGAGATTACGAATCCAACGCTCTACCGACTGAGCCACTAACCGGCTCTATTTCTATACTTATATGATATACTCATATTAAAAAATTATCGGCTATTTTCGTAATTATTCGTTTACGTTCGCCTTTAAACGACAATGTAATATTGTCAAATGAGTTTAGTTTGTTTATGATTTTATTGATATACTCCAACATCCATAATTTTATCCTTTTTCTTATATTTCTTTACCTCTTTATTTTTTTAAATATATTAATAGAAATAAATACGAAAAAGTCATTATTTAATATCTAATCATCATTTCAATCATTATATTTTAACACAAACAAATTTGTAAAATTTATAAATTTTATTATTTAAAATTTTCTATTATTCATGAATTTTTATGTTAAAATTTTAACTTCGAAAATTACACAAAGTATGAATGTTTGTGGAAGGTAATCCATACCCTGGTGAGAAAAATCAAGTGACAAATCACCTGATTTCTCAGGTGATTTATCATGCTGAAACATCATGTAACGATATTTTGGTCTATACACGTTCCAAACAATTTTTAGTCAATTCAAAACAATTTTTAAAAATTTTTGAAATTTTTGAACTTAGAAATTTTTTTGTAATTTAGTCAAAATTTTTTCCAAGACCAAACTATCTAAAAAATTTTCTAAGTTCAAAATTTTCAAAAATTTTCAAAAATTGTTTTGAATTGACTTAGCATGGTTTGAAACGTGTAAAAATCAAAAAAATCGTTACATGATGTTTTAACATGATAAATCACCTGATAAATTAGATGATTTATCACCTGATTTCTTCTAACAGGGTAACCTTTGAGTACAAGTCAACATTAAAATGAGTATATTTAGCTAAAAATCACATCTGTCATAATCCTTAATTACATTTCAAATTTTTCTAAAGGTATTGACCAGGATATCCATTCTATATTTTTTAGGCTATATTTATACATATATAAACTACTTCGATGAATTTTTTTGACATGGAACCATGGTTCGAAACCTTGAAAAGTGGTATTTCAAATGACTTTATCTCAGCGAATGGCTACATTAGCACTTTCGAATTCCATTTTTCTCAAAATTAAGAATATTTTGAAGAAAGAAGTTTCTTAGTAATATATTCCTAAAACGCAACCCAACTGACTAGGAGAGGACCCTTTGTTTAAGTCACGTATCTTGCTACAACTTGCAGACATGTTTTTATACATAAAATCATAAAAAAAGCCGCAAGCATTCGGTCTAACGCTCGATCATTCCAAAATTATGAGCTATTTTGTTTAATTTCTTCAAAAAATTATTCTTTATAATATTGAATATTATTCCCCAATCGGAGCTTCTAAGTTGATTCTGCCAAATTCTAATAAAAGTTGAGATTAAATCCTTTTGATTAAAAAAAACGTGTTCAAAAAGCTCAACCCGTTCAAAAGTTATAGCGAAATAAAAATTGTTTTAAAAATTGTTATAAAAATTAGCTTAAAATTAAACTTTTATTTTCATTGAATTATTGTGCTAATTTTTTCATGTTTTTCATTTTGCTATAACTTTTGAACGGATTCAACTTTTCGAACACGTTTTTTTTAATCAAAAGGATTTAATCTCAACTTTTACGAGAATTTTGCAGAATGAACTGACTAAGTCCTATTGGGGAGTAATATTCAATATTATAAAAAATGATTTTTAAAAGAAATTGAACAAAATAGTTCATAATCTTGGAATAATCGAGCGTTAGACCGAATGTTCGCGGCTTTTCTCATGATTTTATATGTAAAAACATATCCGCAAGTAAGAGCACGATCCGTGACCCAATCAAGAAGTCCTCTCCTAGTGAGTGATTTAAACCTGAAATTAGTCAAAATTGTCAAAAACATGGTTGTAGCCAAACTTTGAAGCTTTGTGGCTCTGAAAATATGTACTGATGAAATCTGAAAAATTTTTTTCGTGATTAGATTTGACAGAGAACCGCCTACATATTCCAAATTTTTTTGTGTTAAAATTTTTAAATTTATGTATATATATAACATACAAAAAAACGTGCAAATCTACAAAAATAAGCTAATTACCTGCGCATGCGTGCCAATGAGCGCCAATATGGCGCGCGGAAACGCGCCGTGGTAATAAGAAAGTCACTCGCATACGTGCGTTTATGGGTGCTAATATGTCACGCAAACCCCCGCAGCGATGATAGGAAAATTATCATGATTCGCGCCGCCGCCATCTCAGATGAGACTAAATTGTAAATAATGATTTAAAACATTCATCCACTTTGAATGAGTAAGAAAAGGATAGGAAAAACTATAATGTAGGTTATTCGTGGGTTCGCGCGTCATTTTAGCGCCCATAGACGCGCATATGCGGGAGACTTTCTTATTGCCACGGTGCGTGTCCGCGCACCATATTGGCGCTTATTGGCACGCATGATTAAGTAATATGCTTATTTTTGCGGGTTTGCACGTTAAATTAGTGAACGTGCATGTGACTGATTATCCACAGTGTCAAAAGAGTTCTTTTTCACCCTCAGGGCGCAAAATTCGATTTTCTATGCTTGTCAAGCGGGCGCAAAATAGTACATTTCCGCCCTAGGGCGCAAAAAAATGAATTTTTTTTCTGTCAATTTTTGACAAAATTATACAAATTTTAAAACGGACGAAAAAAAAATAGTTTAATTTTTTATGTGTGAAAGATTCATTCCCAACTTTTTTCAGAACTTGCGTTTTTGATGGTTTTTAATGTAAACCTTAAAATCTTGTTGGAATTTTTCAAATTCATTTGCAAAGATATAAAACTGAATTTTCGCCGACTTTTACTCAGGTAATAAAATTTTTGTGAGCTGCAGTGTATATCTTAATAAACTATATGATATTAAACTTGAAATTTTGCATATTTAAAAATATGAACAATGTTGTCTAAATTCAACGTCGTAAACTTTAATATTATGATAATAAATTTTGTCTACAGGTGGACTTGGAAGTGGATATACAAGTAAATCTTTCAATATAAGTAATTACAATAGCGGTAATGGTGGCACTGGTAGTAATAACAGTAACAACAACTACTCACAAAATAATAGTTTATATGGAAATAATAATGGGTACAATAGACAACATAATGGTTATTAATATACTCTGAAAGACATTGTGTAAATTAGGAAATGAAAGAGGATTGAAGAACTGGCCTGAGACATTTCATGATTGAACCATCATTTGAACTATACATAATAAACTTTAATAATTAGATGAATAATCATTATGTAAATCAACTATAATATTATGCTGATTTGATAAAAAAAAGTATTTCTTTGTAACAGAAAAATTAGAAAAGATAATTTCTTTTTGTGTGAGTGTTATCCTTGACATATTTTTATTTCCTTATATCCTTAAAAATTAACATTCTGCTTTAAAGATACCAATTAGTAGACGATAAATTAAATTTATTAAAAGCGTCAATGCTCGAAAAAGTGTATTACCATTTTTCAGAAAGTTGAAATTTTCATGAAGCAATTATTAAAAAATATGGTGTTGTAAAACTCATCACATGGCATCTTTTTTATTTATAAATTTATTTTAATTTTAATTTTTTGTAACATAAATTGTCATAAGCCCAATAAATATTAACCTATTTTTTTATAATACTGTAAATATTTACCGATAGCAATTGTCATAGCGATTCCAACACAGAAATACACAATGTATGTTCTCGAATTTTTACTATGGCCAACCAATAATAGATTATGCTTTATATTGGCATAAAAAAGTGTAAGCAAACGTTCACAAACCACGTAGCCTGATTTTCAGTGCATTGTGATCCCCCATCTCCCCCATGAAATCCACGTTAGTACCTTCCCCTAACCCCCTTTTCCGCCCCCCCCTCGAGGTACGTGGTTTATAATATTAAAATTTTTCTTGTTATTAAACTTACTAAAAGTTTTATTGGGAACAAAATTTATTGTACATGTAATAACAGATTGTACATTTATATCTTAAAATTACTGTATATATATATTAATATTATTAATATTATATATAAATTACGTAATTTTTTAATAATCTTTCATATATTATCAATTTCCAAACCCATCTACAATTTAAAATGGTGAAATGAACCAGTCGCGTAGGTCAATATTTAAAATAGAACAACTATCTCTTTTTTTATCTTCATGTATATCAATAGAATTAATTTTTAAATGATCTTTTATATATTATCGATTTCAAAACAAATCTAAAATAGTGAAAATAGTGAAACTAGATAATCGTGTAAGTCATTAATTCTGCCGTCCAAAGCATAAACATTGTTAATTACGTTCAAACAAAATTTAAGAAAATTAAAAAAAAAAACTATTTTTTCTAAATTTAATACAAAAAAAATTTTTTTTTTCTGTAAAATGGTCTATAAGGGTTATGAAGGATGATGAATATTATTAAAAAAAAAGAAACCATGTTTCTTAATAACAACTATTAGTTTATGTAGTTAAGTTTTTTTGTCAGGTGAAAATATTTATTAAAAAGACCGTAACTACACTCAAGATTTTTAACCAAAGAAAACAGGTGTTTTTAGTTTGTATTATGAGATTATCCTCGATGCTTATCCAATAGAAAAAGACCGTAAGTGCAGTTATGGTTGTTTTCTCTGGTGAAATGTTGACTTATCTTAAATCGCTTTTTATTTTCATGTTAGTTAAAGTTTTTATTTGTAAATTTCAGTAATTTTTCTCTATTTCATCGTACTTTAAACTCTTGTGATTAAAAAATTACTATTTTGAATAAAAAATAAAAACTGCAGAATTTTTTCTACTTTTGAATGATTTAAAAAAGTAATTTTTATCAAAAATGTCAGTTTAGAGCAGGTTGCATATTTCTGTCCTTTTCTAATCAAATAATTGATTTTTTACAAAAATTTATAATTGTAGCAAAAAATTAAGAGAAAGCCGGATTTTGTATCACAAAAAGTAATATTTTCTTTGATGGGGAGGAATTGATTTCATGGTTAAGTTTTCAAGAAAACCTTGAAAAACTTAAAACATAGAGATTGAGATAAACAATTTGGTTTTTCAAGGTTTTCTTGAAAATGAAGCGATAAAATTAATTATTTTCCATCAAAGAAATTATTGCATTACGTGATAGAAGATGCAGCTCTCTCTTAATTTTTAATAAAATTATTGGTTTCTGCAAAAAAATTAATTTTTTTATTAAAAATGGACAGCGATATGTGATCTCTTAACAAGGTTTATTCTTTGGATGGCAGAATTATAATAGAAGAACCTTTCTTTTAACTTCAGGTACATCAATCAAATTAATTTAAATCTCTTCTTCTTCAAACCATTCTATTTTAGGTTCTAAATAATTTACTTCGATTAATATTTCACTTCCTGTTTTAGTAAGAACCTTTTTTGCATGTTGCTTTTGAATACTAATTTTTCCATGTTGTATGCAAACTCAAAACACTGCAGCGAGCACTAAGCAAGAACGCAAAAAGTATTGCTTTGTAGTCTGCTATCATATTAGCGACGACGACTTTTAGAGAATGCGACAGAGATATGAATAAAGAAATAGTACATTGTGTTCTAAGGGTGCAAAGTATCCTCAACGCGCCCGTGGTGCACATACCATTTTCTGACCCAGCGGGCGCTAAGTGCGTACTTGCGCGCTGGGTCAGAAAATAATAAACCTCAGCATTTTCGCACGTTATTTAAAATTTCAAATGTGATGATTCAAATATCGTTTTAAAATGTAAACATATTGAGCATCATAAAAACCACATACCTTTCAGCATTACCCCTCCTACCCCTCACCTAGTCTTTATGTAGCATATCATGACCTCCTCGTCTCCCCTAAATGGACCACGTGATTTGTGAACTTTTCCTAAATAGTATGCGGCTTGGTACGCCCGATAGCAGTAATGACTTCAATATCCTTAAGTTATAGTTGATTAGCCCATTAGAATTAAACTTTTTGCACGACCTAATTAGTAACAGGTAGCCAAAGTGAAAAATGAGTTCATTTGGTAATAAGATATTAAAATTTAGAAAGATCTTATATAATCCGATTTTCGTATTTATTTAAATAACGTTTTTACGTAAAAAATTGTCAAAAATCTCTGTATTTTCGATCTATTTTTTTTGTTTTTAATGCAGTAAAAGAAATTTTTATTACTTATAAAGACCTTAAAGCGGGCTTGACTTTATCCACGGTCGCCAGGTAATATTTTAATTACCGAATTTTAAATTTACTTCATTAATATTATTAATTACACTGCCGTTTGATTGCTTTTGCCCGCCCTAGAGTAAAATTTATTAAAATAAAAAGTTTTATATCCCCGGAACTAATGATCGCATCTTCAAAATCCAAACGGCGTTTGAAAGATTGGTCAAAAATCTTTGAAATAAAGTAAGTCTGGTATGAAAAAAGTCATTTTCGAATTGCTTATAGCAATGTAAAAAAAATTTTTTTTACTAATTTTTTTTTGCCCACATAAAAGTGAATGCCATTTTTACGGAAATTATGATATTGAAAAAAAAACAAATGGGCTTTAAAATTTTAATAGTCCTCTTTAAAATGAGCTGAGTAAAATGTTTCTATGACTTTTTAAACTACAGTTATGATGATTTTTCGAAAAAAAGACCTATTTTTTCAATTATGATTATCTCATAAACTAAGAAAGATAGAAAATTTTATATTAAAGAAAAAATGTTTCGATTTCAGTCTAGAATATATATATTTAATAACCAATAAGTTTTAGAAAAAAAATTTTTTTTTTACTTGTTTAATTACAAATTTTTACTAATTTTTCATAAATTTTCCCTAAAAAAATTAATAAAAAAAAATTTTTTTTCTGAAACTTATTGGTCATTAAATATATATATTCTAGACTAAAAATGAAATATTTTTCCTTCAATATAAAATTTTCTATCTTTCTTGATTTATGAGATAATCATAATTGAAAAAATAGGTCTTTTTTTTCAAAAAATCACCATAACTGTGGTTTAAAAAGTTATAGAAACATTTTACTCAGCTCATTTTAAAGAGGACTATTAGAATTTTAAAGCTCGTTTATTTTTTTTTCAATATCATAATTTCCGTAAAAATGGCATTCACTTTTATGTGGGCAAAAAAAATTAGTAAAAAAAATTTTTTTTACATTGCTATAAGCAATTAGGAAATGACTTTTTTCATACCGAACTTACTTTATTTCAAAGATTTTTGACCAATCTTTCAAACGCCGTTTGGATTTTGAAGATGCGATCATTAGTTCCGGGGATATAAAACTTTTTATTTTAATAAATTTTACTCTAGGGCGGGCAAAAGCAATTGAACGGCAGTGTACATGCATATACAAGGTGCATACAGCAATAGTATAAAAGAAAATTATCTTTATCGACGATCTCCTCCTTAGCAATACTCTTGGAGATGCGATAGTTTATAATTTTCTTTACGTGTGGAGGAGAGGGCAATGTGATAAAAGTTATTATCGACGACTCCATTGAGTACAATACTCTAAAGAGTGCAATAATAAACTTTTTTATTGTATGAGATATGCAGAAAAGTGTTTAAATTGACGACATCTTTAAATGCAATACTTTCAGATGTGAGATAAATAACACTTTTATTTAATGTAAGATAAGAAATTACCATCGACGACATATCCAAGTGCAATACTCTTCAATGTGTGATATTTAATTTCCTTATTAGTTCTATGAAAAATAATAAATGAGATAAGTTATAGTTTTATAAATGACTTTTTAAACATAGTCTCATTTAAATTGAAATATTTTATCTTTTATTCATAAATTAAAGAAATCTATATTTTATAAAGATTGAGAAATTACATGATAAATTTTTCATACAGAGTGCTTAGATCTTATGCTTCTGACAGTATAAGATCGGATGAATCTCTTGTTATGTCATAAAAACGTACCCTTTTGTTGGCACTTATTTAATTTTAAAGAAAAACAAAGATATATACAGTTCCTGATTAATTTTAAGATTTTGATCATAATGTTGTAAATGTTCAATAATTGACTCATCTTTTATTTTCGATTGCCTATCCTTCCGATATGCAATCTCCTGAGCACCGAGGTGTTACGTCATAAACGTATCGTTTTTATGAACATTGGTAAATCAAATTCCTCAGTTATTGAACAGTCGCATTATTTCATTATTAAGCGAAATTAAGTAGATCATAAGAAAAGAATCGAAACGTATGTTTCGAAATTTCAAAATGAATTTTACAAATCCTAAAAACATTACGAAACATATTATCAAAATCTAAGAAAATTTATAAATAAAAATTGATGTAAAAGACACTAATTCTCATAAACAAATATGAGTATAAAAACAAAATGAAACAAATGATAGTGGGACATTACCCCGGGTTTCTTATTGGTAATACGTTTACACTGCCCATCAAGTTCTATATTTCAAAAGCAACTGCTATTACTAAATATACATATATCGATTATTAAAATATATACGCGCATAAAAATCAATTGTATTAAAAGTGTTAAAAGATATCAATAAACCTCGAGGATCTATTTACATATCGTGCCTATTCGTTTGTCTGCCCATACCCAGCACCAATCTACTTAAGAAGTACTACAAGGTAAGAATGTATGATTATTTATTAAAATCATTATTTCAAAGTATTAAATCTATCCTTTAATAATATTCAATTGTGAGAGTGATTTCGTTCAATTAAATATTGGTGGAGTTTTCCCACCACTAGATTCATACATCTTTATCTTTATGACTATATTTTATAAATAAATTTAATATTTCAAAAGAACATAATTTATATATATTCTATGCAATTAATTAATATAATTAAATAACATATATCCACTTTTATTTAGTCCTGGTGCAAGCCAGGACTTAACATTTTGGTTCCGGTACGAATTAGTTTGTAACATTTTGGTTCCGGTAAAAATTTTTGATTGAAGGATCGTATTGGATATATTAAAGGATAATCAGAGAAAATTTATAATTCTTTACCTATTTATATATAAAGTGCACAAAAATATATTCAAAGGGCTTATAATAAATACAGTGTTCAAAACTGTGTTAATAAACCGCCAAGTGCGTCAAATAAAATATTATATATTAAAGGCACAAATCAAATAAATATACATAAAATTAAACGCGAAGTGTATTATTAAAAGCGAATAGCGTCATTGAAAATAAAAATATTATACGTGAAGTGTATTATCAAATACGAATAGCGTCATCGAAAATAAAAATATTAAAGGCGAAGTGTATTATCAAATACGAATAGTGTCATTAAAAATAAAATATTAAACGCGAAGTGTATTATCAAATACGAATAGTGTTATTAAAAATAAATTATTAAACACGAAATATATCATTAAATACGAATAGTGTAAAAAAAATAAAATTAATATATTATACACATGGTGCGTAATTGAAATAATTTTTATATACGCGTAATTGCGCGATTAAAAATCATATAATACAATTTACATAAAAAAATTGTTAATAAAAATAAATGTAAAATCATTAAATCAATAAATAAATCTATATTTTAGCAAGAATAATTATAAATAAGAAATCAAGTAAAAATTACAAATTCTTTTATAAACTGATTTCAAATAATATCATTTAGTTAGTGCATTGAGAAATTACAACAGATATCAATAATTTTTGCATAATAATTTAATTTTAAAAGTGAAATAAGTTTCAAGTTCACGATTAATAAAAGAAATAAAAAGAAAAGTTGACTAAATAGTAAAAATTCAATATCATTTAAAATATTGAGTTGTATTAAATAATACTAAAAACATATAAATTTTTATGAAAAGAATATAAAGTAAATTTAAAGATATCAAAATAAAGTAAGCAGACGGCATAGACAGTTGTCATCAAAACATTGCAAGTGTATTAAACTTTGAAAATACAAGCTCAGCAAAATTTTTTTTTTTTACCGTACGCTCTTGTGTACACTGAAAGAACTTTTCGTATGCTGTATGCCAAAGCGTGAGGGCACAGTATACTACAAG
The DNA here is from genome assembly GCA_017163975.1 of Anastatus disparis. Classification (NCBI taxonomy): domain Eukaryota; kingdom Metazoa; phylum Arthropoda; class Insecta; order Hymenoptera; family Eupelmidae; genus Anastatus; species Anastatus disparis. Next base: position 6,252,679 of record JAFFSR010000347.1, read on the forward strand.
TTTACGGGAGACAGAAAAACAAATTTTGGCGTTTTAAAAGCCAACCGATATCAGCCAGCCGTGCGCGCGCAACTCATAAGTAACTTTTAGCATTCAAAACGCCAACATATGTATTACTGTTCGCCGCTGAGTATGAGCGGACTGTATACCTCCCCTCTTGGCAGTTCGCTAAGACATCTATCCGTGTAGGTATAACAGCAGTGAGTTAATATCAAGTTTCAAAACATAGATCGGCAAAAATTTTTACTTTTATGTAAGAATAGTAGGTCAGTGTCAAAGAATTGTTAATAACGTATGTTTACAAACGGCATTTAAAAAAAAAAGAAAAAAGAGAGAAACACAGTCAGCAGTATTTACAATTTTTAAAACTTACAATTTTATGTACAAAATTTAATATTTTAAATAAATAAAATTCTTAATTGTTAAGTAAATCATGAAGATTTTAAATGAGTAAAATAAATTTTTATCAGATAGCAAAGTATATAAAAGAAGGAAAAACACAGTGGGTAATATCATACTCTAAATTAGAATTATCTGAAATCTGTCAAAAATTTAAAATACCTACTAAAAAAGACGAAAATATTAATGCTATTCGTGAAAGAATTAGAAATCATATAAGACAAGCAGTTTTAGGAGAACATATCTACGAAAATATTAATCCGTTTCGCAAAAGCACTAAAATTACACGCTCTCCGACTAAAAGTTTAGATCAAACAATTGAAAGTAATAATTTAAATAAAACCTTAGACGAAACAGTTGATAGTAATACTGCAAATACAACTTTAGAAGAAACATCTGAAAATAATATCTCAAATATAATTACGGACGTTCAATCAAATATTAATACAGATGATTCAAGTGAACAAAATACACTATTAAATAAATATACAGGCACAATTCCAAATACATTTCCACAAATTACTAAGACGAAACAAAGCTATAATAAAAATAAAGAAGACAGTTTTACACAAAAATACACTTTAGCGACAAACGTGACGATTTTATTAGACACTAATACATCACTTAACGATACTCAGGAATTTTCATCTAAACAGGCAGGACATCAAGAAATAAAAAGTATTGAAAACGAAAAAAATATTACTTTAGCTGATAATATTAATATAACAGACAAAAACGTGACAATTTCATCAGAAAACAATTCAACTATTGACGAAACAATTAACGACTTACGGGAATTTTATATCAAACAGGAGAGTTATTACGAAATAGAGGGTATTGGAAATCTGGAAAATATAAATTTTGATAATAATAATAGAAATAATAATATAATAAATAATAATAATATGCCTAATAATACAAACATGGCAAATACTTCAGGATATTCTTTGAAAGAGGTGTCAAGGTTAGTAACTGAGTTTACGGGTAAAAATATACCTTTGAAAAAGTACATAGATTCGTTAGAAATTGCAAAAGATATGCTGACTGCTGATGAACAAAAGAAATTTATGAATTATATAAGATTTAAAGTATCAGAAACGATACGTACTGCTATAAAAGGTAGTAACATTGAAAGTATTGCAGATTTTATTAAAAAACAATAAAAAAATTATATCCTGAAATTGATAATTTACATTCATTGTATGCACAATTGGAACAAATACAACAAGGAGAAAATGAATCAGTGGTTGAATATGTAGAAAGAATAACAAAGTTAACATTAAAAATTAAAGATAAGAAACAAAATGAAGCAGGTATAGTAGAAGATGCTTATCAACGTTTTACAAATGATTTAGCTAAAGATACATTAAAATATTTTAAACAAGGATTAAAAAATGAAATCAGATTTGAATTAGGAGAGGTAGCAGATTATTCAAGTGCAACCATTAAAGCAATAGAAATTGAAAAACAACAGGAGAAACAGAAGGATATTAGGATAAAGACAAATTCGTCTAGACAGAAAATTATGTATAGTGAAATTTTTGAAGATAAACCTAAAAAAATTCAATGCTGTCAAATATGTAAAGAGGCATTGTGTTGCAATAATGCAGGCTGCATATATTGCAAACAGCCAACTCATCCGTCATTTAAATGCACAAATGCAAAGGATAAAATTATATTAATATGCAAGTTTTGTAATCAAGTAGGTCATTCAAGAAGCATGTGTAAATATTTAGAAGACAATGAATATTATTGCCAATATTGTCAGGAAAATAATCATCAAATAGGCCACTGTTCAATCATACAAAAATATGAATTATGCTTAAAATGCAATAAGAACTGACATAATACCAACCTTTTTAATCAAATTACAGAAAAAAGTATTACACCTACGCAAATATGCAATCTGTGTAACAGTGAACACAATACTATTGATTGTGAAAAATTTAAGATATTTTTGAATCAGGCTAAACCAGATAATCAAATACGATGTCAATTATGTGACAAATGGGGTCACTCGGGTAAAGAATGCAGAAATAATAACATCGGTCAAAATAATTTTAATCAACATAAAATGTTCGTAGGGAATAACAGAAATAATAATTCATATGAACAACGAATTCAAACGAAATTTTGTAAATATTGCAAAAATAGAGGGTATAATATAGAGGAATGTAGGAAAATACAATACAAAAAACCTCAAAACACAAATCAAAATGTACAATGCCCATATTGTAAAAAATTAGGACATTCAATTGATTCATGCTTTACATTAAAGAATATAGAAAGCAAGCTAAGTAAATTTTGCACATTTTGCAAAAGCATTAATCACACAGAGGAAGAATGTCAAGCTAATGTAAACTCATCAACTCATATACAGGGAAACGCATAAATGCGACTTGGAAAGAGTGTACAAGACAAGTTTCGCAACAAAAGTCGCTCAAAAATCATATTGACATTCAATTTTTTGCCAGAACACACGAAATCGATTATGATTTCGAAGTTTGTGGAGAGTTTAATGAAAATGAAGTTAATAATGAGTACGTTAAAATTATTGAACAAAAAGAAACATTACATAATGCAATGGAATTTAAACCAGAAATAAAGAATGATTCAACAGTAAAACTACATAATGAAAAAAATATAACGAACAATGAATTGAAAAAAAATATACAATTTAAAACTGAAAACATTAATGATAACAATAATATACCAATTTATATATTTAAACTAGGTGATACATCACAATTTATCAAGATATGAAATCCGTATACAAATGATTTATGTAAATTATTAATAGATACAGGTGCCCAACTTAACATCATAAAAGAAAAATTAGTACCACAAAACTCTATTAATAATAATATTAAAATATATTAATAATAATATTAAAATATATTAATAATAATATTAAAATATATTAATAATAATATTAAAATATATTTGTCACCCTCCTGAAAATGATCGCGGAACTTACGATGCAATATTTTGCGTCACTTTTTGTGTCACTTTTCGCGTCACTTTTTATATCACTTTTCTTGTCGCTTTATCGAGCCAAAAGTGACACAACTTTTTGCGCAACTTTTCCAAAAATATAATATTAAATAAATTATAAATATTTTTTTAAATTTTATTTTAAATAATTTAAAAGATGTTAAAATACAGTATTAAAAATATTTAGAGCATGATTTAATTGTCCACGTTTAAAGAATAAATTTGGAAAAAATTTCTGAAATAAATTGAAAATTCTTAATCGAAATTATTGAAGGAGTGTTAATAGTCCAATCAATAGAGCAAAAAAGGCTATTTTAGACATTAATTAGGGGCTTAATGAAACCTATATAAAGTTGTTAAGAGAGATAGAAAAACATACTCTACATAAAATGTAACCAAAAAATACGGTAGCTGTGTTCAAAACAAAAATTTGAAAAAAAAACTCTCTATGGCCAATAGGAGCCTAAATGAGTTTGTAACAATTAAGTTTATAACAATTAAGAAACGAATCAATCGTCATTTTTTAGTTGAAAACTTATATTTTAAAAATCTATGTTTAGATTTTTTAAAATGCGACTCTTTGTTATTGAAACTAAAATAATAATAATATACAAATAATAACGTCAAAGTCGGAGTCGTGGTGGGAATGCTTATTTTTGAGCGTGAGGAAAGTTAACGAAGGACCCTGTTCCAATAAAATTCATAAAAATTAATCGTATCTCATCCGTAAATAATGAACCGATTTTGATGTTTTTTTTTAATTCCGGGAACCTTGATAAATTATCAATATTGGTGCAAATAGTTTTTCAAAATAAGGTGTATTTAAGTTAAAACAACTTTACCTAATACGGACAACTTAAACGCAAATGATTGTTGTGGCTCACCAAATTAATATTTTCAGAAGTGTAATGTCTCATTTTAAAGCTAAAAGAAAGAACTTTAAATGGGATATTATGAGTTTCATTATGATTAATATTTATGAACTACGCGTGGATTTACGTAAATGTTGTAAAAGAACTTACCTTATTATTCCTCGTAATTATTACATTTGGAACCTGAAGAAAATTGTAATTAAAATTTTTTTTGTCCTATATTTCAACTAATTATTATAATTAATTTTTAGATTTAATAAATAAAAAAATAATTATTAATAATTGCAAAAATTTTAATAGTGATGATAAAAATTGTTATCTCGTTTTCTTTTTTTACTTTTCTTTGTTTTTCGTGCAAAAAATTTTTTCATTATTAAATATGTTTTTATTTTCTATCTAAAATTAAACTACTACGATTTTCATATAAGGAATATTTCTTAAATATAATAGAAAAATTGATACAAAAATTGTTTTTTAGTTGGAACTATTTTTATTTTTTATTTATTTATAAAATATTAATATACATCGAAACAATTATGATATAAAAGGATAAAATTTATGGAAGAAGTATAAAAAAATGTTTATCTTCGTTTCTTCGCATGCGTCATTTTTAATTTCGATTGCCTCGACATTGGAGCAACTCTCCACATTACAATTGCTAGAAATAATAACTTTAATCTATATAATATATGAGAAGCTGTTGCTGAAATTCAATGTTTATTTAAATAAAAATGTAAATTTTCTGATTACCCTTTGTTGATCGATTTTTTCTGTGTTATTTTAAAAATATTCCTTACATCAAAATCTTAGTAGTTTACTTTTAGAAAGAAAATGAAAATATATTAAATGATGAAAAAATTTCTTTGCATCAAAAACAAAGAAAAGAAAAAAAAACGAGATAACAATTTTTATTATTACTATTAAAATTTTTGCAATTATTAATAATTATTTTTTCATTCATTGAATCTAAAAATTAATTATAATAATTGGTTAAAATATAAAAACAATAAAAATCTTATATTATATTAAAGTGAAACCACTTTTTTTTCCGGTTCTCCGGTTCTCCGGTTCTCCAGTTCTCCGGTTCTCCGCATTTTTTAAATGTGTCTAATCTTTTGGTAATAAAAGTAGCAATTTTTTATTGGGCCCTATATAATTAGTACTCATTAGTCATAAGCTTCTTTTTTGGGCCATATTTTTTTGAGTCTTATATTATTTTGGGCCCTATATTTTTATTCAATGCCCATTTTTTCGGGCCCTTCTTTTTTTTCATCCTTATATTTTCTTGGGCTCTTTATTTTTTTGAGCCTTATTTTTTTGGGTCTTATATTTTTTTAGGTCCAATATTTTTTTTGGTTCTATATTTTTTGGGCTTTATATTTTTTTGGGCCTTATATTTTCTTGCACCTTACATTTTTTTGGACTCAATATTTTTTTGAGCCTAATATTTTTTTGGTCTCTATATTTTTTGGGCTTTATATTTTTTTGGGCCTTATATTTTCTTGGGCCATATATTTTTTTGGGCCCAATAATTTTTTGGAACCAATATATTTTTGGTCTTTATATTTTTTGGGCTTTATATTATTTTGAGCCTTATATTTTCTTGGGCCTTATTTTTTTGGGCCCAATAATTTTTTCGTCTCTATATTTTTTGGGCCTTATATTTTCTTGCATCCTATATTTTTTTGGGCCCAATAATTTTTTCACCCAATATTTTTTTGGTCTATATTTTTTGGGCTTTATATTTTTTTGGGCCTTATATTTTCTTAGGCCTAATATTTTTTTGGGCCCAATAATTTTTCAGGTCCTATATTTTATTTAGCTCTATAAATATGCAGTCAATATGCAGCCGATTAAACAGTGCACCCTAATATGCAGCCAATTTAAGCGCATCCCAATATGCAGCCGATTCAACAGCGCATCCCCATATGCAGCCGATTTAACAGCGCGTCCTCTTATATAGCTGATTCAACATCATATCAAACTATTTTGAAAGCGTCAGTTGATATCATATACATATATTTTAGTAAATATTATATTTTTTATTATGTTTCGAGTTAAACTATTATATAACAACATATACAACATCTCTTGACATATTCTTTATAATATCTCTTTATATAAAATGTTTTTTGTATATATTGTGTTCTGATCATTTTTATTTTCTCCGTTGACAAGCGTGGTCACCTAAAAATAATTTTGAATTATTTTTTAAATGCGTCCTTGAAAGAGCAACATATAATTGCCCATGACTGAAAACTGGTGACGGCAAATAAACACCAACTTTTTTATAAGATTGTCCTTGTGATTTATTAATAGTCATTGCAAATCCTAATCTAATAGGAAACTGTTTTCGTTGCATATTGAATGGAATTTCTTTCGTAAATGGAGATTAACTTATTCTTGGAATGAAAACTAATTTACCTTTGTTTTGACCAGTTGCTAATTCCGCTTGAATGGAATATTTAGGCAATTTTTTCACTATCAACCTTGTTCCATTACAAAGTCCCTTATTGACATTTAAATTTCTTAAAAGTATTAATATAGCTGTTACTTTTAAATGCAATTTATGTGGTAGAAGTCCATTAGGATTTAACTTATTTAAAAATTCTGTATGTAACATAATATCTAAATTTTCTTTGTTATCATCTTCAGCTGTATCAATACTTAAATATTCAACATGGTTTCCTTCCATGAAATTCAAAACATTGTTATTGATTTCAGTATCATCATTATTTTTAGGAGCCAAAATAACTTTTTCCGTTAGATTCGTATTGTTTATTTTTATTGTTTTTCCGAATATTTCTTCGACAAGATTTTCTTTAATGATAAAATTATCTGGTATAGCACTTAGTTCATTATCATCTTCAAAAACATTGCGGCATTTTCCTTCTCCGGTATCCTAATAATCATTGTTTAAAATTATTATCAGTATCCGAAACTCGCAGATTTTCATTTAACTTCATTTGCTTAAAATTTTGCCAGGATAAACAAAATTTAACTGAATTTTTAATAATGTTCATACGGCTACCATGTCGTATAATTGGTAATGTTTGCCTGAAATCTCCTGATACAATTACAGTTTTACCCCCAAAGAGTTGGTTTACATCGCATAAATCTTGAAAAAGACGATCAACTGCTTCAAAAGCAAATTTTGAAGTCATGGATATTTCATCCCAAATAATTATTTGTTTTCTTTAATTGTTTGCCTTCTGCAGAATTAGACTTAACATTACAAGTTGTACAATCTGTTATATTTAACGGTAGTTTAAATGTTGTATGCACGGTTTTTCCATCGACTAATGAATTCGCTGCTATACCTGTCCAAGCTACACATAAATAATGTATGGTATGATATTTAAAATAAGCTATTAAAACGTTAAGTAAATAACTTTTTCCACTTCCACCTGGTCCATCTATAAAAATATATTTTTCTTTACTTTGGTTGTTTAAACTTTTTATAGTAGAGTTGAATATTTGCCTTTGTTTATCATTTAAAGAATTTATTTTTATTTCTAATTCATTAAGAATATTATTATTATGATTTAAAATTGTTTGATTATTATCTTCTTCTATAAATGTGCTTATTTTAGGTAAATTAAAATCATTCAATGAAAATTCATTGACTTGTAAATTATTTTTAATTAAATTCAATGCATGATCTTCACCTATATTTTTTTTGTATTCAGGGTGGTAAAATTTATCTTTATATTTTTCATATAAATCTCGTGCATTTATAGGATTATGAAAAACGCAAATAAAAGCAAATAATTCACAAAAAGCATAAGGGAATTCTATTGAAGATGCTTCTTCCAAACATCTATCCCATTCTTCATCTTCATTAATTAATTGTTTTGCCTTAGCTGCCTCATAAAACGAATTGTACATCACATCATCAACAGTACGCAAAGCTTCAAAAGACGTGGCTCCCTTCACATGTAATAGTAATAACCTAATAAAATAACGTTCTCTATCTTTCAGACTTACTAACAAGGAGAGTGTTTCACCTTCGGGTCACCGATTGGGCTCAAATTTGGGGAATGTTTTCTAGATGCAGAAATATGAAAAAAGCCAAAATTTTAGAGGCCAACGCTCAAAATTTCTCTAGTTACAGGCCATTGAAGAAAATCACGAAACAAGTTACTAGATTTTCAAACGCTTATAGTTCTACAGCATTGTTAGCTAGAAGCTTGTACCTTTTTTTAAATGAAAGCTAAGCTCAAATCCTTTCGAAATAGCACCTATAGTATCTCAAAATATTATTTTTTTCCAAAGTTAGAGCGCAATGAAGATTTGACCTTAATTTTCTGTTTAAAACATTAATTAATAATAAAAGCTGAAATTAGGTCTAATCTTCATTGCGCTCTAACTTTGGGAAAAAATAATATTTCGGGATGCCTTAGGTGCTTTTTCGAAAGGATTTGAGCTCAGCTTTCATTTAAAAAAGGTATAAGCTTTTAGCTAACAATGCTGAGGAACTATAAGCATTTGAAAATCTAGTAACTTTTTTCGTGATTTTCTTCAATGGCCTATAACTAGAGAAATTTTGAGCGTTGGCCTCTAAAATTTTGGCTTTCTTCATGTTTCTGCATCCAGAAAACATTTCCCAAATTTGAGCCCAATCGGTGACCCGAAGGTGAAACACTCTCCTTGTAAGTACATTCTATTAAGTATTGGTTTTCTTTTTTTTTTCTTTCATTCCACTTTTTCAGTTTTTCATCAAATGTACAAAAATTTGGTATTTCTAAATACAAGTAATTTCGTGCTTCAAAATCTTCTCTATTCAATTCAAAATATGCTATTAATGTTGTTCCCACATTTTTTCGCATGATCATTTCTTCTCTTCCTTCTTTGAAAAATACGTTTTGTTGATTTTCTTCATGAACGCTTAGACGTTTTATAATATGTGAAATGACATGTAAAGGATATTCTAATAATCTGTGCATTGCTTCAGGTGGACATAAATATCGTGTATTAATGTATTGTTGGATTTCGTCATATTCATATTTAACATTTTCACTATTGTCATTTTGAAAAGTGTCTTTATTTTCTAATTGAAAATCTACATTTACTTGATGTATTTTAATGTATGAACAATCATGACCTTTATAACAGTATTTGAATAAATATTTAATGCATTGAACAGTGCAACAAACTTCTACGTTTATGTGTGCTTTCAATTTCAATTATAAGTAAGGATTGTAAGGAACAACAAATCCATTATCTGCAATTCTTTCTGTGAATTTATTTTTGAAAATAATTTTGACGTCATCATTTTTGCGTTTGTATAGTGGATATCCATTTGATTTAAATGTTGTTGTATTATTAAATTTTTTGGAAAATTTTTCGTACATTGTTTCGTATTTTTATCCATACATTTTTATACATACATGGACAATTTATATTTTGCATACGACAGGGACCGCGTATCATAAATTGTTCAACAATATTTTATAATTTTAGATAAATATCTCTATTTGAAATTTCTGCACTTATTATTTTATTAACTTTTTCGGGAATATCAAATTTATCATTTTTATCTAAGAGTAACAACATACGAATATGCGGTAATCCTCGTTTTTAAATTCAATTACATAGCTATATGCAATTCATTTTCCCAATATTCCCTTTTTTATTACTACATTTTTTAATTCTTCTACTTTTTAATAAAATACTTTTGTTATAATATCTGGCCTATCTATTGCATTTACATAAATTTCCAAGTTTTCAGTTATTTCTTTACAATGTGGGTTACAGGTCATAGTTACAAAAAGGTCAGGTGTACCATGATAATTTACAACTGTCATTGAGTCAATGTAATTTTGTTTTAAAAATCGTGGACTTCCTGTAAAGTCTCACGGTAATACTACCATTTTTCTAATTTTTGAAAAATCTAATTTTTTTTGTTATGTAAATAGTCCATAACACCTTTATAACAATCACTTCTTAATCAGTTTTGGTTTTTTCGTATGAAATATAATCTGGAGGTTCCAACTTTTTCAAACGCATCAACAATGAACTGTCGAGATAATTTTCCCAAATTAAGGAATGGATTGAATTAATTTCTAACACTAAGTCTATAATCATAAAATTTAAAATTTGAAATATTACATTTTCCAAATTTACTTTTCATATTTGGCATCCATCCAAAACCACCATTTGGATGAATAAGCGAATATGTCATAGGATCTGTATGTTTGCTAATTGTCGGTATACTAATTGGTTTATCATACTTAGAGTAAATGACAATATCACGTTCAATAGGAGGCTGATCGTCTTCTCCAACATATACTATTCCAACTTTATTACAGGTAGATAGATTATATCTATTTTTATCCAAAATATTATTGCGGACAATAGACATAGTAACAGTTCTTGGAGGACAATAGATTTTTGCACTTCATTGTAGTTCTTCTTCTTCTGCTTTATGCATCATTTAATAGGCTTTAGCATAAGGGTTAATGTCTCTTATCAAGATATCTAAATGTTTTAATAATGTTAAATTTATATTAAACTCATTCCGTTTAATCGCTGCCATTTCATTATCTAAAATATATAATTGTCCATATTTACGTGCTTCATCTTTATTAGAATGTAACGCATATACATTATGGTAAATTTTTACACATATTCTAATAACTCATGGTCCTTTGCCCGGCAATGTATGAAAATTGACACTAAAATTTGCGAATGCTAAAGCATCATTGTACAACCTAACATTTCGTCGAAAATCAATAATTTCTTCCGTTGATTCAGTTGCTAAACACTTTAATTGTTCTGGGTAAGGAGGATTTTCTAACAATTCTACTCGACCTTTATGACAACAATTGGGAAAATCTTTACTTTTAGTATATTCGAAAGCAAAATCTTCCGCATTACGATAAACACATGTATTTGTCATGAAACTAATGTAATTTTCAGATATGAGATTTTCATCGAAATATATATTTGCTGTGCAACCAATCAGTTTCGAATTAATTTTTTCAATTAAGAAGGGGCCGAACTATCTGTCTTTGTCTAATAGCGTTTTTCATCATTTATGTAAACACTATCCGGTATAACAAGAAAAAAATAGCAGCCCCCGCTAGATATTAGTATAATAAGTAAATTTTGTAATAACAACCAAATTTTTTACCGCATAGTTTTTAACTAATTAGAGACCTACTAGCAATCTAGAATATAACCTATCTTTTTTTGGTAGGTCTCTAATTATTCAAAAACTACGCAGTGAAAAAATTTGGTTGTTATTACAAAATTTACTTATTATACTAATATCTAGCGGGGGCTGCTATTTTTTTCTTGTTATACCGGATAGTGTTTACATAAATGATGAAAAACGCTATTAGACAAAGACAGATAGTTCGGCCCCTTCTTAATATTTTTTTCTTTGATTTCTTTAATTTTTTTTCTACTTTGCCCTTTATTGTTTTATCAGTAACTTTGTTCAATACAATATTATGATTGTTATTATAATTATTATTGTAATTTTCATTATAATTGTTGTCTTTAATTTTTAATAGTTTGTACTTAATAAATAATATCTTGAATTGATAAGAATCATATTTATGTTTTCGCTTTTTTTCATCTATTGGTTTATTTATTGTAGTATCATTATTAATATGTTTATTGTCATCAATTTCTATTTGTTCACACCTTGTGCGTAATTATTTTGATTGGTAACAATTATCCTTTACTTGTATTTTCTTAATAATATCGGCATCTTCCAATTTTAGATTTTTAATTTGTACCATTCTCCTATATTGATTATATTATTCACTAATAACTTTTCTATGAGTCTCTTCTTTGCGTAATTTTTCTTTTTCATCCAATTTTTTCAATTTATCAGTATCTCTATTTGCGATTGATTTTATTTTTGTATCTTAATATTTAAAATTTTTTCTTTTATTTATTTAGTGATTTTTATTTCATTTTTATGTAAGCTTTTTTCTTACGTGTAGCTTCATTTGTACGTATTTGTTCCATTTTATCAGTACCCTTTTTTATCTTTGATTTCATTTTTGTTATTTTAGTATTTTTCAATTTTTCTTTATATTTATTAAGTTGTTTTTCTTTAATTTTTATATAATCTTCTTTTTTACGTGGAACTCCATTTACACGTATTTGTACCAATTAATCAATACTCATTTTTTCTTTGAATTTCAATTTTGTTATCATAGTATTTTCTAATTTCACTTTATATTTATTTAGAATTTTTTCTTTGCTTTTCATATGAGCTTCTTTCTTACGTAAAGCCTTAGTCGCACGTATTTGTTCCAATTTATCAGTACTCATTGTTTCCTTGAATTTCAATTTTGTTATCTTAGTATCTTCTAATTTTTCTTCATATTTTTTTGGTTGTTTTTTTTTTATTTTTATATAAGCTTCTTTCTTGCGTAAAGTCTCATGTATATTCTTTCTTACGTAAAGTCGCACGTATTTGTTCAAATTTATCAGTACTCATTGTTTCCTTGAATTGCCAGTTTGTTATCTTAGTATTTTCTAATTTCTGTTTATATTTATTTGTTTGTCCTTTTTTCATTTTCATATAAACTTTTTTCTTACGTAAAGTTTCTTGAACTCGTCTTAGCTCTAATTTATCATCACTTTTTTTTTCTTGCATTTCCATAATAATGTCTTTTTCTGAAATTTTTTTATATTTATCTAATTGTTCTGTTACTATTTTCCTATTAACGGGATGTCGGAGCTGCAGCAATTGAGTTTTGCTTTTTTTATTTCATCAATATTTTTTTTAATTTATAAATTAAACAAATATAATGACTTGTCTGCACTAAAGTTATATTAATAAAATAATTTTTGCTAAAATAAAAAATCATTTGGACTTGTTATTTTTTTATGAGCTTGGATTGGAAATTAGATATCCAACTTGATAAACCTAACCATAAAATATGATGCATTGATAGTTTTTATTATAACTTTATATGTATAATATTTTGGTGGATTTCTTGAGTTGTCCTCACTAGAGTTTAATCTTACAAATTTTTACTTTGTAGCAAAAAAACTCGATTAAACGCATCGTTTATTTATAAGCTAGAATTGGAAATATTATTAGAAGGCGGGCAGCTTTGCCATGCTCTTAAGTCCTATTACAAATAAAGCTTCTTTTTCATCTATTTCTTTTGATTCTTTTTTTCCTTCATTTAATTTAATCTCAACTGTCCTAATTTTACTATCGTTATAATTTAAGTCGATATCATCGATTCCCGTTATATCATTATCTGGTTTTAAAAAATTTGTATCTGAAATGTCATTGTCAATTTCCATCAAAATTGTTTCATGATTCGAATTTTTTTGTTTACGATACATTTCCATGATCTTTTTTTGTTCTGCTAATAAATGCGTTTGTGAGTTTTTTTCTAATAGTTCAAGCTCGGTGAAATCTAAATTCAATGGTATTTGATTTAGACGTTGCTCATGACAAAAACTCCTCCTTATCATGTCCGTTGGATTATCGTAATTATTATTTGCATTATTGTAATTTTGTATAACTGGAAACATTCTTATTTGTTGCATTTTAAAAATTCTTGATAAAGTAATCGCATTTGAGAAAAATGATATCTTAAACAACATGGACCTAAATTATAAAGTATTGCAACAGCAAAAACGCCACAATTATAATTATTTGTTTGTGATTGTACTATTTCGAATACTATGCTCAATCCTGATTTGTTTGGAAATAATCTGTTTATATAAATCTTATGCTCATCTTATAGATATTTAAGATTTAAACTGTCATATATATGAATCACCTTATGATTATAATACACACAAATCCGGTGATCCTTTTTTAAATTTCCGGAAAATAATAACTGTATTAATTCTCCATCAATCGGTACTGAATTAATATATTATGGTCTTTGAATTAGTGAAGTTAATTGCATGTTGAATGAGGTGCACCGTTTTGAAATATTATTAAATTCTTATACATGAATATCAGTTAACATGAAAGCAATTCAACTATACAATCCCTGTCCCTTAATAATTAATTTATCTTTCTCAGTCAAAACCATTATTGAAAATTTAAATTCTTTTCAGAATTTTAATTCATTTTTAATCAACTCTTTTCAAAGATATTTACAAAAGAATTTCTTTTATATTAACTAATTTAATTTACTGCCTTTTTACTTTAAAAGCTGGAAAATAAAAGAAATTTTGAAAAATGCCATGAATTAATTGTTATATGATAAATAAATAATAATAAAATTTGTAAAAATAATATAATGATAAAAAATGGTTATTTTCGGCAATTCTACATTTATGTATATATGGGACATTTTACACCAACTGGAAGAGCAAAAAAATAAAAATTGCTGGAACTCTGAGAATATATTAAGTTGGTTGCCCAAAATGTGTAAAAAAATTTTCAAGAATTGAGATTGGAAGGATCAAGAGCCATAGATCCTTGAAATTTAAAAATTTTTTTAAATTTTTGGAAAAGTACCAACTTTATGGTTTTTTTCTGAAAATCCTGATGTTTTAAAGAGAAATTCATAAAAATACATCTTGTTGCAAATGAAAAGGAAAGTTAGCATAAAATTTTACAGACCTAAATTTTGAAGTTTTCTATTGGTTCTTACATGTATCAAATGGTAATTAAAATTACTCATTGTTTGCCACTTCAGAAATTGCTTTTTGAGGGCTTATTTTCTTCTATTTTTTATTAACTTCAAAATAAATTTTTGATTGCTTAAAAAAGAGCCACTAATAAGGAGTTATGAAAGTTTGAAATATATATATCCATGTATGATTTATTTTTCATATTGAATATAAATGTATATTTTAATGTATGATTAATTTTTATATTAAAAATAAATGATACATGATAATATATATTTTAAACTGTCTGAACTCCTTACCCTGGTAGCACAACTTTTTCAATTCTTGTGCAATTCTGCTGCAATTTCTCTGTCTGTCAGTCAAACTACAGCAGATCTTAACTAACATGCTTCCCATTTCAACTATATTTCTGCGCTAAGATGATTGCACCCGGCTCTAAGCATCATAATTACGTTAGACTTGCGCAAGCTTTAGTGCACTTACAAGAGGGTTTCCAAATGCACTGGGACTTTCAGCAGGAATGCGATGAAATTGCATTCGAGCACGTACGTCAGACACTGAGCAGCATAATTACATTGTCTTGTGCAATTAAGCGTGCTTAATCTGAATGATTTGATCACGAGCTCGGGCGTCATAATTGCAGCAGCTTTGTGCATGGCATTTTTAGCAGATTAATTGCGACATACTTGCATCAGACTTGCAGCGGCTTTAGTGCACTTACACAGGATTTTTAACTGCACGGGGACTTTCAGCAGAATTGCGATGAAATTGCATTCGAACACGTACGTCAGACACTGAGACGCAGAATTTGATTGTCTTGTGCAATTAAGGGTGCTTAATCTGAATGATTTGATCACGAGCTCGGGCGTCATAATTGCAGCAGCTTTGTGCATGGCATCTTTAGCATTACATGAGACTCTTAGGGTGCACTTTATCTGCTGTAAGTATGGCGCACATCTGCTGCAAAGTGTCTACTGCACGTGACCTTTATAAGTATGATGCAAGTCTGCTGCGAAGATCCGTGCATCCCATGACACTCTTAGGGTGCACTTTATCTGCTGCAAGTATGGCGCACATCTGCTGCAAAGTGTCTGCTGCACGTGACCTTTATAAGTATGATGCAAGTCTGCTGCGAAGATCCGTGCATCCCATGAGACACTTAGGGTGCACTTTATCTGCTGTAAGTATGATACAAATCTGCTGCAAGTATCTGATGCAATGTTCTGACTGCAGAACTCTTATTGATTTGGGAAGCATGTTATATAAGATCTGCGCACTGATACTTGCGTCAGATTGTGCTACCAGGGTATTGATGGCTCTGACTTACATGATCAAAAATTCATTTTAAAGTTCATGTAAAATAGAAAAAAATAAGCCCGCGAAAAGAAATTTCTGAAGTGGCGAACAATGAGTAATTTCAATTACCATGTAATACATATAAGAACTAATAGAAAACTTCAAAATTCAGGTCTGTAAAGAATCATGCGAACTCTGCTCTTCATTTACAACAAGAAGTATTCTCATGAATTTCTCTCTAAAACATCAGGGTTTCCAGAAAAAAACCATAAAGTTGGTACTTTTCCAAAAATTTTAATAATTTTCCAAATTTCAAGGAGCTATAGCTCTTGATCCTTCGAATCTAAATCCTTGAAATTTTTTTTACGTATTTTGGGTAACAAAAAGAATATATTGTTAGAGTTTCAGGGATTTTTATTTTTCTTCTCTTTCAGTTAGTGTGAAATGTCGCATATATATATATAATATATCATTAAAAAAAGTTTGTTGTAAAAAGAACCAAAATGAAAATTATTCAGAGTTATTTCTAATAATTGTATTCTTTAATTTATTTACAGTTATTTACGGATATTTGCAGTATCTACATTTAAAAACTGTATAAATGATAATAAACAATCATTATTTATCTCTAGCCCAACGCTTTTTTATTGTTATTTATAGTTTTCAATATTTTTTATAATCATTTGTTTATTCAAAGTATTATTCTACTTTTTAAAAATAATTTTTATATGAGGTGATAAAATATTTTACTATAAGATAATATATATACATGTTGCATATCACAAAAAAATTTCAACATCAAAACTAATTCTCTAATGTAACGAATACAAAATTAAATTAATAGAATTTTGAAATTTTGATATGGGAATACTTTTAATAATTAACTTTTTAATAACTTTGAATATTGGTAAATTTTTTAAATAACTTGTGGAAGTGAATGCTAATTAAATTTAGTTTTAACATGAATATAATTATTCAAGTTGGAAATGTATTTAATAAAATAATATAACTATTTATAAGTTATCACTTAATGATAATTTTTTAAACTTTTTATTCATAGTTTGAAATAATATTAAATATATGATTATCATTTTAATAGTTTTTATAAAATATTATGTAAATTCTATAAGTATAAATTATTTAAGGAGGTGTCAAATGGACAGTACACTTGCGCCCATAAATATTGACTATATTTCTATTGTATTTCAAAATTTTAAATAAAGAGATGCATTAACATATAGCATGTATCACGAAGATTATTTAGTTAAATTTTTAAATAAATCTATTCATTAGTTATGGAGGACTTTGGGTTCCAATATTATTTACTAATATTTTTTTATTTGGCATCAGAAATCTAAATATCTTGAAAACTAATGACTAGAAAAATTTGAAAATTTAAATAAATAATCATCATGTTACATACTACAAGTTAATTCATTCCTTTTATGGAAATTCAACAATAGAATGGGAAGACAATTAAATATGACAGTTAATTTTTATATTTTCTTATAGTAAAATATAATCAAACTTTGACAACAAATTTAACATAATGAAATAATTGTACTTTCAATGATCATATTTAATACAAATTTGAGAGTGCTATTACAGAATATTATTTTTTTCCCTATTTATAATAAGTGTTTCGCAAATAATAAATGAATTTTGTTTTTAAATTTTTACTTTTTTAGGGGAAATTTTCCTTCTATCTAGACAGTTCATAAATATAAATTCATAATTATAGACATAATCAGAAAAATTTATTAGTATTTCATATATTTTCCTATCTTTATATTAAAAAAAATTTAATATCAAATAAATAATTTTTTAAAATTGTATTTCATAAAATTTATGTTCGAACGATATTGAAAAAAATATTTTTTATATCATGTAATGATAATTTTTCAAATGAGGTAATTTGATGTATTTTGAAAATTAATGTTTCTCTTATTAAAAATATTATTGCTTTAATGAAATAAATTTTAATATATTTAATTGTTAACAATTTTTATATAAATGACAATTCATTTAAATACAGACACGTGTACAAAAGAAAATGTAATTAAGGATATTCTATGATGCCAAAGGGAGGGTAGCGGGGACAGGGGAGACATGGGTTAAAAGCATTGAAAGATGTAGAGCTACCAATCTTAGAAAAAAAAATCAGTCTAAATAAATTACATAAAAAATAAATGTAAAACCATAAAATATCATTGGATATTAACTTTTTTAGTTTTTATATAAATTATTCATTTACTTTTTATATCAATTATTGACGCATCACAGTCTTCCTTCGTATTATAACCTCAAAACTTACGTTCGTAAGTCAGCTGTTATAAAGACTACCAGATAAGTATATCTATATATATTTGTACGGTGCTGCCAACTTTTTCATTTTTTTGTGATAGTGTTCCGATAATGAATGAAAATATAAACTTTAAGTACATTTATCTTTGCGAAATTTCCGATGAGGTATAAAAAACAAAATATCAAATTATTCCTTAAAACCTATTCTTTCATAATATCAGTTTTTTTTTTAATTCTGTACATTGCGTATATGAAAAATTCAAGACATAAGCAAAAATTGCTTCAGTCTCTCATAAGAGCAATGTTATTTGGGACTATTTTTAAACTAGATTTTTAATAAAAAACTTGCGATAAAAAATACTGAAAAAATTCTAGCTTGTTCTATATATGTTAAATTATCATATTTTGAAGTTTCATGCATTTCTGTACATTTTGATATAATCATAGAACATCCTTAAGGTAGATATAATTTTAATATATTAATATGTAATTTTAATATATTTAATTGTTAACAATTTTTATATAAATGAAAATTCATTTAAATACTATCATGTGTACAAATGAAAATGTAATTAAGGTTAAATGTATGTTATTTATAAAAAATTGTTAACAAGTAACTTTTTAAATAATATATTTTCATGAAAACTTATTTAAATACTTTATTCTCTGAATGATAAATAAATAAAATTTTTATTTAATAAATTTAGTTATACAATTATAAATATATAATATTTATATAAATGTTCATCAAATACAATTATTATTTTTTTAATATATATATTAAAAAAATAATTATTACAATAGATTGTAGTTAAATAAAAATGTTTATTTTAATAAATTATAGCGTTGAAATTTATTTTGATGGAAATGTTATTTGATTGACATTTACAGTATTACTTTAACTATATTTGAAAAGTTACCTGTCATCAATGAAAAAATATTTAATTTTTTAAATTAATATTCTATTAATATCAAGAATTTTCTAAAAATTATAATATTTATATGCAAACCTTACTTGTGATACATACACTTTTTAATATTTGTATCTCATTAATATTTTATATTAGATGTCAAAAGGATTGTTAAGCAATTGCAAATAGTTATTTTATTATTCTGAAATATTTAAATTTAAAATTAACCAAAAATGTGTATTTTAATCTTATGGTTTTTTTAATTTAAATTTCGTATTTCATATATATACTAGCTCGTTACAGCGGCCCTTTGGGCCGCTGTAGCTCGCGCTTTGCACTCGCTATTTAATATTCGAAGAATATTAAAACAAAACATTTACGAACGCAAAAGCATTAAATGTTAATCTTATTTCTTTTTTTATTGTATTTTTTACCGCAACTTTCAACAGGAGGTTTGAATTTATTGTATTTATTTAAAAAAATAAATTTATAATTATTTGAATTTTTCTTGTAAATTAAGTTGATTGATTTCGAAGAAATTTATGTTATGTGAAAAAGATATTTTCATGTATACTTTTTAAAGTTTTAAATAGGATAATCTATCAGAAGTTACAAGTGAAAAAAATTATTTTATAGTTCAGTAGCTTAAGGATGTTCTATGATGCCAAAGGGAGGGTAGCGGGGACAGGGGAGACATGGGTTAAAAGCATTGAAAGATGTAGAGCTACCAATCTTAGAAAAAAAAATCAGTCTAAATAAATTACATAAAAAATAAATGTAAAACCATAAAATATCATTGGATATTAACTTTTTTAGTTTTTATATAAATTATTCATTTACTTTTTATATCAATTATTGACGCATCACAGTCTTCCTTCGTATTATAACCTCAAAACTTACGTTCGTAAGTCAGCTGTTATAAAGACTACCAGATAAGTATATCTATATATATTTGTACGGTGCTGCCAACTTTTTCATTTTTTTGTGATAGTGTTCCGATAATGAATGAAAATATAAACTTTAAGTACATTTATCTTTGCGAAATTTCCGATGAGGTATAAAAAACAAAATATCAAATTATTCCTTAAAACCTATTCTTTCATAATATCAGTTTTTTTTTTAATTCTGTACATTGCGTATATGAAAAATTCAAGACATAAGCAAAAATTGCTTCAGTCTCTCATAAGAGCAATGTTATTTGGGACTATTTTTAAACTAGATTTTTAATAAAAAACTTGCGATAAAAAATACTGAAAAAATTCTAGCTTGTTCTTTATATGTTAAATTATCATATTTTGAAGTTTCATGCATTTCTGTACATTTTGATATAATCATAGAACATCCTTAAAAGTATTGATATTGATATTGTTTATTTTGTATTATAATTACAAGAAGAGCGTGTAAAATTACAAATAAAGTTAAATATACATAAAATACTTTAAATAGCCTTGCATATATAAAATCAAAATAGTACAGTATTATATCACAGTCATAAAACATAATAGAGATAGTAATACTGTAATAGTAAGTCAATAAATTAAATAAAAGTGATATCACAGATAACACGAATAAATACACGCAAAAAGTATAAATAATATAGTTTAAAATCAGTCTCAATATCTATTAGTCAAAAGAATTACATAAAATCAAGCGTGTAAAGAGCGCAGTCGAAATATACAGAAAGTTAAAATCACAGCAAAGTTGAATGTACAGTAATATACAAGTCAATCTGATAAAAATATAATCATTCACTCTATGCACACACATCCTACATTCACGCCAATAAATACAATCATGCCTTAAATCTATATAGGGTACATCACATAATAAATTAACACATACACGGAAATGACAGATAACAGCTAGGCTATATTTGTCACATTAGTGATCAATGTGTGTCGAAAATTTTGAGTTTCCACATAGACGGGCGATGTGTGCACGCCGAATTTCTACGTTTGCGCATTGTCTAACTACACTCAACTCATAGGAGGTTGTCACACTGATCATCTTTTATTTTCGCACTGCTTGTCAATGTGTAAACATAGAAATTTTAAATCTGACATGTATGGTAAAAAAATAAATTAAAATGAAACTAAGGTTATGATCCCCGGTATCAATGAATATCTGAATTGGAAGATAATTGTGACTTTAATATATTAATTAGTGCTATTCTAATTATAAAATTTTTAATTTAGTCAAAAACATTATGATTAATAATTTTAACGTGAGAAATTATTGCTGTTAGCAATTCAATGTTGAAATCATTAAAAATTATGTGGGTGGAGTTCGATGTTTCGAAAATCTGTTATTTTTTTGAGCTTAAAAATTTCCAATATCACATTCTTATTATTTATATAAATTGAATAGAAATTTCGTTTTTAATTCATGTTTGTAATCGAAATGTATTCATTCAAATAAATTATAATTAATATTTAGAACTGTAATAAGTATTCAGACAATAATATAATGATGAGGTACTTTGAAATTTCTAATATAGTATTTCAATGTATTTTTTTTTATACTTGTTGAAAATTTCATTAAAAAACCCGAAATATTTCATCATTTTACGGTATTCTGTATACTTGTTACAATTCTAAAGCGATTATAATTTATACGAATAAATGCATGTCGATAACAAACATGAATTAAAAATTGACTTTCTATACAATTTAAATAAATATTATGAAAAAGCCATTTGAAATTTCAAAATCCTAAAAAAAGATAATGGGCTTTCGAAACATTGAACCCTACGTATATTATTTTCAATGATTGAATTGCTAACAGCAATAATTTCTCATGTTAAAATTAATAATAATAATGTTTTTGATTAAATTAAAAATTTTATAATTAGAATAGCACTAATTAATATATTAAAGTCACAATTATCTTCCAATTCAAATATTCATTGATACCGAGGATCATAACCTTAGTTTTATTTTTATTTATTTTTTTTCCATACATGTCAGATTTAAAATTTCTATGTTTACACATTGACAAGCAGTGCGAAAATAAAAGATGATCAGTGTGACAACCATCTATGAGTTGAGTGTAGTTAGACAATGCGCAAACATAGAAATTCGGCGTGCACACATCGCCCATCTATGTGGAAACTCAAAATTTTCGACACACATTGATCACTAATGTGACAAATATAGCCTAGCTGTTATCTGTCATTTCCGTGTATGATATAGTCCGAAAATAATACTGTTTAATCGAGGTCGAGTAAAAACCTCTTCAGAGCGGCTTTAAACCTGCTGATTGATGGAAGATTTTTAATATCAGCAGGTAGGGAGTTCTAAAAATGCGCACCTTGAACTTGAAAGGAATTTCTTTCAGTCTCAGTGCGCATGAAGGGCACCGCAAGATCTTTAATCTCACCCCTAGTGGTCGCTTTGGGTATATATCTAGTGAAGAGACCCACTAGGTATTCGGGAGTATTCATACGTACGATTTTGTACATAAGTACAGCCATAAAATACTGTCTCCTCGAATCCGTACGTAGCCAACCCAAAGCATGTCTATGGGGAGAGATGTGATCACCCATCCTCACGCCTAATACATATCTCACACATGAATTTTGCATTGTCTGTAACCGTCTTCGTAACTCCTGCGAAGCATCGAGCAAAACCACTGAGCAGTAATCAATATGTGGGAACAGCAGGGCGGTTGCGAGCTGCTTACGCAGAGCTTCAGTGGTGTACCGACGGAAAAACCGCAGGCTATAAATCACTCTATTGAATTTTTTAGTCAACATATTAATATGCGGTACCCACGACAGTTTAGAGTCGAGTACAACACCAAGGCTCGTAACGGTATCAGAGAAAGGAATACCGATACCGCTCCCCAGGTCAATCGTCCTTGGCTCACCCGAATAAAAATTTTTAATAAAACGATTACTTCCAAAGACGATCGTCTTTGTTTTACTAGCATTTAAAGTGAGAGAAACACCAGCAGCCCACCCCGACACCGCCCTGGCCGCC
Organism: Anastatus disparis; assembly: GCA_017163975.1. Taxonomy (NCBI): domain Eukaryota; kingdom Metazoa; phylum Arthropoda; class Insecta; order Hymenoptera; family Eupelmidae; genus Anastatus; species Anastatus disparis. Next base: position 6,276,010 of record JAFFSR010000347.1, read on the forward strand.
CTCTGTAAAATACGAATCCCCTCGTCCACATCATCATAAGGGAGCTGTGTATAAATTTGAAGATCATCCGCATACAGCAGATGCCCGACGCAACCAGAGTCCAGTGCGTCACGTACGTCATTTATGTAAAAGCAAAACAACAGAGGCCCCAGCACCGAACCCTGAGGTACTCCTAGATTGGTTGTTAGCCAATTCGATTCCACCTTTAAATGTGTGGAAACCATTTGTTTCCTACCTGATAAATAGGAGTTAATCCATCCGAGTGTGGCCCTGGAGAACCCCATCGATCTAAGCCTCGCAAGATGTTTGGAGGGAGAGATCGTGTCGAATGCCTTACTAAAGTCAAAAAGTAGCAGTAACGTGACAAGTTTTCTGTCTAGACCTGACCTTATATCGTCTGTAAGCTTAAGTACAGCAGTCTGCGTAGAATGGTTTTTCCTGAAGTCCGTCTGCATAGGATCGAGCAATTTTTTGGATTTAATGTACTCCTGCAGTTGGTCATGGGCGATCTTCTCAAGAACCTTTGAAAGAAAACATAAGATGGCTATAGGCCTAAAATCTTTTGGTTGCTTAGGTGCAGCACACTTTTTCAATGGTATAATACGTGCTTGCTTCCAACGGCAAGGGAAGACCCCCCGTGCAAAAGAGGAGTTGAACAGAGTCACAAGATATTCACCAATATATGGTAAAGCTTTAACTATCACGCTTTGTGGAATGCCACCCTCACCACAAGCCTGTGAGGAAAAATATGAAATTGCAAAAACAACATCATTAAAACTAATTGGTTTAAAGGTAAACCCACTTTCATTGCATTGAGGAGAATTCTCAATCGCTCTTCACTATCCTCCTGCGGCGAGACTGACACCCCAGCAAAGTGCGCATTAAGCTCATCCGGAGTGAATCCATTCAAATCCCTTTGAGGTCCGGATAGCAGTCCCAGGTCTCTCAACTCCTTCCAGACATTACCACCCGCAAGAGCATCAAACAGTCTATTGTGAATATAGGCAGTCTTAGCATGGTCCGTGCGTTCGTCTATCACCCTACGCAACCGCAGAAATTCAAGGAGATACTGCTTGTCCTCTGTCCGTTTGTATCTACGATATGTAGCATCTCTCTTACGCCGCATCTGTGACAATTCTTCATCTATCCAAGGAAACTTAGTCTTATTAGGCTTGAGTGCTTTCAACGGCGCCAAATTCTCGATTGCAGCAGTGAGATTGTCACAGAGGCAACCAAGAGCAGATTCAGGGTCAACTGTGTCAGTCATAAGCGGCGACCAATCACAGCCGGCAAGTTTCTCTCCCAATGCAGTTGGACAAATATTTTTATAGTTTCTATACATGATAGGTTTTTGATCTGAAGTTATAGTGTTGCAAGGCAAACAGACGTCAATAAAAAGTATAGTTTTGTATAAAGTTTTTATTTGATCTGAATCATTCCGACGGATGATGATTCAAAACAATAAAACAAATAAATATTGGCAGAAAAAAATAAATCGTTCGAGTGATTGTAAAACAGTTATCCCTTTAGAGGTTGAAAAAATGATTTTTTGGTGATAACTTGAAAAAAACGAATTTTGAAAAAAAGTATATTAAATAAAATTTATAGAAAAAAATAAGATCCATCTTTTTAGTTAAATATATATATTTTTTTAAATAATATTTATCAAATTATCGTTAAAAAGCCTTTAATTTTAACATTTTTCATAAACAATTTGAAAAATATTAACTTTAGAGAAAAATGTATATAATAAAAATCATTTATTTTTTTATATTCTATAACTTTTATTTAATATATTTTTTTTAAAAAAATCGTATTTTTCAAGTTATTACCAAAAATCCATTTTTTTGACCATTTAAAAGGCGCCTATTTTTTAAAAACGTTTCCAACGATTTTTTTCAAAATAGGAACGTTTACTTATGTTATTATTTAAAATAATTCCCTGTTTGAATTATTCAGATCGGATAAAAATTCGTCGAGAAAATTAATAAACTTGATTTCTCACACACATACATCCATACATACATTTTAAGGAAGCCTCGTAATAGTCTTATTTTGATATAAAAATAAGTTTTTAACCGACTTCAAAAAGGAGGAGGTTCTCAATTCGACTGAATTTTTTTTTTTTATGTCTGTTACCTCATAACTCCGTCATTTCTTAACCGATTCGAAAAAACTTTTTCTTATCTGATAGAGAATGTCTGCAGGAAGGTCCCATACGTGTCCTATAATTATTGGGCCAATATTCGGTTTGTATGACCCAATTATCAAATTAAGAAAATTGGGAGTTTTGTTTTCTCTCTCTCTCTCTCTCTCTCTCTCTCTCTCTCTCTTACCTGAGCTTGAATATGTATACATGCACACATAACGACACTGTGCTGTTGAGCCTTTTTTCTTTCCTGCTATATATTGCTTGGTGGTGTACTAATGCATGCGTTATGAATTAATAATGAAAGTTTAATGTAATTAGTGGGTCTACCTATATTTGCGTTTTTAGTAAGGGGATTCACTAGAAGATAGAAAATAAAAATTTTTTAACAAAAACAAACAATTTAAAAAACAAAATTTTTTACAAAAAAGAAGATTTTAAAAACATTGCACTAAAAAATGACAAATAAAAAATTTTTAATAAAAAAAAAAACATTAAACAAAGACAAAATTTTTTACAAGAAAAAAAAGATTTTGAAAAAATTGCACTAAAAATTAACAAATAATATATTACCCTTAGAAATTATACGCATAAAAAGCATCTAACACATGTGTAGTCAATATAATATAGACCATCTAATTCATACTAACACAAACAGATTATTTTTTTATTAGGTTGCTTACAAAAAATTAGTCTATAGATAAGACAATATATACATTCAAAAAAATTAGAATTTTTGGAGTCGGTGCCAGCCTGAAAAAATTGTCACAAATCTAAAAAAAAATTTTGAAAAAATTGCATTAAATATAAAAAAAATATGTAAAATATATTATTGGTATACCGATAAGCCTATTCAAATCATAGTTATTTTATATAATTCCATATTTCCGTTATTATAAATTTAATATTTTGTTAATATTAAATCTGAATACAAGTTTTAAATATTCGCGTCTTTTGCATTGGAATGACCATGCGCAGACTGCCGTAGTTCTGCGTTGAGTTACTTCGTAGTTATCCAGAAAACTCCATCACGCAGGAGAAAATTTAAGACATATAAGACAGTACAGTGTGAAATTGGTGACAATTACAAATAGGTAATTGACGCGGTTGTAAGTATAAATAGTATTCTTGATATCTAAAATTTTATTAGATATTTATCGCCTCCTTTGTTCACTTTCAAAATTTTTTTTTAGATTTGTGACAATTTTTTCAGGCTGGCACCGACTCCAAAAATTCTAATTTTTTCGTATGTATATATTGTCTTATCTATTGACTAATTTTTTGTAAGCAACCTAATAAAAAAATAATTTGTTTGTGTTAGTATGAATTAGATAGTCTATATTATATTGACTACACATGTGTTAGATGCTTTTTATGCGTATAATTTCTAAGGGTAATATATTATTTGTTAATTTTTAGTGCAATTTTTTCAAAATCGTTTTTTTCTTGTAAAAAATTTTGTCTTTGTTTAATGTTTTTTTTTAAGGGTAATATATTATTTGTTAATTTTTAGTGCAATTTTTTCAAAATCTTTTTTTTCTTGTAAAAAATTTTGTCTTTGTTTAATGTTTTTTTTTTTAGTCGGTTTTTTTTTGTTAAAAATTTTTTTCATCATAAAATAACATATTTCAAAGGGTTACATTTTTGGCGATGTCGAAAATATAAGGCACTTCCATATAGCGGTCGTGCCTAAAAATACATTTGTGAAGACATTTTTATTAGAAATGAACACCAAATTTTTTTAAGCATGTTTCACGTAAAAATTAATTTCATAAATCAAATTCATGGTCATATATTAAGGTCTGGAAATTATAGTTGTTACTCAGTTCCCAGTTCTCAGTTTATTTATATCAAATATCGTACTATCTTTGTTTTTCTTATGGAAGTAGAGTGAGAAATAGTCACATGTGTACATATATTTTTATATTATGTTTCATCAAATTATTTTCAATTTTATTTAGTACTTAAAATTAACTTAAATTAATTAAGTCTTATTTACTTAAAATTAGTCATTTATACATAATAATATAATAAAAGAAAATTCAACCGAGCGATGTTAGGAGCAAAAAACTTCAATTTAATTAATTCCTATTAACGTAAAACTCATTAAATTGTGTAACAATTTTCAACAGTTGATAAATATAATGTAAATCATATAATATATATATCAATTTTAAATTACTAATAATTAATTTAAAACTCAAAAGTAACTATTTCAAAATGGAATATGGAAGATAAACATGTATCGTTTTATTCCTTAAATATCACGAATCAAAATATTAATTATTAGTAATTTTAAAGTGTTATATATCATGTAAATAATTCTATATTTAATAATTTTTAATTCTAGTAACAGGAAAAGCCGCCCGAAAAGAGATAAATAATTACATTTTCTGCGAAATATTGCCCTTGAATCGAGTAGGTGAAATATCAGTCTTAGTACCAAAAAAAAGACAGTAAGCATCGCAATATTATGCTCTTACTTCATAATATAATAGTACCAACATTGGTCCCTAAAATTAAAGCTATAGTACTAATTGAAATTATATCGCCACTCTTTTTTCAAGTACCTTAGTACATAAATTAGATATACTTGACTTAGAACCTATTTTAACAATACTTTCCTTTTTCCGTGTAGTTGTTAGTCCTAGTAAACGTCAAATACTGTTTTCGATTATTTCATGGTTCGTTATTGAAACAAAAAGAATGAATTCCTAAAAAACCTTATAACTCGACTACTAATTAATATTTTTTGAAGTTTAACATGTGTTTGGAAAATGTCAGAGTCCCAGCTTTAATGATAAATTGTTATACATTACTTTCAAATGTTGATAAATAAGCTAGAATGATTTGAAGCAGAAAAAATTTTCAATTTTTCAGAATTTTGTTTGTTTATAACGAAATAATATAGGTTAGCGAACAAAATATTTCTATATTTTTTATATAAAATGATAGGAAATTTGATCTAGTTTAAGAATCTGTCCGGTTTTTTAAATTTAAGTAAGTAGAACCTGAGATATCGCAAATTTAAGCTATAGCGCCAACTCCTTGCAATACGACATATATGTGCAATATGGCGATCGCTTTTCTTATTAAAAATTCTTTTTTGCCATTCTAACCCCAAAATCTCAACTTCGTTGCTCTTTCCTGGCTCTCATGGCAAAAAATACGGTTTGCAACTGGTATGAAAAGGCTTTTTTACGAAACTCGTTACGACCCTCGCCTTCGGCTCAGGCCGTAAACTTCTCGTTTCGTAAATAAAGCCTTTTCATACCCGTTACAAAATGTACTATTTTGACACTCCGTGCGAGAAGCTCGATTCCACGCACGCTGTACGAAGTGACACGCGCTTCTCACACGTCGTGTCAAAAAATAGTGTTCGATACTCGTGCGAGAAAGTGATTTCTTACTCGTGTGACCTTTTCACCCTCGCTTCGCTCGGGCGCAAACCGCCACACGAGTAGAAAATCACTTTATCGCACTAGTACCGAAATATACTATTATTATAAGGTAAGTAATTTCCTTAGAGCATATACTACTGGAGGCAGCTCTGAATGCACCGTGTGCGTGGTTAGGTTGAGAAAGAGAAAAATATACTAAGGTTGATAGCTATCTGTATCTCTCAGTCATGTGATAAGGGAGTAGGGAACGAAACAAACCAATTATGTGCCGGAGAAAAAGAGATATCTGTCAACCTTAATATACTTTCCTCTCTCTCAACTTAACCACGCGCACGGTGCATTTGAAGTGGCCTCCAGTAGTATATGCTCTAAGGTAATTTCATTCTTTTGTAATAAAATTAATTTTAACTCTGTATTAGGAAATTGAATAAAAATTTAATGAAAAAGGATTCAGCTAAAAATAGATGACTCTAATAAATCGGAAATTTAAAACAAATTTTTTGAATAAAATAGATTGTTGTTCTTTTTGCAATAACAAAAAAAAATAAATGTAAAAATACTCCATAAGTTGAGTAAATTGTTTACTATTATAGTAAAAAAATCAATGATTATTTAAAACCCTAAATTTACTTAATCTAAATGTATTATACATCATTAATATTATGACAAAGTATATAAAATAGAGTCAAAAGTAATTTTATTAGAAAAGGATGAGATTACTTACCTCATAATAAAAGAATTTTTAATAAGGAAAGCGATCGCTATATTGCACACATATGTCGTATTGCTAGGAGTTGGCGCTACAGCTTAAATTTGCGATATCTCAGGTTCTACTTGCTCAAATTTAAAAAACCGGACAGACTCTTAAACTAGATGAAATTTCCTATCATTCTATATCAAAAATATAGAAATATTTTGTTCGCTAACCTATATTATTTTGTTTTAAACAAACAAAATTCTGAAAATTTGAAAATTTTTTCTGCTTCAAATTATTCTAGCTTATTTATCAACATTTGAAAGTAATATATAACAAATTATCATTAAAGCTGAGTCTCTGACATTTTCCAAACACATGTTAAACTTCAAAAAATATTAATAAGTAGTCGAGTTATAAGGTTTTTTACCAGGGCGTTCCGCGCTTGCACTACGTCTCTACGTTTTTTCTCAATATATCTGCCATATCTCTGGTTCTAATTATCGAATCGACATGCAACAATAACGATTTTTTTTTGTTTCCTATTAAAGAACAAGTTTTCGCAGAGAAAATTACTGCATCTATTGTAGTTTATAAACTATAGCCATTTAAACAATTAATTTGTTTATAACATGCAAATTCGGATTCAGCAGCTCAAAATACATATGAATCACCTACTTGCTTGGTGGGACCTCTAACTTCATACGAAACCCTCTGGGCGCCTAGACTAATTATATTTTTTTATTGATTCTAATGCAATTTAGTAGAACAAATTCTTTATTCATCATGATATAATTTGTATTTAAACAATTTTTATGCGTATTGTAACTTTAATTATTCTTTTTTATAAAAATATAAAAATTTAATTTAGTACACAATTACAATATTAAACTTCATAAGTTGCGGCAATTCTTTTTTATTTTAAAATTGGATAATTTATACATAATATCATACATAAAAATTCAACCGAGCGACGTTAGGAGCGAGGTATTTTTTGCTAGTTTTAATTAAACTTGTCTCCGAGTTCAAAATATAATAATTATTTCGAGGAATGATAAGGTAAGTTCATTTACAACATTTACATAAATCTGTGCGCATTCCGTAAATATTGATTGTAATATAACTCTGCCGTGTTAAGGATGTTCAATGGTGTCATACGGGGAGGTGAAGAGTAAATAGGGTACCCTATGCTTTAACATAGGAAAGAAGGATCATTGCCAACTTAAAGTAATGAAATATTTTTTAACAAAAAGTTCTTTGAATAGCACTTAGAGATGAAATATATCATTCAAATTACATTTAAACGTTTTTATTTAATAAATAAAACATTTTAAAATGTTATTTAATTTATTATGAATTAATTTAAGTTCGGTAATATGTTGAATGAAATTTTACGACGCAGCGCTTCTATTTTTAGGTTAAGTTTAGCAGAAAAATATTATCTTTCAATTCAAAATTTATGTTATATATACGCAACGTTGCCAAATCTCTTACGTAGCAGTAGCGGGTTTTCAAAAATTAACTCTTACTTTAACTTTAACTTTGAAAATCTCTGTCAATTTTCCTGAAAGGTATATAAAAAACTATATAAAATGAATCCTTAGATAATATACTTTCATAATATCTAAATTTTAATTTGATCTGTTAACTTTTGTGACAGAAATTTATATAAAACGTAATCGATTCTCAGATCGCCCATTAGAGCCCATGTTATTTTTCGTATTTTTAACATTAAATTTCTCGAAAAAACATGCGGAATGAAATATGGAAAAAAATTGAGGTATTTTAATTTAATATAATAAATCATATTTCAAAATTTCAAAGCATTCTGTTCACTTTTACGTAACCATTGAACATCCTTAAGTAAAAACTTACATAAGTGTAAAATAAATAAAAGTGATAAAGTTAAATAATATCAATTTTGTTCAATCCAATTTTTAATTTTTCAATACTTAAGTAATCTTTATTTCCTCATTTTTTAGCGAAAAATTTGAAACAACTTTTTTTTTATTCATTTAATAGGCTATTTTTTTATCGGATCTACTGATAGAAAAAATTTATTTTTCATCGAAATGTTTTTTATGTAAGTTTTTACTTAACACGGCAGAACTCATAATATCTCATTTTAAAGTTCTTTCTTTTAGCTTTAAAATGAGACATTATACGTCTAAAAATATTGATTTAGTGAGCCACAACAATTATTTGCGTTAAAGGTGTCTGTATTAGGTTCAATTCTTTTAACTTAAACACACCTTATTTTGAAAAACTATTTGCACCAATATTTATAATTTATCACCTCAGATTTAAAAAAACATCGAAATCGGTCCATTATTTACGAAGATATGGTTAATTTTTACGAATTTTATTGGAACGGGGTACTTTGTTAACTTTTCTCAGGAGCAAAGATAAGCATTCCCACCAAGACTCCGACTTTGACGTTATTATTTGTATATTATTATTATTTTAGTTTTAATAATAAAGAGTCGCATTTTTAAAAATCTAATCATAGATTTTTAGAATATAAGTCTTCAACTAAAAAATGACGCTTGATTCTTTTTTTAATTGTTATAAACAAAGTGGCTGTGATTTAAAAAAAAAATCTTATCTCGGCTCCTATTGACCTTAGAAAGTTCTTTTTTTTTAATTTTCGTTTTGAACACAGCTATAAGAATATTCAAATAAAAAATTCGTAAAAGTTATAAATAAAGCCCCAGCTTCATTTATTTATAAAAAAACACCTTTTTTTAAAGCATTATAGAAAATATTGCGATTCAATTTACTCATTTACTCTCAACAAAATATGAAAATTTGAGCCTTTATGAAGAGTTTAAGCCCTTATGCAACTCAATATGTTCAGCCAAAAAAAAATTATAGCAATAAACATTATGCGTGTTGGGATAAATAATAGAAAAAATCTCAGCAACAAATTAACCAATTTGCTGTTACAACCTCTCTTTCTGTTCGTATTTATGAAGGCTTTCTTTTAAGAGTTCAAAAATATTAAAAAAATTATTTTTGCAATAAATAATTGATATCCAAGAAATGTCCATTTTTGATGGTTTTTTGGCTTTTTTGCAATAACTAATTGATGAATATATTTGCGGAAGTACTCAAATTGTAGGTTTTTTTATTCTCTAATACTTTTATTAATTACTTTTTTTGCTAAAATGCATAAGTTGCTTCAGAGAATTAAAAAAGCTGTTTTGGCCAACTTTGCAGCCTCGTGGAGCATTTTCTACCGTTTTTTTTTGTTACATTTTATATAGGGTATGTTCTTTCATCGCTCTTAACAACTTTATATAGGTTTTATTAAGCCCCTAATTAATGTCTAAAAAAGCCTTTTTTTTGCTATATTGATTGGGCTATTAACACTCCTTTAATAATTTAGATAAAGAATTTTCAATTGATTTCAGAGATTTTTTCCAAATTAATTCTTTAAACGTGGCCAATCAAATCATGCTCTAAATATTTTCAATTCTGTAATTCAGCATCTTTTAAATTATGTATAATAAAATTAATAAAAAATTTTTATAATTTATTTAATATTATATTTTTGGAAAAATTGCGCAATTAGTTGCGCAAAAAGTTGCGTCACTTTTGGCTCGATAAAGCGACACGAAGAGTGATATAAAAAGTGACGCGAAAAGTGACGCAAAATATTGCATCATAAATTCCGCGATCATTTTCAGGAGGGCAGGAATTACTGATATTCCGGTTAAAACATGTGGTTTAATTACTTTTCCTATTAATAATTCGTATACAAAACGTAGTATCTGAAAAATTTTCAATACCTTATGATGGTATTTTAGGTATAGATGTATTGAGAAAAAATAAGTTGAGATTAGACAAGGGATATTTAGAAATAAATAGTAAAAAATTCTTTATTCAAACAGATTATAAAAACGATAAAAATTCATCGATAAATTTATGTACAGAAAACATCGAAATTAATGACACAGCAGTTAATAACGCTTTCAATTATATCATGCTAATGCGAGACAATAATCACATATTTTCGATTACACAGTTTCTACAGAATAAGAATGAAAATATTGAAAATTTTATGAAAGAAATCAACTGTGTTTTAGAAAAAGATGAATGTAAAAATAATAAAAATATAGAATATGAACAATTTCTATTAAAACTTGAAGAAAACACAAATTTTAACATTAATAATAAAGACAAACAATTTCTTACATATTTTATGGAAAAAGATATTTTAACAAATTTTATATTAGATATAATCATGAAGAAGAATTTCATAAATTAGAAGAAAACTTAATGCATAAAAATATAAATTATATATGTGAAGAAAAAATAGATCGTAGAGAGGAATTATTAAGTAATATAAGTTTAAATCATTTAAGTGAAGAAAAAGAACAAAATATAAAAAATTTAATTTTAGAATATAATGACATATTTTGGTTAGAAGGAGAAAATATTGCAAAATGCAATTTAGAACAACATGAGATAAATTTAACAGATAACAGACCAGTATATGTTAAAAAATTTCCATTGCCACATAAATCAAGAGAAATCGCTATTACAGAAACTCAAAAATTAATTGATAATAATTTAGTAAGGCTGTCTAAAAGCGCATATAACGCTCCAGCATTTGTAGTTAAGAAGAAACCAGGTCCTGATGGAAAAGAAAAATGGCAATTAGTTATAGATTATAGAAAATTAAATGAGAAAACTATACCAGATCCTTATTTAATACCATCTATAACTGAAATTTTTGATGATTTAGGTGGAAATAAATATTTTACTACTGTAGACATGGTTTCAGCTTTTCACTGAGGGGCGATTCAACCTATGCTACATATGTATGTATCACGCGTACTTATAATTAATATAATTAAATAACATATATCCACTTTTATTTAGTTCTGGTGCAAGCCAGGACTTAATACTCTCTTGGCTAGACGCATGCCTTTTTATACCATTTGATACACTTTCGATGATGTTCGATTTAGGAAATAGAAAGTTCCATAACTTTAATTTTATTTCTTTCTTAAAATAAAGATATTTGTAAAATGAACATTTAATTAAAATAAATATATTAGTAAAAGAAACATTCTATTTCCTTTACATTCCATCAGTCTATTTTTTATAGTTTATTTTATTATTTATATTAATTAAAAAGAAACTAATCTTTTATATTTTAATTTATATCTATTTTAGCCCCTAAGAATAAACATCAAAAATTGAATTTTACGCCCTAAGTGTGAAAAAAACTGTGTGTAAAGAAAACTCTGACTCGACTCAATAAAATTTTTCTATAAATTATAATTAATAAAAATCGGACTGAATGCGTGAATTTAATATTAAGATTAACAATGGTGGCGAAACCGACGCTAAATATGACGAGCAAAACGGCGACGCGCACTGACTCTAAATTTTCACTTGATAAAGACGTAAGATGGAGGACTCACCTTGATAATAATAAGTATTGCTCTCCAAATACAAAAATATCTCCAACAAGAAATCTCCTCTGCTCTCTCAACAATAATAAAAAAATCTCTCTTATTTTTTAGGTAAAATGACAGAGTAGTATCTCTTCTCAATTGAAACAAATCCTAATAAAATGGAGTATAAACTCAAAAAGAACTCAACATGTATATCCAACAACAGGAAAATCAGCCAAGTGAAGCTATCCAGATCCAATAAAGAAGTGTGTCGACGGAGTGTCTTTTCTCGAGCTCCTTCTTCTTTATCCCTTCTTTAATCAATTACTTCACAAATAGATTAATGGTTGATTGATTATTAATCCTTTCCGTAATTGTTGTCAGTTACAAAGGATGTTGACTTATAACCAATCAACACCTTTCCTTTTGGCGGCTTCTTTGATAAATAGCGCCCTCTATTTCTCTTGGAAGTCATTTAAATTCATATTTAGAATGCTTCATGTATTTGGTTTTGATTATTCTTCATGCAAACTTCATCACTATCTCTCTTTAGCGCTCGATTCTTCTATCTTCCATCATTCTCGCTCTCGATTCTACATATATCCATATATAATACTCATGCTGCTGTCTATTTCTACATCGTCCCATATAGAATATTCCTGCAGCTCTCGATTTCTACATAGTTCCATATATAATAACGTACATATAAGCCTGATGCATAAGCTATAGCTGGCTCCCTTTTTTCTCTGATCCTTTACTCTCCCTACTCGTGACTCGATTTCTTTTCTCTTTCTTTACACGGTTGCCTCCTTCTATCGATCGGGAATTTCCGACGCACCTCGATCACTTTCATCCTTACCGACGCTTCCTCTTTACTCTCGAGCTCGTGTTTCTAATGTTTCGCGTCGTTTCCCGGTTTTACTTGTCATCGCGTACCGCGAGTGTATTGTGTTGTATGTACCTATACATCGGGTGCGTGTGTGAGTGTAAGTGTATTACCTGACAGTGCCACGGCGTGCACGTCGTCATCAAGAACATAAGATGGCGACGCACAAAAGCACTGTTACAGGTTATGTTTACACTGTTTCATTATGTTCAATGTTTACATTAAGCTTAACTCCTAGTGCACCATGGGAAACCGATATTGAGTGTGGCTTTTCCTTCACCACATGTTTCAATTTGAGGTTAGGTTGCCCTTTAGGTCTGTCTCTTTCCATCTGTAAGTCGTCTGCTCTTAATAACTCGCGTGTTCCTCAAAACAAACAACAAAAATAAAAATGATTAATTTGTTAAATAAATTAATTAATGATCGGTTTCGTGAGTGCATCTCGGCTCGTCTTTCTTTCTTATTCTCTCGAATAGATTTGTTATTGAGATGCAATAAATGCATCACAATATATACAATCATTTTAAAAACTTATATCTTATATATTTTGTTATTAACAATCAAATATTGATAATGCTTTTTATTAAAAGAAATATAACATTCTTTTTCTATAATCATTTTATTATATCTATGTATATATATATATATTGAGTTATCTTCTTTTTTGGCCTCGGTTGGTAATTATAATACCATACTTATAACGTAATTTCAATTTATTATTTCAGAAAATCATTCTATATTTTAAATAATGTTAAAATATTTATTAAATTAATAATTTTTATAAAAAATTTATATGAGCCGTTACAACCTTAACGGTATGTCAAAGGTGCTGGACACAATTTTTGCTTTTATTATTTTATTGATATCTTTTTAAAATCGTAATTTAAAAAATTGCAATGACTTGTCCGCACTAAAACTACGTTACTACAATAATTTTTGTTAGAATAAAAAATCATTTTGACTTGTTATTTTTATAAGCTTGGAACGGAAATTAGATATTATGCTCGATAAACCTAACCTCAAAACTTTATGTCGAAAAATCGTTTATAACTTTTTATTTATAGTGTTTTCATAAATTCTATAAGTTGTCCGCACTCAAGTTTAATCATACAAATTTTCTTATTGTAATGAAAGAACTCGATCTAACGAACCGTTTATTCGTGAACTAAGAATTATAATATTTTTGAATTATTTTAGAAGTTAGCGAGCTCCATCATGCCCTTAAAGACGTATAGTTTGAGACCTATTACATCAAATTTCATTGATAATTTATTTAGATAATTGCAAAAATATAGTCCAATTTTGTTAAATATTTAATATTTTTTATTTAATGGAAAAAGGAACTATATGCTTGTAACTTAAGTAAAAAAATACATATCATCACCCTCAAGTTCTCATAATTTCTTCAACGAAAAATATTAATTAGTTTATGAGATATTCAATTTGTTTATTAAAAAGAGGCAAAATGTACGTAAAAATTTTACCCTGCAAGAGTCATTTTAGAATGGAATTGCAAGATAATTAGGTTCTTTAAGGCGACTTCGGATTTTAGGTTAGGTTTTATTTTTGAGTTTACAAATTACTCTTTCGATATGTAAAATTTTTCAGATTTTTTAATTTTGCACCATTCTACGGATTATAATAAATGGTGGAAAATTAAAAAATCCAAAAAATTTTAGAAACTGAAAGAGTAATTTGTAAACTACAAAATGAAATCCAACCGAACTTCCGTAGTCGTCTAAGGAGGTTTATACATACCGTTAGTAGTATAGGACCTACGACGATGACGTCATCCTCCCTATCGTGGGTCCCGTGATTTTTTTGGGTCATAAAAAAGTCGTTAAATAGACTACATGTGTATATATATATAACGGGAGGTAGATATATAGATAAATAATTAAATTTATTACTGTACATTATATTGTACAAAATCAATACTGTATAATAAACAACAAAATAAAAATAAGAAATAGTAAAAATAAAAAGCATACATCCGAAATTAAAAATATAAAAGTATAAAACAGAAAAACAAAATATAATATAGGATAACAAAAGGTACAAACTTGGCAAGTCCATCCCAGCTACACCAACGGTGGATGTCCATTCTCAAGGGAAAGAAAATATGAAAATGAGGATGATTTAAAGTGTAAAAATGAGTATGAGGCTCTCACAAGAAAGGACCCCAGGTCTACCCCACCGATTTTCTTCATTTTTGGATATGTTGTAGTACATCGAAAAATATTTGACACGTGTTTTTTCGTTCGTGCTAATTCAGCGATTTTAGGGGTGAAAACCACCCCAGAAGTTCAGCCCCGAAAATGGTTTTTCCTACATTTCTCGGAAACTATTTCGAATTTCTCGGTGAAACAAAGTAAATGTTATTTGTTATTCAAAAACAAGTATTTGTGTATTATTTTCACCGATAAGGGTTGCATCTGCTTGTTTTTATACGAGAAAAATTATATTTTTTGACACTTTCTTCTATACAAAAATTCTAAATTTTGTCGAATCTGAAAAAAAACATCGCATTATGTACAAAATTTCGAAATAATATAAACATAATTGAAAATTTTTCCAAAATATCCCTCAAAAGGGGTGAACTACCCTCAATAGGGCTATTTTAATAACTTAATATTCCAGATAAATATCGTCGAGTAAATCAACGTATTATATTCATGTGTATAATTAAAACTTATGTAATCCAGAATTTTTCAGAAAAACCCTGCTTAGGGGGTAAAACACCCCCAAAATTAAAATCCCTATAATATATTTTTTAATTTCTCAGAATCCGCTTCGAGTTTCTAAATAAAACAAAATGGATAATAATTTTTTTTTAATCGCAAGCAAAAATACAGTCTTTTGTCAGCTTTTTGGAATGAAAATTCTAACTTTCGTTATATCAGAGAAAAATCATTGCATTATAAACAAAATAAAGTTGAACAAATTATAAAGTTATGAAATACTTTCAAAATATTTGAAGTAGGTAAATCTCAATTTTGTTCTTATGTATATTAATTACTTAAAATTAATAAATTTAATGAATTCTAAGTTTATTAATTTCGAAAAAGTAGTTTCTTTTTTATCTCATTTTTATTGAAATATTAGTTACACTTTTTATATTTACTCTTCATATTTTGTACAATAATGATAGTCTTCAAAAAAGAGCCGTGGTGGCTCAGAGGCTAGAGCATCCGACTCTCACGCAGAGGGCCGGGGTTCGAATCCCGGTGAGGTCGGGATTTTTCTCCATTTTTTAATTTAAATATTGAAAGTGGAGGATGTCCCGAGCTCACTGGCACCGCGGTGGACCACCCCCGAGAGACTTTTTTCGGTTTCAACAAAAGCCGACGAAAGTCACTCGAGGGCCGGTAAGGCAGAACGCGACTGTTCAACTATTATGGTTGAACCGGACCGTTCTGCCGGGTAGGTGTTGAGCTCCCGATGCGCTAAAAAGGATGGGTTGAGCGATGCTCCTCGCCTAAGTAGGCCTGCACGATTGAGCACCACTTACCGAGTTAGGAAAAATGAGGTATGGTTTCGAAAGCGAAAACACCGGAACACAAAGCTGGTCGAGGTGTCACTTACTAGGCCAAATAGGCTGTAGGTGGTTAAACCCCAAAGATAGATAGATAGTCTTCAAAAAAATGCTTTAGGCATAAATTTTTTTTGCACCATGAACATCTGATTATTCCTACATTTGAACAGCCCTCGACTTCAAATTTCACGTCAGATTTGTCTCTGAATCCAAATTCAACCGGATTAATAAAATTTTCTGGTTTTTCTTCTACATATCCACTTTTGTACCAAGAGTACTTGAATAAATTTTTATACCTTGGCGAAGATAATTGATTATGTACTAGTGATTGGAGTTTTATTATGTTATTTCTTAAATGTAGATTTAAATCTTCATCCATCAGAATGACACTGTCCGAGAAATGTCGAACGTAATTTTTCAAATTCTGAATCCATGAACGTCTAATGGCTGAATTTTACTAGTAGTGCCTTTGAGAATTACCTTTACGATAAGTTCCTTATTAGCAGGTTTTACTTCTTGAATTACTTCAGGATAATGTCCACTCCATGAGTCAAGTAAAAGAACACTAGTCAAACCGACATTCGGAAAATATACTTCTTTGAGCCATGTTTTAAAATGATCTGCAATAAAATTAATTTTAAAATTGGTGGTATATTATGAAATTTAACTCTAGGAATGCATATTATAAATCTTACCTGAAGTTAATTTTCCAGATTTAGATGCCATAACATAAACATTGTTCGGTCGAAAAAGATCTTTCTGTACGACAGGTCCAAATTCTCCGGTTTTTTCCTTTAATACCATAAAAAGTGGCGACATAAGCTGACCATCTCCAGAAATAAACGGTTGAATGGTGTAACTGTGAGTTTTTGAGGAGAATGATTGAACGAGGCATTGAACTTGCTTTTCTCCTTCCACTGCTAAGGTTCTTCCAGAATGGATCTCCAACTGAAATCCACTTTGATCAGTATTAAAAATATTAGCTGTACCTTTCTCCCTTATGATATTTTAAATTTCATGAACGAAAGCATTGGCTTGACTTACTAAATAATCAGCCCCCTCTAAAGTTTTTTTTGTAACAAATTTGTTAATTTTTCTACCCACTATTCTATGAGCTTTTTTAAAATTATTCAACCAATGTTTTGATGCTTTAAAACATGTATCTTCAGAACCAATCCGTTTTTATGCTTGTAGTACCCATCTTTGTAAATCATTATCGTGTACTATCCCTACTGCAAAATCTCACGTGAGATCTCATGCCAAAATCTCATGTAACTTAAAAACGTGTAAAAATGTCAAAGTAATATAAACTTTTACTTTTACAGTCATTTGTATGCATTGTAGAGCATATTTCTTCTTAATAAAATATTTAAATGCAATATCATAATTGAATTTCAAGGAAAATTTTTTAAAAAATTCGGAAATTTAGAAAAATTTCCGAATTAAAAAAAAAATTAAGAAAAAATTCGGCATAAAAATTTTCAATGCAAAATTTTTCTCGAAATTCAATTATAATATTGCATTTAAATATTTTATTGAGAAGAAATATGCTCTACGATGCATACAAATGACTGTAAAAGTAAAAGTTTATATTATTTTGACATTTTTACATGTCTTAAAGTTACATGAGATTTTCGCATGAGATCTCACGTGAGATCTCACGTGAGATTTTGCAGAAGGGATATGACCAGCTTCAATAGCATTTTTGAAATTCTGTAAAACAAAATCACAAATTCTTCCTATTTTCTCTCTGTAAGTGCCTCCTTTATTTAGCGTTTTAGCCTAACGTTTTAATTGGGTTATGGATGAAACTTTACGAAATCTATTTTGCACTGTCTTTAGAGCAAGATTTTTATTTTTTCCGCTTCTCCAGAATTCAACCGCTCTGCTTTTATAATCATGAGACAATCCTTCTTCGTCTTCAGTACACTGTCCAAGATCGTCATAGTAAGCCCAATCTTTATCGTCATCTTCTACAATTTCCATGTTAACATCTTTATAAGGTTCTTCAAAATCCAAGGTGTTATCGCATCTAACAATACTTCTTCAATAACATTCTTTAAAATAATTTCCTCTTCATTTATAGGGGTATTTTCTAAATTCATTGACTAGAAAGCTATCAATAGCAGATTTATTACATTCATAGGGTTGACGTATATCTTGTTTATAAGTTACTTACAAACCGTGTTGATGTTGTAATTCGGATTAATTCCTGTTGATTTCTGTTATATTATTTACACGATAAAATAATTTATAACTCTGATTCATAACTTCTGAAAGATACACAAATATCTATTCTGCTTCTTCAAAGTGAAAGCTTTGTAATAATGAAAAATATAATTACTAAATAAACATGTTGATAATATGTTTTATGACATCTTGAGTTGATGTATCCTGTTTGTAGAAAGTTTAATATTATGAATATATCAATAGCGCATTAGAGTCAGCATAAAACTCCGTTTAATTTAAACACACGCACACACACAGACGCGCGCACACACACACACACACACACACACACACACTCACACACATACACACACACACACACAGAGTGTATTGTGAGATGTTGAATTAAAACTTAAAATGTGATAAAATATAGTATCTCCCAGACAGAAATAAATTCAGTAAGTAATTTTTAATTATAGTATACAACTTTTTATAATTTTTAAAAACAGTATATAACTGTTTAAAACGTAAGATTTGAGACTATATAATAACAGCTTATGAAAGTTATCAATTTTTTTTATTATTATCAGATAAAAAAGTGTTAACTTTTATTAATTTTTTTCTGATATGAACTTTATGTTATTAAATATTTTTGTAATAAGCAAAAAAAAATACAAAAAGTATATAACTATTTATAATAGCTTTAAACTTTTTCAAGTCACAGAACCTGACTATAACCTGTTTATGGCAGTTATAAACTTTTTTAAACATTTATCATAAAAGACGATTTCCACCTGTGATCCAAAAAAATGTATAAAAGTATCTAACATTTATAACTTTTTGAATTTATTTTACAACATTTTTAATAGTTTTAATTCTGCCTTTTGTAACCAGCTATTTATATCAGTTATAAACTTTTTAAATCTTCTATATTAGTAGATGATTTAGAATAATAATTACTACAAAATATGAAATATAATGTTATATTCTTATAAATAATACATCACGGACTATATTATTCAAATAAATGTATTTAGATAAAGAATTAAACTCTGAATGATTTTACAAATTCAAAACTAATTTCATAGAATAATTACTTAAATTTGAAGAAGCGCTGTCAATGAATTTAAAAAAAAATGTAATGTAATATATTTTAAAAAAATGTTGTTGATACTATTACAAAGATTCTTATTTGAGAAAACAAAAATGACTCCAGATACATTTTTCTATTTAATAAATTATAGAAAAATTGAACATACCTTAACTTATAATAATATTATTATTCGTTAAATTATTAAACTACTTAAACAATTTTCAAATGTTCCAACTAGCACTGTGTTATGTTGCAAAAAAAGATATTGGCTCTAACTGATTCTGAACTGAACGTAAGTTTTAAATGCAACTGTTTGAAAGAAACGAAAGTAAGATAATTGATAAAAATAATCTGCGTTTTTTGGAGAGGGAAAAAGGTCAACCGAAAATACTTTGTTTACGTTTCTTATTTCATGAATAACCCAGACAGAAATTATCTTCTATAATAAAAGATTAAAAAAGTTTATAACTGGTAAAAACAGATTATAAACGTCGGAATTGAAAATATTAAAAAAGTTTTAAGCTGTTATACATAGCTGTAAATAATTATAAATAAATATATACCATTTTACAGTTCTTTGCTTATAATAAAAATATTTTATGACATAAAGTTCATATAAGAAAAAAAAGTTTATAACTGATAACAAGTTTTATTAACAGATTGCTTTTATGATTATACACCGCATCCAAAAAAAAGTAAATAAAAGTTAATAACTGTTATAACCTTTGCTAAATTTATTTTTGCTTGGGAACAACCGATTATGTCAACAATATAAGCAACGTCTACTACTGAATTAATTCCTTACCAATACAAGTAGAATATGAAGACTCTACAATAGAAAAAACTGACTAGATTTATTTATTTATTTATATTTTTTTATGAAAGGAGTTGTCTGTCCTTACACGTAGAAATAAATGCTCGCCATCAAACAAAAATTATTATCCATTTTGTTTTATTTAGAAACTCGAAGCGGATTCTGAGAAATTAAAAAATATATTATAGGGATTTTAATTTTGGGGGTGTTTTACCCCCTAAGCAGGGTTTTTCTGAAAAATTCTGGATTACATAAGTTTTAATTATACACATGAATATAATACGTTGATTTACTCGACGATATTTATCTGGAATATTAAGTTATTAAAATAGCCCTATTGAGGGTAGTTCACCCCTTTTGAGGGATGTTTTGGAAAAATTTTCAATTATGCTTATATTATTTCGAAATTTTGTGTATAATGCGATGATTTCTTTTCAGGTTTGACAAATTTTAGAATTTTTGTCTAGGAGAAAGTGTCAAAAAATATAGTTTTTCTCTTATAAAAACAAGAAGATGCAACCCTTATCGGTGAAAATAATACACAAATACTTGTTTTTGAATAATAAATAATATTTACTTTGTTTCACCGAGAAATTCGAAATAGTTTCCGAGAAATGTAGAAAAAACCATTTTTGGGGCTGAACTTCTGGGGTGGTTTTCACGCCTAAAATCGCCGAATTAAAACGAACGAAAAAACACGTGTCAAATATCTTTCGATGTACTACAACATATCCAAAAATAAAGAAAATCGGTGGGGTACACCTGGGGTATTTTCCTTGTCAGTGTCGCATGAAGATCATTCCAGAGACGCGAGGATGCTACCAGGAATGACCTTCGAAAGTATTTAGTGACAGCAACAGGTATGGTCAAAGCCCTCACATCACCCCTCAACGCCCTCACCGGCTGGTTCCACAGGTACCTGGAATACAAGTAAGATGGTGAATGTGATGAGAACAACTCAAATAGAAATGTTGTAGAAAAATAACTTCTACGCCCTGCTGTGGATAACCAGCCCAGAGAGGATCTATAAGCAGAGATGTGCTGACGCCTACTTAATCTACACCATAGATATAACGAACACTAAAGTTAATGACTCTTTCTAGCCTAAGATCAAGCTCAGCAGAAATATCAGGATAGACAAGACAGAAGTAATCCAGTAGAGACAGAGTAGTGCTCTTCTTAAAGAAATTAAGCCTGTGAAGTAAGGGGTAAGACCTGTTACATACATTTGTGACGTGTTCCTTCCAGTTCAACTTGCTGTCTAAGCATAATATTCCCATTAATAGGAATGCCAGTTATTGCCAAAGAGGGCAGCATGTTGATGTAATAATAAGAGCCAATGATGATGGCTTTGGTTTTAGCTACGTTCAGAGTCCAGTGATTACACGTGGCCCCATTACTAATGATTAGACATGAGTGTTGTATAGAAATTAAGTTGAGCAATTGGGAAGTGCACGTATACTTGCAGATCATCAGCATGGATTAAATATTGTATATTAGAGTGAAAATCAGAGGCAACATCATTAATGTAAATTGAAAACAGGAGAAGTCCAAGGACGGAGCCCTGAGGAACACCAGTGTTAAGAGTAACATACCGGCATTATCAACAATACCCTGACGACGATCAATCAGATAAGAAGCAACCCATCTAACCATAGAGTGCGACACATCAAGAGACGACAATTTTCGAAGTAAGGTGGTATGGCACACTGTAAAATGCCTTACTGAAGTCAAATAACAAGAGCATAGTCACGAAGTGTGTATCCATGTTCAGTCTAATGTCATCAGTCAATTTAAGTAAAGCAGTCTGAGTACTGTGTCCAGTCTTAAAACAAGTCTGATGAACTTCACGTAATCGTCTTGTTAATAAATAATAATGGAGCTGGTCGTAAATAAAGCGCTCAAGAACCGTGGACATAAAACAAAGTAAACAAATTGGCCTAGCATCTCCCATAGTACGCGGAGAAGAAACTTTATTGGTGGTTATAATCAACGAAGTTTTCCAACAAGTAGGAAAAATGCGGCATAATAAGGGCCCAATGACAGGAAGAGCTGTGGAGATGATAGATTGTGGAATTGCATCGCATCCTCTAGCTTGTGAGTTAGAATGGTAGATAGCCATTTTGACATCTTCTAAAGTGACCTCCTTGAAGTTAAACAAATGTTTGAGTGAATTGTTATCAGATAGTAAACTTAGATATTCAGAGACAGGTGATATCAGAGGGTCAAACGCAACTCCACCAAGATGCCGATTTAGTTCATTGATGGAAAAAGAGTGAGCAGAGTTAGCACCAGTGGAACAAGAATCAAGATTCTTAAGCTCCTTCCAGATCTGTCGAGAATCAGTGATCACAGATAGTCTGTCGTAGAAGTAGAGTAGTTTTGCCGATTCAATTCATTCGTGAGCCTGATCATGAGCAACTCTATAACGCAGTAAATCGGCACGCAGTCGTGAGCGTTTGTAGCGCCTGTAAAGTCGATCTCTCTCACGAATCAGATGGTGATGCTCAGAAGTAAACTAAGGACGGTGATCCCTATTCTGCCGGATCCTCCTGATAGGCACATAAAGTGCTATTGCCTCATTAAGATGACCATAGAGACAGCCAAGGCGAGCCGACAAAGAGGAGTTGCCGTCACAGGTGGCACAGTTAAGGATGCTATACAGTCTGTGTCAAAAGTTAGTATTTTCGATAATGGTTTATATTTTTGGGTTAGGAGGGTTTATTAAATTTTTCACAAAGTAATTTATTAGATAATATTAAAACAATCATTTTAAACCTTGTTTAATTTAAATATAAAAATTTATTAAAAAATTATAGCATTTTAAAGTTTATAACTTTTACTGAAATCTAATGTAATCATAAACAAGGTGCCAAAGTTTCAAAAATAATTTTATTCGACAGCAAAAAAGTTCATTTTGTTCATTTTAAAATTAAGAATCTATTGAAAAGGATGGAATTTCGATCTTTATTTTTTATTCAAATTTATTGCTAATTGTTTACGAAAAAATATATATGTCTCAGATGGTACTCACTATGAATTATATATAGAAGTAGGTTGGATGACCTTGACGCTTTCAGCTTCACAAAAAGGTTCCAGGTCCTCATCGGAAGCAATCAATGTAGTGGCATCATCCTTCTTCCTTCTGGCTTAATCATGCCATTCGTCACAAACGTGATAAATTTGTTACCCTTATACTTCGCCCTTGCAAGAACTCTAAATTTCAGCTGTTACAAAGAGGATGGCAAGAATTCATTGATGTTGATCATGGCTGGTGTCAAAGAATCAACTGCCTTAATGCCATGGTGAAGATGATCCTTGATCATATCAGTGCTCAGTTTGCCGGTTTTAATTTTAGCAGTAATAAGTGCTCGAGCCAAAGCAGTGCTCTTCATTGTCACAAGGAGCGGAACTATCAATAAGCGATTCTGCTGCTGATCAAATGATGTAGCTGACGGGACAGATGCAGATGCAGATGTAGATGTTTGAGCAGTTCCTGGTGAAACCGGGGCAACATTTTCAGCCAAAGAGCGCCTGAGAGGTCGAACAGAAGTAATATCATTCAGAGAGAACCTTGAGTCAAGTAATAGCAAGACAATGTGTCGCCACTTATACCAAGAGAGAGAGAGAGAGAGAAAGAGAGAGAGCGGAGAGAGAGAGAGAAAGAGAGAGAGGGAGTATATATATGTATACGCAACCAGTTTATTGAATGCACGCTACACCGCGGTAATACCGCCTTTGTTTAGTATCCGGCGCACGTCACAGGTGTGTAGTAGTCTCATATTATTACTTCCTCCCTTAAATTGATATATGTTATAGAAATTTGGCTTTTTGAATGCGCATTCAATAAGCCAGGCAGCGCACAAATATAACGGGAGTCCATAGCAGCATTCATTAAGACGTTTAAATATTCTTATATGTGTGTGTGTAAATATATATGTATATACATATATGTATGTATATGTGTATATATATATATATATATATATATATATATATATATATATATATATATGGCACATTTTACACCAACTGAAAGAGCAAAAAAATAAAAATTGATGAAACTCTGAGAATGTATTCTTATTGTTACCAAGAATATGTAAAAAAATTTTCAATGATTTAGATTGGAAGGATCAAAAGCTATAAATCCTTGAAATTTGGAAATTTTTCCAAAAATTTGGAAAAGTCCCAACTTTATCATTTTTTTTCTGAAAATCCTGATGTTTTAGAGAGAAATTCATAAGAATACTTCTTGTTGTAAATGAAGAGAAAAGTTAGCATGATTTTTTACAAACCTGAATTTCGAAGTTTTCTATTGATTTTTATATGTATTACATAGTAATTGAAATTACTCATTGTTTGCCAATTTAGAAATCGCTTTTCGAGGGTTTATTTTCTTCCATTTCACATGAACTTTGAAATAAATTTTTGATCATGTAAGTCAGAGCCATCAACAAGGGGTTATAACAGTTTAAAATATATATTTTCATGTATGATTTATTTTTCATATTGATTATAAATATATATTTTCATGTATGATTTATTTTTCATATTGAAAATAAATTATACATGAAAATATAAATTTTAAACGGTCATAAATCTTTATTGATGGCTCTGACTTACATAGTCAAAAATTTATTTTAAAGTTCATGTAAAATGGAAGAAAACAAGCCCTCAAAAAGCAATCTCTAAAGTGGCGAACAATGAGTAATTTCAATTACTATGTAATACATATAAGAACCAATAGAAAACTTCAAAATTCAGGTCTGTAAAAAATCATGCTAACCCTCCTCTGCATTTACAACAAAAAGTATTCTTATGAATTTCTCTTTAAAATATCAGGATTTTCAGAAAAAAAAATAATAAAGTTGGGACTTTTCCAAAAATTTTGAAAAATTTTCAAATTTTAAGGATCTATAGCTCTTGACACTTTCAATTTAGATCCTTGAAAATTTTTTTACATATCTTATGTAACAAACAGAATATATTCTCAGAGTTTTTTATTTTTTTGCTCTTCCAGTTGTTATGAAATGTCCCATATATATATACATATATATATATAGAGAGAGAGAGAGATAGATAGATAGATAGATAGATATTTAAATTTATTAACTGTACATTATGTTGTATAACAAAAATAATACAAATTCGTAGGTATATATATAAATATATATATATAAAATGAGATACTAAGTAAAAATATAATTAAAACAAAGATACAATAATTAAAAGTAATTAAAGTCTAGCTCGGAGCAGAGGCTCATTCTCAAGGGAAAGGTAGTGCGAGTATGTTGATGCCTTGAATAATGCCAATGATGAAGAATTTCTTAATGATGATGGTAGACTGTTCCATAGTTGCGATGACACAACCAGGAATGATCTTTGGTGATACTCGGTAGATGAAAAAGGAATGGTTAACGGTCTCACATCACCCCTCAGTGTCCTCACAGGCCGGCTCCACAAATATCTAGAATAAAGATATGAAGGTGAGCATGACAAAAACATTTTGTATAAGAAGGTAGTAATGAAGTAGTTTCTTCTACCCAAACTGGATAACCAGCCTAGAGAGGACCTGTAAGCAGAGATGTGCTCGCGCCTACTTACACCATAGATGTTACGAATACCAGAGTTTACCACCCTTTGAAGCCTCAGATCGAGTTTAGCGGAAAGGTCAATATAGACCAAACAGCAGTAATCAAGCAAAGGAAACAGCAAGGAACGGATAAGATGCTTACGTAGTGCAATGGTGGTACTTTTTCGAAAGAAATTTAATCTATAGAGCAATGAGTGGCTTTTGCTGCACACATGCGCAATTTGATCCTTCCAGTTCAACTTGCTATCAAGCCATACACCAAGACTACGAATAGAAGATTCAAACTTAATAAGGTCACCATTTATTGGCACACCAGTGATGTGTAATGAGGGCAGCATATTGACATAGAAATAAGATCCAATAATAATAGCTTTTGTTTCGTTCACATTTAATTTTAGATGATTGTTTGTCGCCCAGTTAACAATACCGACAGCTTGATCACTCATGAGAGCAGTAACAGAAGCTAACTTAGCAATTGGGAAGTGAATGTACACCTTAAGATCATCAGCATAGATAAGATGCTGCACACCGGCATGGAAGTCAGCAGCCACATCATTGATGTATATAGAAAACAACAGTGGACCAAGGACAGAGCCCTGAGGAACACCAGTATTTAATGTTACATAGTCAGATGCATTACCATCTGCATCAATAACAGCCTGCTGTCTCTCAGAGAGATAAGACGCGAACTATTGCACGACTGAATGCGAGATGTCAAGAGAAGACATTTTTCTGAGCAGAGAGACATGGCATACCGTATCAAATGCTTTGCTGAAATCAAATAAGAACAGCAACGTCACGTAGCGTCTGTCCATATTGCGTCTAATGTCCTCAGTTAGTTTCAGTAGTGCGGTATGGGTACTATGACCAGTTCGAAATCCAGTCTGATAAGGGTCTAGTAGCTGTCGCGTAGACAAGTAATTGTAGAGTTGATCATAGACTAGACGTTCAAGAACCTTGGATATAAAAGATAATAATGAAATTGGCCTAATGTCACCAAAAGCTTGAGGAGAGGAGATTTTGTTTATTGTAGTGACCAGCGAGATCTTCCAGCATGAAGGAAATAAGGACTCATGCAATGAGTCGTTATAAATGCGACATAACAAAGGCCCGATGACCGGAAATGCCGCACGGACTAAAGATTAAAGAACAGCATCAAACCCTCTGGCCTGTGAAGCTGAATGACAAACAGCCACCCACACCTCCTCCAAAGTAACTGCATTAAACTTAAACATGGGTTTAAGTGGTTCATCCAGAGCAAGTGTATTCATGTAACCAGAAATGGAGGGGACCAGAGGATCAAACGCAACTCCACCAAAATACCGATTCAAATCATTAATTGAAAAAGAATGTCGAGAGTCACTACTGCTGGAACATACGCCAAGGTTCTTGAGTTCTTTCCAGATCTGTCTTGCGTCAGTAATCTTAGATAGTCTGCCGTGGTAATACAGTAATTTAGCTGATTCGATGCATGAATGAGCCCGATCTCGAGCATCTCTATAAGATATAAGATGAGCACGCAGTCTAGTACGTTTAAAACGTCTGTAAAGCCTATCTTTCTCACAGATTAAGCGGTGATGTTCGGAGGTAAACCAGGGACGATGATTCTTGCTCTGTCGAACACGCCTAACAGGCACAAACCGTGAGATAGCCTCATTAAGATGAGTGTAAAGACATTCAAGGCGAGCCAAAAGAGAGAGAGAGAGAGAGAGAGTGAAAGAGGAAGATTGATTGATTGATTGATACGTTTATTTAAGGCCGTGGGGTTCAACCCCGTATGGCTCATACGAAATTACAAAGTATATACATAAAATAAACGGAAAAATATCGTAATTAACGGTAGGCCGGAGTAGAACCTGATACCGACCGAGTAACAATTGAGTTGTTTGTTATTTACTCAAGTTTTAATCGGTGTATCTTCAAATTAAAGGTCGAGCGCAATAGATATTATTATTATGAACATCTATGCACAAGAAAAAAAATATCTACCGGTTTGTTTTTGAGAAAAGTAAGGAACGCCGAAGTAAAAGTTTATGTTTATAATATTTTCGCGTTCTCACTTTCTTCAAAAACAAAGCGGTAGAATTTTTTTTTCTTGTGCATAGATGTTCATGATAATAATATCTATTGCGCTCGACCTTTAATTTGAAGATACACCGATTAAAACTTGAGTAAATAACAAAAATGCCAATTAGACAAGGACAGCGAATCCGGCCTGCTCTTAAAAAGGATTGAGGCAGATCATCATAGACTGCGCAACAGTAATCGAGAATCGGAAAGATCAAGGCCTCGACTAGCTCTTTCCTAACCTTTCTGGACAACGCATGTCTATGGAACTTAAGAGACTGTAGAGTACCAAAAATACGACCAAGTATCAAGTTGACTTGTTATCTCCAATTTAATGTGCTATTTATCCAGACTCCTAAGTTCTTAACGAGATCTGTGTAAGGAATAGACACGTCATTCAGAAGAATATGAGGGCATGGCAATCGATCAATTCTTGCTATAGACTGTTCACTGTCCAAGAATATAGCCTGCATCTTAGTGGGATTCAAGATGAATTCATTGTCATTTGCCCACTTGACTATGACTACTATACTTGACTATGACTACTATACTTGACTATGACTACTATACTTGACTATGACTACTATACTTGACCATGACTACTATACTTGACTATGACTACTATACTTGACTATGACTACTATACTATACTTGAGGTATTGTGTCGAATGCCTTTGAAAAATCGAACAAAAGCAAAACAGTTATCATTCTCTAATCAATCGCGAGACGGACATCTTCTAAAAGCTTCAGGAGTGCTGTCTGCTATTTGACCTTCGAAAACCTGCCTGAAGACAGTCAAACAGGGCATTGCCCTCTACATGAGCATACATTTGAGAATGGACCACTCTTTTCAGGGCTTTGAGACTTTACAAAGCTATGGATCGCGTCTGGGAGGGAGAGTCAAGTTTATTTGACTTTGCCAACGACAGAAGAAATGCTCTTTTCCAAGCATCAGGAAAGATACCAGAGGGCAAAGAAATGTCAGTTGAGAGATCGTCAGGCCCCACTGCCTTCGATGAAACAAGATGTAAAAAGGAGTCAATCACAGAACGGTCAACCTCAGCGAACTCAAAGACCGGAAAATCTCTGCGTAGTGGTACAGCAAGTACCTCATTAAGCTCACTGTCCGACAAAGCAGCAGATGACGATAAAATGGAAGTATAATGTGTCAAAAGTGCTTTGGATGAGAAGTATTGTAGTGGTAAAGGTAGAATTTTGTTAGAGAGCCCGATTTTATGTAGTGTTGTCCAGCGATTTGATGAGTTCGACGAGGCAGATAGATGATCGGATATAAATTCATTTTTAGCAGTGTCTAAAGCGTTTGAAACCTTTCCACGAAGTCTCCTGTAATAAGCAATAGACAGAATGGAACCTGAACGAGCAGCAGACCGATATGCTCTATAGCGTTTTTTCATTTTGATACGAATATCGTGGGTAACCCAGAGTTTTTTTCGAATAGTTAGATTGCACGATTTCAGCGGTGAATATTTATCAAAAGACGAAACAAGGACAGAAGACAAACCATTTACTAAACCTTCAATAAGTTCCGTACTAGAACAAGTAGATGCAAGGTTCACTTGTGATTTAAGAAAAAGAATTCTAGAAATTGACTCGTTTAAGTTAACACGGTTAATATTAGGAAAGTTTCTGAAAAAGAGATTTCTAGTTATGTTAGGTGGTTTATATGCTCTATAGGTGATTGAAATAAGATCATAGCCTGCAATAAAAGGTTCCGATGACTTTTTATAAAATATCAAAGAGCTGTCATCATTAATGATGAATAGATCAATCCAAGAATGTGAAGAATACTCCGAAGTTAAAGTGTGGTGTGTAGGACCAGATGGAACCACATAAAGAACATACGAGTCAATAACTGAATGAAAAGTGTTAGCAGAATAACTGTTAGATGATAAGTTTATGTTGAAATCGCCTGTAATAACAACATTTTTGTATGAAGGTAAGAATGTAGACAATATATTAAGAAAGTCATCCGGGAAAAGAGCCTTAGGACGTAAATAGACAACTGCAAAATTCAATTTTTCAGTATCAAGCGAGATCTCAGCCATGAGAAACTCCGCAGTATTATCGAAAACAGGATCAGATTGAGACAAAATCTTAACTTTAAGGAAGTCACGAGCGTAAAAGCCGACTTCAGGAGATAATTGAGTTATCATCTAGCTCAACTTATAGTCGAATTGATGGTTGATTGCGTCAATTTAATTTTAACTCACCAGGTGGCAATTTTTAAGTTCTACGATTCCTTATACAAATTTCAAAGACGCAGATATATAAGGCCAGAATGATTTTAGCTTAATCGCAAATGCTCTTCGTTTTTCGAAGAGCTGAAACTACGAGGTCTACCTCGTTTTTGTTTTTTCCTTTAAATGGAAAATGATTATCATGTAAAGTCATTTTTCAATGACATAATTCATGAAAAATGACGTTTTTTTCCTAAATTTGGAGAAAATTACGTCTTTGAAGACGTTTTTGGTCGTGTCTTAGATTGGAACAAAAAAGACGTCATTTTTCCAATGTTCAGAAAAGTTATTTAACAAATAACATCTTTTTATAATTTCAAAGACGTATTTTTTTAATAAAAATTTGTAAGAAAAGACGTCATTTTTATAAAAAAAATACGTTTTTGAAATAATAAAAAGACGTCACTTGTTAAATAACTTTTCTAAACATTGGAAAAATGACTTCTTTTTTTGTTCCAATCTAAGACACGACCAAAGACGTCTTCAAAGACGTCATTCAAAGATGTCTTTCAAAGACGTCTTAGAAAGACGTTATTATTTTCAACAGAAAAGACGTCATTCGTTTTAAAAAAAAATTTTTTTTTTTTAAATATAGATCTTTTACTATGAGTATTTATTAGAAAAATACGTCTTTGAAATTATTTGACTTATAAAAAAGACGTAATTTGGTTACTATATTTCCTAAACATTAAAAAAATGACGTCTTATTTTGTTCCAATCTAAGACACGACCAAAGACGTCTTTAAAGACGTACTGGAAAAACGCCATTATTGTCAACAGGGTAGCGCTGCTGTTAATGACGAGATCGGTGGTCAATTTACTGATTGTGATAAAGCCATTCTTATATTTGATCTTGAAACCGAAGGTTTTTCTATGACTGACGACGTTTTACAAATAGCTGTGAAACATAATGATTTAGTTTTTAATAAATACGCGGAACCTACTAAATCTATAAATCCTAAAGCTTCCGCTGTTCATGGTTTGACAAATAAAAATAGTGATTTGTATCTTCGTGGAGTAAAAATAGAGACTTTATCAGATAATCTGAAATGTTATTGATTTAACAGATCTGCTGTTAATCTGACAGAACCTTATTGATCTAACAGAATCTGTGCAGTTAAAATAGCCCAAATACGATTGTGCTGCCAATTTAACAGATCGGCTGTTGATGTAATTGAATAACAGTTGACATAAGAAAACATAAGTCAAAATAAAAGTATGACCTACATTTCAACAAAATTTTATGAATTGAATCAATAAAATGTGCATGCTCAAATTAACTAATGAATTATTTCAATACAAATGTCTCAATTTAATTATATCAACAGCCGTGCTGTTGATATAATTAATAACAGTTAAAATAAAAAGAACGTAAGTCAAAATAAAAGTATGACTTATATTTCAACAAAATTTTATAAATTGAACCAATAATATGTACATGCTTAAATTAATTAATGAATTATATTTCAATAGAAATGTTGAAAAATAAATGGACTTCAACACTGATCTTGGAATACGAGCAAGAATTCTTTATTATTTTTAAATAATCGTCAAAGCGACGTTTCGGGTACATGTACCCTTTATCAAGCTATAAAAACACAAGAACACAACAATTTAAAAATATAATACCAGTAGAAACAATTCTATAAAAACAGTAGTCACAAAAAAGTTTTCCAAAATGCCTCTCCAGGCAAGTCAATAAGATATATAGTATTTTCATAGAAAGCAAAAATTAATAGAAACAAATAATAGTTACAAATACTGGTTCAAAATATTGATATATTTAAATGTATTGTAGCTATATTCATGTATACTTTACTTATATGATTGTACATTTACGAAAGAAATGCAGATAATAATAGCTTCCATGTCATGTGGGCTGTTTATCTAGTTTTTTTAAATATTATTTATGTTTCATAGTAGAAACAGTTATAATTCTATACTTATTCACTTGTTTCCCAGATGTACATGCAACTTCATTTTATAAGAATTTAATGTGATTTTGTTATGTGATTTTGTTATATGATTCTATTATGTGACAAAGTTATGTAATAAAATCACATAAAAAAATCAGGTAACTAATTATATTTGTATGGACCTATAAAATATTAAAAATAGAGTTACGAATAATACCTAAAAATATATCCAGCTATATTTATGTATACGTTACTTATATCATTAAGTGCATTTACGTAAGGAATGCAGATAATAATATAGCTTCTATGTTATGTAGACTGTTTATCAATTTTTTTTTTTTTTATATTTGATATATTTTAAAGTAGAAACGATTATAATTATATATTTATACATACTTGTTTCGTAGATGTATATGCAACTTAATTTTATAAAGATTTTATGTGATTTTGCTACGTAATTTTGTAACATAAATCTATTAAGTGACAAAGTTATGTAATAAAATCACAAATCAGAATCAGATAACTAGTGAAATTTTTATGGACCTTTTATAAAATACTCAAAATAGAATTACGAATAATAAGTGAAAATGCGGTATAAAAATATAGTAAATAGGCATATTAATACGTATTCCAGCTCGATTTATTTATATTTCACCTGTATGATCAACTAAACTTGACAGCGGTATTTCCTCATTATCTTCATTGAAATTAGTGTAACGCTATTTTTAAATAATAACATTGTTGATGAATGTTCAACTATTTTTAACATTTCTATATTTTTATTCAGTTAAAAATTAATGCATTTTGTTTATATTATAGTTAATAATTAAGGTGGATTATCCATTCCCAATGATATTTTGTAAGCCTAAAAGTTTTTTACGAAACTTTACTATAATAATCTTGAAATACCCATCTTTTCATTGGTATAATAAAAACATAAGGTAAACCATCAAAATCTCAAGTAATCAATGTCTGAAAAAAAGATATTATACACACGCGTAAATGGAAAAAATTATGATTTATGCATAAAGTTGATTATCACTTTTTTGTTACTTTCAAGTTTTTTTTATAAAAAAAGTATGTAAGACAGACGATTTAATAACGATTATAATATGATCGAGGATAAACGGAGTAAACGATGTAAATAAAGAGAAATTGAGTGTAAAAGTTTAAAATATTAGAATAACGTAGAATCGAGTAAATCAGCTGGTATATACTGTGCATGCGTGATGATCCTAAGACGCTTAGAGTGCATGTATATATATTACGTAGTCCGCTGTATAGTGCCGTATATAAGTAAGTAGTCGCAAGGGGCTTTTCAAGAAAAAAAAAATTTTCCACGCCTTTACTTATGCAATGATTTTAGTTTTCAAAATATTAATAGTTATAATTGAGACATATAGAGTGTATTAATTTATAAAAATTTTCAATAATACAAATACCACCAAGGCACCCAAAACATGATACGGTCTTAGATGGATGATCCACCTCAATGTAAAGATTATATATATTATAAGACATACAATGATACGTTATTATATACTTTACAATGAGGTCTACGAATTAAATTATTTTACCTTCTTTACAAACATATACCTGATAATTATTTTTTCGATTAGTTTCATATTAGAACCTTAAATATTTTATATTGTAGATATTAAAGAAAAAAAAAACAAAATTAAGAAATATATTTTATTTTAGAACTTTTATATACTTATATAAATTTTTATAATTCTTAAATTTTTACTTTTAACTTTTGTAATTGAATTCTTTTGTAAATGTACAATCATATAAGTAAAGTATACATGAATATAGCTACAATACATTTAAATATATCAATATTTTTAACCAGTATTTGTAACTATTATTTGTTTCTATTATTTTTGCTTTCTATGAAAATACTATATATTTAGCTAGTTACTTCATTCTCGAATAAAATCACATAAGATCTTATGCGTTTTTATTTCATAACTTTGTCACATAACAAAATCATATAACATAATCATGTGATATATTGGGACGCTTTGTCACATGACAACGTATGTGATTTTGTTACATGATAAAGTTACCTAATTATTTTCAACAGGGTGTTTTACCAAAATTAATGTTATGATTTGTGTCAATAAGATGGCGAGGGGTTTCTCACTAAAATACTCATAGAAAAACTCTTCCGTACTCTCAAGCATTCTTTAGTTCTCATGCGTACTCTCCAATACTCTTTTGGCGAACGCTTTAAGTAAATGAATACGAAAAAGTTTGAAAGAGATTTAATGAGTATGCAAGAGTAAGAATGAGTATTTGTAGAATACGAATGAATATTGAAAAGTATGCAAGAGTACCAATGAGTATTCAAGAGTACGCAAGAGTACAAATAGAATTTTAGTAATATTGATTTTATTATTTTATTGATTTCGACGATAAGTCATTTTATATCATGTTTGATAAATAAAACAGATCGTAATAGATATTAATATAACGCTGAATTCTGAGTCTTTATCTAACAACCCATCTCTTTATCAATATTAGTTACGTTTACGTAAAAATTATTAATTATAACAAAGTTATAATTAAAAAAGAATGTACTTACATCAATTTATGAAATTTTCGTAGGTAAAACTTTTTCCGACTTTTTCTCAACAGGAGACAATAAAATTTTTCGTCAACTTTATAAAATATTACTACATTTCAATCTAATGAGGACAAATAACTGGTTTTTATAATATTTTTGTAAAATAGTAATTCTAAAGGTTATATTTTTTCATTTTGCCAATATTTAATTTTTCTCAACTGTTTAAATTCAACTTTATCCCTTGCATAGATCAACTTTTTAATCCATTTTTCACTAGTAATTAACTTTTGGTAATAAGAATATTTTTTGTTGGGAATGACACGTAATATACAACTTATTTTTTGCCAAACATTATTTTTAATACTTAAATTTCTGATTTTATTTTCTGAAAAGTATTTATTTTTAAATAAAATAAATCGCAACATTTCTTGTTTAAAATTTCACGTAAAGCATACCTATATTTAGAAATAGTTAAATTTAAGCCACGAATAGTTAATAGATTTTGCCATCGTGCATAAGAAAAAGTTACTTATTATGCTATTATGTTTGGTATAAGCAATATTAAATACCTTATCAAAATTAAAAAAAAAATCTTATCGTGTTCAACCGGTAATATGTCGGTAAATAATTATATAAAATAAATAAAGTAATAGTGAAAACTATAAAAAATTGTAATCATAAAAAGATATGTGTTTTTATTGGACTAAACTACTTTATTAAATATATAAACCCTGGTAGAAATTTACCCATTTAAAATGTTTATAAGCCAAGAAATAGCATTAAATCCATTTTTACTAGGGATTAACTAGCCATTAAATGGAATCATTTCTACCAGGGAAAATGCATTTTTATATATCTGGGTATTTTATAATTTAAAAATAGCCCTAATAAAAATTTTGATAACTAAAATGGTCGATTCATCAATTATTTTTTATTTAGTTTGATATTTACAATGTAGAAAATTAATTATTACTATTATTTTAATTATTTTAGAATATTACATAAAATATGTATTGATATATGTACAAAAATTAATATAATCTTTTAATAAATATTCTTTATATTATTTTAACTAGAAAAAGTAACGTATAAAGACTCCTAAAGTTACGTAGAAAATACAAACATATTAAGTTATAATCTCTAAGAACTGTATATACGAAACCGATTGTAACATTCATATATACTCAAACACTCATATACTATAAACAAAATAATAATTTGAAGTCTTAGACGAAAATATTCCTGATAAACCAGATGATAATTGAAAAAAATGCGAAAGAATTGCTAAGGGTATTATTATTGAATATTTGTCTGATTCAATGCTTAGTTTTTCAACAGAAGCAGATACAGCAAAAAGTGTCATCGAAAAATTAGATGCGATTTATGATAGAAAAAGTTTAGCAACGCAATTGGCGATTGAAAAGAAGCTTTTAACACTTAAATTTAAAGAAACAATACCTTTATCAAAACATCTAATCAACTTCGATGAAATGGTAGTTGAATTACAAGCAGCAGGAGCAACGTTAAGTGAAATGAGTAAAATTGCTAGACTTTTATTAACGTTACCGAATTCATATGATGCACTTGTTACCGCTATTCAAACTCAGTCAGATAAAGATTTAACTCTCGTCTTTGTAAAAATAAAATTACTAGATTATGAAATAAAATTAAAAGATGAACAGAGTGAAACAAGTGTAAAAGTATTGCAAACAGAAACTATATCAAGTAATGAAAAGAAAATTAAAAAGCATAAAAATTTCAAAGTAAATTTTAAAAGAAAACAAAATAATAGTTATAAAAATAAAAAGTTTTATAAAAATAATAATAAACACTGTGATCATTGTGGTAGAAAAAATCATGAGAGAAGAGACTGTTATTTCTTAAAAAATAACGCTACTATTGAGAATCAACAACGGACGCTGCATACGATTCAAACGCAAAATGATGATCGTAGTTTTGCATTTATGACAGCGGACGAAGCTGAATTTCAAAATGATGATCCAACAAAAATTATTTTCATAGTAGACTCATGAGCCACAGATCACGTAGTCAAAGAAAATAAAATATTCAAAACTTTATCAACTTTGGAAAAACCTATCAAAATATCAATAGCCAAGAGAGGAGAAACAATCGACGCCATTCATATAGGAACGATAGCAGTCAAAACAAATCTCGGTGTATCAGGCATTCTTGAGAATGTACTATATGCACCAGATGCAACAACAAATCTTTTGTCTGTACGCCGTATCCAGCAGGCCGGAATGAGCGTCATTTTTGGTGAATCTGGAGGTGTAATTATAAAAAGAGGTGGTAAGACCATTCTAACTGGTAAGTCAATAAATAATTTAATATGCATAATTTTTACTGAAGATAAATAATACAATTATTTTAAATGCATATAAATTATGGCACGAACGTTTAGGCCACATTAAAAAATCTAAATTTATCAAAATGAAACAAAATAATTTAATCAATGATAATAATTTAATTGAATCAATAAGTCCTACTAATGATTTGTGTGAAGCTTGTATTTACGGAAAACAAGCACGTCTTCCTTTCTCAAAAGAAAGAGATAGAAGTCACGTAACAAGACCTTTGTTTATCATACACTCTGATGTATGCGGTCCCATAAAGCCCTCGACTATTGATGATAAAAATTATTTTGTTACATTTATCGATGAATTTACACATTACACGGTAGTTTATCTTATTTCATATGTCTGAAGTATTTAAAATGTTTCAAGACTTTGTAGCTAAAAGTGAAACTCACTTTAACTTAAAAATTGCAAATTTAAATTGTGATAATGGGAATGAGTATTTGTCGAATGAATTCAAAGCATTTTGTGTACAAAAAGGTATCCAATATAATTTAACTATTCCTTATACGCCACAACAAAATTCTATAGCAGAGCGCATGAATAGAACTCTGTTAGAAAAATCACGATCTATGATTCATGGTGCTCAACTTAAAAAAAAATTATGGGAAGAGGCTATTTTAACGGCTTCTTATTTAGTAAATATAACCCCAAGTAAAGCCATTGCGGAGAATAAAACTCCATATGAACTTTAGCATAATAAAAAACCAAAATTAAATCGTTTAAAAATTTTTGGTAGCACTGTATATTATTATGACAAAAACAGACAAAATAAATTTGATAAAAAATCTATTAAAGGAATTTTAGTTGGCTATGAGAGAAATGGATACAAAATATTAAACGTGCAAACAAATAAATTTATTATAGCACGTGATGTTGTATTCGATGAAATAAACTTTAAAGATTCGAGACCAAAATTTGTACACGCAAAAAATGACTTTGAAGACAATCATCTTCAAATAAAAAAATTTAAAGCTGATGAAAATAAAATCAGCGAGAATCAAGAAACTGAAGCAAACAATTCTAATCAAAAGATTGAAGCTCAGATTGATTCTCATGAAGGTGAATTGCGACGAAGTGCAAGAATAAAAAATAAATTTCAAATAAATTATGATGAAAATTATGATCATCATATTTATGCACTATCGACAAATACTGACATTCCTAAGTCTTACAATGAGATAAAATACCGTGATGATAAAAGTAAGTGGGAGCAAGCTATTAATAATGAAATTCAATCATTAATACAAAACAAAACATGGGAATTGCTTCCACATCCGAACAATAAAAAATATAGTTGATTGCAAATGGGTCTTTAATATTAAAATGGATGAAAAAGGAATTCCATGTAAATATAAAGCAAGACTTGTTGCAAAAGGTTTCAGTCAACAATATTTACAAGACTATAATGAAACTTTTGCACCAGTTGCGCGAATAACAACATTTAGAATGCTTGTTGCCCTTGCAAATCAATATAATTTATTGATTCATCAAATGGACGTGAAAACTGCATTTTTAAATGGTCTATTGAAAGAGGAGATATACATGCGAGTGCCAGAAGGAATTTCAGCTCCTGAAGGTTACGTATGTAAGTTAAATAAGGCATTATATGGTCTTAAACAATCAGCAAGATGCTGGTTTGAACTTTTTGAAATTACACTTAAAAAGCATGGTTTTCAAAACTCCTCAGTAGATCATTGTTTATATTTTCAAAATAACAACCATATCTGTAAAAATATTTATGTGCTATTGTATGTAGATGATGTTCTTATTGTAACATATGATAAAAATACAATGCAAAATTTTAAAACTTATTTAAAAAGGCAGTTTTCAATGACAGATATGAATGAAATAAAATTATTCTTAGGAATAAATATAATAAGAAAAGACGATACGATCTCATTAGATCAAAACGTCTATTTAGAAAATATTTTACGTAAATACAATATGATAAATTGTAATATTTTAAACACTCCATTACCTGCAAAATTAGATTTCAATGCTTTAAATGATGATGAGTATTATGATGCTCCATGCAGAAATGTTATAGGCTGTTTAATGTACGCTATGTTATGTACAAGGCCTGATCTCTGCTTTGCTATAAATTTACTTAGTAGATATCAAAATAAAAACAACAAAGAATTATGGCAAAACTTAAAGAAAGTTTTGAGATACATAAAAGGATCATTAAGACTTCGTTTAGTTTACAAACGAAATGAAAATTACCAAAATTTATTAAATGGTTATGTAGACTCTGATTGGGCAGGTAATGAAGTTGACCGAAAAAGTACAACTGGTTATATATTTAAAATGTTTGATTGTAATACGATTTGTTGGAATACAAAAAGACAAAATTCAGTTGCAACTTCCTCAACAGAAGCCGAATATATGGCATTATATGAAGCAGCTAAAGAAGCTTGCTGGTTGAGATTTCTTTTGCAAAGTATTAAAATTAATTTTAAAGAACCAATAAGTCTTTTTGAAGATAATAATGGTTGTATAGCCATTGCAAATAATCCAACAGATCATAAACGATCAAAACATATTGATGTAAAATATCATCTTACATGAGAAAAAGTAGAACAAAAATTAATAATGCTTAAATATATTTCCACAGATAAGCAGCTGGCTGATGCCTTTACAAAGCCATTACCGAAAGTGCAATTTACGTACATCCGCAAGCAGATAGGATTAGAAGAATCTGAATAAAATAAATTTTATGAGAATTTTAAAAAAAATTCATTAATGTCTAATTCACAAGTTAAAATTGAATGAATATTTTAAATTTGTTTTTTATTCGTTTATATATATTCTTTTCATAAAATTTTTATTGTATCTGTAATTGCGAGTACAGTGGTTTGATTGGGTTTTTATTTGGGTTTTCCCCAATCCTTAGCAACAAATGTTGAATCACTTATGTATCACTCAACATATATAAAAGAAACAAAGTGTTCTCTCTTGTGTTTGATAGTTGCGGATTAATTTTTGAGTGGGAGTATTGATATATGTACAAAAATTACCCTGGTAGAAAATTCACCATCTCAAATGGTGAAAAAATTAACGATTGGCCAACTTTCTTAGTCAATTTTTAGCCAGTCACTGGTAAAAAGTTGTCAAAAAAATGGTGAATGATTTAATTTTAAAGTTGAAAAAATTGGAACTTAATTATTAAAATTTACATATATTTATTATATATATATTTTATTTTAACTAATGTTCGATTTTCTTTTAATGTAACTATATATATTATTAATTGTTTCATAAATAAGTTATTTGATTTATCACGCGTGAGCAGATAGTATAGTGCTGCAAACATTTTGCGTGGAGTATAGCTGTTAGGTTATGTATCTATATAGCGACAGCAGATGTTAGCAGAAAAGCGTGATCATAACCTATTTTGCTTAGTAAATATTGAAATAAGAAAAGAAAATATACAGAAAAGAAGGATGTTAAATATATTGATCAATTAATTTTAAATTATAAAGAGCTATACCAGAAAGATCGTTTAAAGAAGAATTTGACAATAATTTGCAAGAATTAGATGAATGTCTTGAAATATACACTGAAGAAGTTAAAAATGATTTTTTTTAACGAAAACTATGAAGACTCAATGTGACATATTAAAGAAATCAAACAATTACAAGTGGGTTGCAGTAAACAATATTGCTCATAAGCATGTTGATGATTTTTTGAAAATATTAGAAGAAAATTTAATTGCTGTTCTGCCCAAGTTTACAAAAATGTATTTAAATTGTAATGTGAAAAGATGGGAAAAAAAATATTTTACTTTTTAAGAATTATTCTCAAATAAATAATATATTGAAATATTATTGTTTAATAATTTATAAATAATTTATTATTTTAAAATTGATAAGTTATAACTTTTCAAATAAAATATTATAATAAAATTAAATATATTCACCATTATTTTGTCAACTTTTCACCATGAAAGGTCGCTAGATAGCAGGATATTTGGCCATGATTTTTAGCAGTTTTTGGCCAAATTGATAAAAAATGGCCTATGCTTGGCCAAAAGATGCTGAAAATTTCTACCAGGGTAATATAATCTTTTAATAAATATTCTTTATATTATTTTAACTAGAAAAAGTAACGTATAAAGACTCCTAAAGTTACATAGAAAATACAAACATATTAAGTTATAATCTCTAAGAACTGTATATACGAAACTGATTGTAACATTCATATATACTCACACACTCATATACTATAAACAAAATAATAATTTAGGATAAGGTCCATAGAGCACAAAGTGCATGGCCATCTAGTTAGTTCAAGTCTAACAGCATAAGAGAGAGCACAAAATAAAGACTTATAAAAATTACTTGTTTGTGCTTTCTGACTACACCTTCTTCCTTTAAATTCCAACAATATGTATATGAAATGTAACCAGTAACATACAAAATATTAATGAATCAGCTTATAATTCAAATTTCCTTTTTATTCACTATATTCTAAGCGAATTAATAGCTGGATTTCCCATATGAAAATAATTTATGTGAAAAACTGTAAATAATAGTAAATAATTGTAAATAAATGTTAAAAAATGTAGGAATTGAGACATAAATAATAGTTATTTACAGTTATTTACTATTATTTATTATTAATTACTATTATTTACAGTTATTTACAGTTATTAACTGTTATTAACTGTTATTTACAGTTATTTACAATTATTTACAATTATTTACAGTTTTTTATAATTATTTACAATTATTCATAATTATTTACAGTTATTCATAATTATTTACAGTTATTTACATTTTCAAAAATTTTTGAATTAGTGGATTATTTAATGTTATTAATAATTATTTATACCCACACAGCATGAAAGAATTTCGAAATAATTTCATGAAATATTACAATAATACGTTGAAAAAATTTAAAAAGGACTTAAAAAGATAACCATATTCTTTTGAAAAGAATTTATGAAATAATACACAGAAAGATTACATAGTCTTTACAAAAATAATACCAAGAAGGAAATGAAAGTTAAAATATGAAATATTACACGAATCCTTTCTAAAAGGACTTTGAAATGACTTCTTGAAAGGAAACAAGAAATAACTCAGAAATCTTCCAAAGATTCTAGTCATGAAATAATTTAGAAAGATTTTCGAAATAATCTAAGGTATTCTTTCAACGAATCATTTCAAGATACTTACAAAAAGCTTTTATGTAATAATTCCAAGCAAGGTTTTGGTAATATTTCAAGTAATCTTACATGAAATAATTTTGAAACCTTTTGAAATAATTCATGAAAGAACTTATCATGACGATAAAAGTTATTACATGAATCCTTACTGAAAGGACTTTGAGAGAACTTCTTGAAAGGAAACAAGAAATAACTCAGAAATCTTCCAAAGATTGTAGTCATGAAATAATTTAGAAAGATTTTTTAAATAATCTAAGGTATTCTTTCAACGAATCATTTCAAGATACTTACAAATAGCTTTTATGTAATAATTCCAAGCAAGGTTTTGGTAATATTTCAAGTAATCTTACATGAAATAATTTTAAAACCTTTTTGAAATAATTCATGAAAGAACTTATCACGACGATAAAAGTTATTACATGAATCCTTACTGAAATGGCTTTGAGAGAACTTCTTGAAAGGAAACAAGAAATAACTCAGAAATCTTCCAAAGATTGTAGTCATGAAATAATTTAGAAAGATTTTTTAAATAATCTAAGGTATTCTTTCAACGAATCATTTCAAGATACTTACAAAAGCTTTTATGTAATAATTCCAAAAGGTTTGTAATATTTCAGTAATCTTACAGAAATAATTTTAAAACCTTTTGAAATAATTCATGAAAGAACACGACGATAAGTAAAAAAACGAACAAACGAATCTCCAGACCACAATAATTAGAGATAAAATCAAGGTATTCTTTCAACGAATCATTTCAAGATACTTACAAAAGCTTTTATGTAATAATTCCAAGCAAGGTTTTGGTAATATTTCAAGTAATCTTACATGAAATAATTTTAAAACCTTTTGAAATAATTCATGAAAGAACTTATCATGACGATAAAAGTTATTACATGAATCCTTACTGAAAGGACTTTAAGAAAACTTCTTGAAAGGAAACAAGAAATAACTCAGAAATCTTCCAAAGATTCCAGTCATAAAATAATTTAGAAAGATTATCAAAATGATCTAAGGTATTCTTTCAACGAATCATTTCAAGATACTTACAAAAAGCTTTTATGTAATAATTCCAAGCAAGGTTTTGGTAATATTTCAAGTAATCTTACATGAAATAATTTTAAAACCTTTTTGAAATAATTCATGAAAGAACTTATCATGACGATAAAAGTTATTACATGAATCCTTACTGAAAGGACTTTGAGAGAACTTCTTGAAAGGAAACAAGAAATAACTCAGAAATCTTCCAAAGATTGTAGTCATGAAATAATTTAGAAAGATTTTTAAATAATCTAAGGTATTCTTTCAACGAATCATTTCAAGATACTTACAAAAAGCTTTTATGTAATAATTCCAAGCAAGGTTTTGGTAATATTTCAAGTAATCTTACATGAAATAATTTTAAA
Source organism: Anastatus disparis (assembly GCA_017163975.1). Lineage (NCBI taxonomy): Eukaryota > Metazoa > Arthropoda > Insecta > Hymenoptera > Eupelmidae > Anastatus > Anastatus disparis. The sequence goes on from JAFFSR010000347.1 coordinate 6,319,513, forward strand.
ACCTTTTGAAATAATTCATGAAAGAACTTATCATGACGATAAAAGTTATTACATGAATCCTTACTGAAAGGACTTTGAGAGAACTTCTTGAAAGGAAACAAGAAATAACTCAGAAATCATCCAACGATTAAAATCAGAAAATAATTTAGAAAGATTTTCGGAATGATCTAAGGTATTCTTTCACCGAATCATTTCAAGATTCATTCAAAAGCTTTTATAAAATAATTCATGTAATATTTTGGTAAAGTCTCAAGAAATCATACATGAAATAATTTTAAAACCTTTTTGAAATAATTCATTAAAGAACTTATCATGACGATAAAAGTTATTACATGAATCCTTACTGAAAGGACTTTAAGAAAACTTCTTGAAAGGAAACAAGAAATAACTCAGAAATCTTCCAAAGATTCCAGTCATAAAATAATTTAGAAAGATTATCAAAATGATCTAAGGTATTCTTTCAACGAATCATTTCAAGATACTTACAAAAAGCTTTTATGTAATAATTCCAAGCAAGGTTTTGGTAATATTTCAAGTAATCTTACATGAAATAATTTTAAAACCTTTTGAAATAATTCATGAAAGAACTTATCATGACGATAAAAGTTATTACATGAATCCTTACTGAAAGGACTTTGAGAGAACTTCTTGAAAGGAAACAAGAAATAACTCAGAAATCTTCCAAAGATTGTAGTCATGAAATAATTTAGAAAGATTTTTTAAATAATCTAAGGTATTCTTTCAACGAATCATTTCAAGATACTTACAAATAGCTTTTATGTAATAATTCCAAGCAAGGTTTTGGTAATATTTCAAGTAATCTTACATGAAATAATTTTAAAACCTTTTTGAAATAATTCATGAAAGAACTTATCATGACGATAAAAGTTATTACATGAATCCTTACTGAAATGGCTTTGAGAGAACTTCTTGAAAGGAAACAAGAAATAACTCAGAAATCTTCCAAAGATTGTAGTCATGAAATAATTTAGAAAGATTTTTTAAATAATCTAAGGTATTCTTTCAACGAATCATTTCAAGATACTTACAAAAAGCTTTTATGTAATAATTCCAAGCAAGGTTTTTGTAATATTTCAAGTAATCTTACATGAAATAATTTTAAAACCTTTTTGAAATAATTCATGAAAGAACTTATCATGACGATAAAAGTTATTACATGAATCCTTACTGAAAGGACTTTGAGAGAACTTCTTGAAAGGAAACAAGAAATAACTCAAAAATCTTCCAAAGATTCTAGTCATGAAATAATTTAGAAAGATTTTCGAAATAATCTAAGGTATTCTTTCAACGAATCATTTCAGGATACTTACAAAAAGTTTTTATGTAATAATTCCAAGCAAGGTTTTAGTAATATTTCAAGTAATCTTACATGAAATAATATTAAAACCTTTTTGAAATAATTCATGAAAGAACTTATCATGACGATAAAAGTTATTACATGAATCCTTACTGAAAGGACTTTGAGAGAACTTCTTGAAAGGAAACAAGAAATAACTCAGAAATCATCCAACGATTAAAATCAGAAAATAATTTAGAAAGATTTTCGGAATGATCTAAGGTATTCTTTCACCGAATCATTTCAAGATTCATTCAAAAAGCTTTTATGAAATAATTCATGTAATATTTTGGTAAAGTCTCAAGAAATCATACATGAAATAATTTTAAAACCTTTTGAAATAATTCATTAAAGAACTTATCATGACGATAAAAGTTATTACATGAATCCTTACTGAAAGGACTTTAAGAAAACTTCTTGAAAGGAAACAAGAAATAACTCAGAAATCTTCCAAAGATTCCAGTCATAAAATAATTTAGAAAGATTATCAAAATGATCTAAGGTATTCTTTCAACGAATCATTTCAAGATACTTACAAAAAGCTTTTATGTAATAATTCCAAGCAAGGTTTTGGTAATATTTCAAGTAATCTTACATGAAATAATTTTAAAACCTTTTGAAATAATTCATGAAAGAACTTATCATGACGATAAAAGTTATTACATGAATCCTTACTGAAAGGACTTTGAGAGAACTTCTTGAAAGGAAACAAGAAATAACTCAGAAATCTTCCAAAGATTGTAGTCATGAAATAATTTAGAAAGATTTTTAAATAATCTAAGGTATTCTTTCAACGAATCATTTCAAGATACTTACAAATAGCTTTTATGTAATAATTCCAAGCAAGGTTTTGGTAATATTTCAAGTAATCTTACATGAAATAATTTTAAAACCTTTTTGAAATAATTCATGAAAGAACTTATCATGACGATAAAAGTTATTACATGAATCCTTACTGAAATGGCTTTGAGAGAACTTCTTGAAAGGAAACAAGAAATAACTCAGAAATCTTCCAAAGATTGTAGTCATGAAATAATTTAGAAAGATTTTTTAAATAATCTAAGGTATTCTTTCAACGAATCATTTCAAGATACTTACAAAAAGCTTTTATGTAATAATTCCAAGCAAGGTTTTTGTAATATTTCAAGTAATCTTACATGAAATAATTTTAAAACCTTTTTGAAATAATTCATGAAAGAATTTATCATGACGATAAAAGTTATTACATGAATTCTTACTGAAAGGACTTTGAGAGAACTTCTTGAAAGGAAACAAGAAATAACTCAAAAATCTTCCAAAGATTCTAGTCATGAAATAATTTAGAAAGATTTTCGAAATAATCTAAGGTATTCTTTCAACGAATCATTTCAAGATACTTACAAAAAGTTTGTATGTAATAATTCCAAGCAAGGTTTTAGTAATATTTCAAGTAATCTTACATGAAATAATATTAAAACCTTTTTGAAATAATTCATGAAAGAACTTATCATGACGATAAAAGTTATTACATGAATCCTTACTGAAAGGACTTTGAGAGAACTTCTTGAAAGGAAACAAGAAATAACTCAGAAATCATCCAACGATTAAAATCAGAAAATAATTTAGAAAGATTTTCGGAATGATCTAAGGTATTCTTTCACCGAATCATTTCAAGATTCATTCAAAAAGCTTTTATGAAATAATTCATGTAATATTTTGGTAAAGTCTCAAGAAATCATACATGAAATAATTTTAAAACCTTTTTGAAATAATTCATTAAAGAACTTATCATGACGATAAAAGTTATTACATGAATCCTTACTGAAAGGACTTTAAGAAAACTTCTTGAAAGGAAACAAGAAATAACTCAGAAATCTTCCAAAGATTCCAGTCATAAAATAATTTAGAAAGATTATCAAAATGATCTAAGGTATTCTTTCAACGAATCATTTCAAGATACTTACAAAAAGCTTTTATGTAATAATTCCAAGCAAGGTTTTGGTAATATTTCAAGTAATCTTACATGAAATAATTTTAAAACCTTATTGAAATAATTCATGAAAGAACTTATCATGACGATAAAAGTTATTACATGAATCCTTACTGAAAGGACTTTGGGAGAACTTCTTGAAAGGAAACAAGAAATAACTCAGAAATCTTCCAAAGATTGTAGTCATGAAATAATTTAGAACAGTCTTAGTTTGCTTGTCGCGCGAGGCAGACGTGTTTATATTTACGGTGCTGAATAGCGGCTAAATAAACGGGGAGCGGTCCTACCGCTGTTACATACGAGCTCAGTGAGCTTGGTAGGAGAATACGAAAAAGTTTAGTAACAAAATGTCTATACAAAATCAACTCAACACAGTGTCACAAGTATCACAAAGTCAGGTAACTGATGAAAGTAACCTAAAGGGCAGTAATTCACAGAAGAAATTCTCTAAAGTTGTAAGTAATAGCTTATATCCGAAGAAAGAACAGGCCATAGTATTAGATACTATTGAAGGAGTCGAACTTATAACATACCTAAAAGGAATAGCCACAAAGACAGCACCAACCAATATAGTTGCATCCTCTAAAATTGCTCAAAACAGATTCTGCTGCTACCTCAACAGTACAGAACTAGTCGAAGATTTAACCAGAGAAGGTAACAATGTAATTGAGATCAATGGCTGTAAATTGAAAATGCGACCGTATATCACCAAGACCAAAAGAGTCATTTTTTCAAATGTACATCCTTGTGTACCCAACGACGAAATTTATAAAAAACTAGAGGAACTGGGAATTGTACCAAGATCTGGCATCAGTAACATAAAGTTAGGATACAACGAAGCCGAATTTTCTCATATACTGAGCTTCCGAAGACAATTATTTATCGATCCGGATGATGTTGTTAAGCTACCTAAGGAATTCACAATAAATTTTGACGATACATTATATCGCGTATACGTTTCCACAGATAAGATCGCATGCTTTATTTGTAAACAAGAAGGCCACACGGCAAAGTATTGCAAGAATGTGAGCGAGAACAACGACTTAGCAGTAAACACACAGACAATACAGAATGAAAAACCTTCGCAATTAAAACCCCAAATTATTACACAGAAAGAAATAACTAACACTACGTTACAATTTAATGGCGTTGAATTATTCAAATCACCGATCAAACGACCTATATCCAGCAGTTCCTCTTCTACTTTGACAAATAATATAGAAGAAGATAAAGAAAAAGATGAAAGCACAAAGACAGTCAAACATGTTTCAAAGAAAATTAGGAAGAACAATCAATCAAAAGTACCGCCAGAAGAACTCGAAGCACAAATAGAAGCAGCTAAGAATGCCATTCCTGATACGACGGTGGCAACATTCCCGATTGATTTTGGCATGTTTTACGAATTTATATGCAAGTCCTATAAGTGCAAGTACACTGAAGCTACAAATTTAGCTGCTAAATATGTTGAAAATAATGCATCACTTATCGTAATGATGGAAGAGGTCTATAAACACATCACTCTCACCGAAGTCAAAAGAAGATTTACACGTTTAAAAAACCACCTACTAGAAAAGGACGACCCACAACATATAGATGGATCAGATATACAGACGGACGAAAGTTCAACAGAAGTTGAACTTGGTAAATAGTGTTAAAATCTTGTATGTATTATCAAATTGATATGTTTATGTATAGCGATTAGTATTTATAGTACACAACTCTCTCTATCTTTATCTTTTATCAGATGGCATCGCGAAATAATATAAGCATAATTAATGAGATAGTAAACGATAATGAATTAAACAGTGACAAACGAACTAGCATCAATAAATTACGTATTAAATATTGGAATGTAAGAAGCGCTATTGATAAGAGGGAAGAGATAGAGAAGGTTTTACAAAATGTTGACGTTCTAATATGCGTAGAATCCTGGCTTAATGAAAATAACAAATTTGAATTTACTTGCTTTAACACAGTCAGGAAGGACAGATTACATAGCAGGGGCGGGGGCATAGTTATACTCGTTCGAAAAACTTATAATTACTATGTAATAAACAACTTAAATAACACAAATAATCAAGTGGAGTTATGTGGGATTAGAATCACAAACATAGCAAAGCCGATTACAATAATCAGCTGTTATAAACCACCAGACATTTCAGTAACGAACAATGATTGGAATTCTATTATTAATAATACTGAGGTAAACGAAAGATGTATACTTGTTGGTGATTTTAACTCACATAACGAAGCTTGGAATTGCGCCCATACGAATAGTGAAGGAAAAAGACTATTTGACGCTATAAATAGTCACAACTTATACTTGCATAACATAGATACATACACTCGTGTTAACATATATAATGGGCAAAAAAGCAACATAGATCTTGTTTTTTCTACAATGGACATTGCCCAGTATTTAAAAGTTAAGGTAACAGATGATTTAATGGGTTCGGATCATTTTCCAATTGATGTATATGTTGACATTGAAAGGACGTATTATGAAAAAAAAACTTTTAAAATACAAACCAAAAGGACGGATTGGGTACAATTGCAAACAAGATTAAATGAGGATAACGAAAAGTTTATGACTAACAATTATGACGAATCTTCGCCCATTGAAAAATACGACTTATTTACTAGTGTTATTACGGAAGCTGTAGCCCACACAGCATGGAATATTTATGGAAGCTTCCTGGAATATTGGCACGGAAGATTTGAAATATTTTAGGAATCTTCCATGGAATATTCCTGTAATATTCGTATGTCCTTGATTCTTCCTAAATTGGAATATTCCATGGAATATTGTTGGAAGATTCCAAGAATATTTCATTGGAAGATTTAGGACATCTCAGATCTTTCATTGAAATATTTCAGGAATCTTGCAGAAATATTTCATGAAATATTCCGTTGGAACATTCATGGAAGATTTCCGGAATATTGGAACGGAAGATTTGAAACATTTCATGAACCTTTCATGGAATATGCACGAAAGATTTAAGGAATCTTTCATGAAATATTCCATGAAATATTTCTGGAAGATTTTAGAAATCTATCGTAAAAAATTACGTGGAATATTTATGGAAGATTCGCAGAATATTGGCACGGACGATTTTGAATATTTCAGGAATCTTCCATGAAATATTCCTTTAATATTCGTATGTCCTTGATTCTTCCTACATTGGAATATTCCATGGAATATTCTTGAGAGATTTCAAGAATATTTCAAAGGAAGGTTTGGGTAATCTCTCATCTTTCATGAAATGTTCCTGGAAGATGTGAAATGCTGTGAGGGGATAGTATATATATTATATAATAACACATTAAACTTATACATCAATACATATACGCATACATAAACATTTAGTTATAAAATCGCATATACATATTCGCTTCGACTGTACACATCAAAGCGCCGATACACTTTCGCTTATATAGTAAGTGAGGTATCTTCCAACCACTTGGGGATAAAACTCCCATTTAACGAACATCCCCCTATCGGCGTCACTGGAAACCTTCCGTAAGTTCCGCGCAACTTTCCAACGAAAACTTCATGGAATCATTCTAGAATCTTGCATGAAATATTCCACTGGAAGATTACTTAAATGTTTCTGTGGAATATTTCGTGGAATATTTATGGAAGATTTATGTAATATTCCGCTGTACGATTTAAAAGTTTTTCGAAATCTTCCAATGAAATGTTTATGGAATCTTTCTGAAATCTTTCATGGAATATTCCACTGGAAGATTACTTAAATCTTTCTGTGGAATATTTCGTGAATTATTTATGGAAGATTTATGTAATATTCCGCTGTACGATTTAAAAGTTTTTCGAAATCGTCCAATGAAATGTTTACGGAATCTTTCTGAAATCTTTCATGGAATATTCTATTGGAAGATTACTTAAATCTTTCTGTGGAATATTTTGTGGAATATTTATGGAAGATTTATGTAATATTCCGCTGTACGATTTAAAAGTTTTTCGAAATCTTCCAATGAAATGTTTATGGAATCTTTCTGAAATCTTTCATGGAATATTTCACCGAAAGATTACTGAAATCTTTCTGTGAAATATTTCGTGGAATATTTATGGAAGATTTATGTAATATTTCGCTGTACGATTTGAAGGTTTTTTGGAATCTTTCAGCGAAAAGTTTATGGAATCTTCCTGGAATCGTCCATGAAATATTTTACTGGAATATTTCATAAACCTTTCATGGAATATTTCATGAAATATTTCAAAAATCTTCCGTGAATATTTCATGGAATATTTCAAAAAAGTTTTTGAACATTCCTTTGAAATATTCCTGAAATATTCCTGGAAGCTTTTAATGGAAGATTCCAATGGAATATTTTGAAATATTCCGTGGAGACTTCCAATAATCTGCATGGAAGGTTCCATTGAAATATTCCAGTGGAATAATTCGAAATATTCCAGTGAAATCTTCCATGCTGTGTGGGAGAGTCATATACACCTAAAAAAAAATAGTTAACCGCAAGAGATACCGTAACCCGGTGGCCTGGTGGGACGTAGATTGCGATCGAATCATAAGGCAAAGAAAAGCTGCATATAAAAAATGGGAGTATACAAAGGATTTATATGACATGACCGAATATAAAAAAATGAGAGCCAAGGCGAAAAGAGTCTTAAAAAACAAGAAAAAAGAAAGCTTCCGCAATTTCGCCGAAACTCTTAACCTCAACGCAAACTTGAAATACACTTGGAATAAATCTAAAATATTAAAGGATAAATGGACCAAAGTCAATCATCAAACTAGATTAGAATTTCAGCAAAATCAAGAAAATATCAGGGATTCATTGTTTAACATGTGCCCCTCATGGATTCCCACAGATCCACACTGGTTACCTGAATCCCATGATAACCAACTTTTTGATCAATCATTTAGCTATTCTGAATTGAACATGGCACTCAGCTCGCGAGGAAATAAATCATCTCCAGGGATGGATGGGATAAATTACGAACTTTTGCGCAACATACCAATTAAGTACCACCTACTATTATTGGATATTTTTAATGAATTTCATACCAAAGAGATATATCCAGAAAGTTGGAAAAACACCTACATCCACTTCGTTGAAAAACCTAATGGTAAAGGGCTACGCCCACTAGCACTAACATCGTGTCTTTGTAAAATATATGAACTAATGATGTCTTATAGACTACGATACTGGATTGAAAAAGAAAACATACTCCCAGATTGCCAAACAGGTTTTCGTAAAGGGCTCTCGTGCGCAGACAATCTGACTGCGTTTAAATTAGAAATCGAAGATGCTATAAACAGTGGTGATCATGTACTCGCCTTGTTCCTTGATGTAAGCGATGCATACAATAATGTAATAGGCGACATACTTCTTTCTAAAATGTCCAATATTGGTTGCTCACGGAAATTGCTTAAATTCGTTAAATTTTTGACATACCAAAGGTATATATACACAGACATCAATTTTAAGCATCCTTATTGCATGTACAAAGGGATACCTCAAGGAGGAGTGCTAAGCCCAATATTGTATTTGCTGTACGTCGCTGATCTTACCCATACGCTACCAACGAACATCAAGACGTTACAATTTGCAGACGATATAGTCGTATTTATGAGAACCAGCAACCAGGAAACTGATAAGATAACCTTGGAAACGACAGCGGGAAAATTAATCGAAAAATTGTCAAATATAGGTCTACAGATTTCACTACAAAAAACGAACTACGTTCATTTCAATAGAGGCGAGATCATACCGGGACACACGCAAATTGCAATACATGATAATGTGATTACATCCAAGAAAGCGGTTAAATTTTTAGGTATATATTTTGATTACGAGCTGTCCTTCGACGAGCATATTAGATACATACAAGCTAAAACTAATAAAGCACTAAATATTATAAAGTTCTTAAGAGGTATTCGATGGGGTGCTCATCCTGCAACGCTTATAACTTTTTACAAAAGCTATGTAAGGTCGATTATTGATTATGGGTGTTTTATATACCTCCCAGTACAGAAGTCAAAACTAATCAAGTTGGAAAGAATCCAATATGCTGCTTTAAGGATGGCATTGGGCATGAGGATGAGCACTCCACTGAATATACTATTGGCTGAAACTAAAATGTTAACCATACTTCAAAGAACCCAAATACTATGTAAAAACTTTCTATTAAAGGCTTTGAGCAATTCTAGATCTATATCGTGCATAACCATTAAAAAATTTGTACCACATATTATTAGCGGCCGTAATAAAAAAATCAATGTTTTAAATGCAGGTATTAAAAATGTAATTGGTATCGAGCATTTGTTATATAAAAATGAATTACTCTCCATTTATAATTATGATTACGAAATAATGAGGCAAAATGTTTTGGTTAACTACGAAATTGGTAGGAATTTACAGAATATGGGTAGTATAAATCAAACTTTTGAAAATATGATTAGAAATGATCATGCTATTAAAATTTTTACGGATGGAAGTAAAGGCTCTAACAGTTTATCTGTGGGTAGTGCTTGTATCTGCCCTGAGCTAGATATATATAAAACAACAAGTAGCAATCCTAAAGCCTCTATATACACGGGTGAATGCTTGGCACTCTTGGATGCTATGGATGTTGCTGTACAGAATAAAAACAGTAATATAAATATTTATACAGATTCACTGAGCGTCGTACAATCACTGAGTAATCCAAGAAACGATGCTAATGTTAACTATAATGTATTTGAAATAAGACAGAAAAATGTCGAATTCTATAAAAATAATAGTAGAAACACTAAATTAACTATATATTGGATTCCGGCTCATAAAGGGATTCATGGGAACGAAACTGCCGATTTATATGCTAAAAAAGCTACAGAGCAACATCCACGGGAACTAAGAGTGCCATTTAACGACCTGAAGCCCTTTTTCAAAAAATTGATTAAAAACGATAGTAAAAAAGAACTCTTAAATCAAGGGCAACAAAAAGGCCGACTGTATTTTCAATTGTATTATAACGATAACGCGCAACCATGGTTTCAAGGGAAAAACCTTACGAGAGAATTTATTGTAATGGTCTGCCGGGCCAGAAGTAGTCACTATAATTTGAATGAATCTCTTGCCAAAATTAATGTAGTTGATAGCGCTGAATGCGAATGCGGTGCTGAGGTACAAGACCTCAATCATGTTTTGTGGCAGTGCCCCGTATATGAGAACCACAGAGCCTCGCTATTAAACAAGCTAAAGAAAATTAAGCAATTACCTCCGTTTGATGTTAAAAGTTTTCTTAGCACACCCAATGTAACAGTTATGCAGATTATTTATAAGTTCATGAAAAATTGTGATATTAAAATATAAAATATAAACAATGTAAAGCCCATACAAACAATGTTAACGTTATTGTAAGCCAATGTAAGTAGAAAAATTTTTTTCTACCTTTTGTATAAATTTATTTCATGTAGCTAAATAGCCTTATGTAATAAGAGTTAATAAAGCTTAAATAAAAAAAAAAAAAAAAAAAAAAAAAAATAATTTAGAAAGATTTTTTAAATAATCTAAGGTATTCTTTCAACGAATCATTTCAAGATACTTACAAATAGCTTTTATGTAATAATTCCAAGCAAGGTTTTGGTAATATTTCAAGTAATCTTACATGAAATAATTTTAAAACCTTTTTGAAATAATTCATGAAAGAACTTATCATGACGATAAAAGTTATTACATGAATCCTTACTGAAAGGACTTTGAGAGAACTTCTTGAAAGGAAACAAGAAATAACTCAAAAATCTTCCAAAGATTCTAGTCATGAAATAATTTAGAAAGATTTTCGAAATAATCTAAGGTATTCTTTCAACGAATCATTTCAATATACTTACAAAAAGCTTTTATGTAATAATTCCAAGCAAGGTTTTGGTAAAATCTCAAGTAATCTTACATGAAATAATTTTAAAACCTTTTTGAAATAATTCATGAAAGAACTTATCATGACGATAAAAGTTATTACATGAATCCTTACTGAAAGGGCTTTGAGAGAACTTATTGAAAGGAAACAAGAAATAACTCAGAAATCTTCCAAAGATTGTAGTCATGAAATAATTTAGAAAGATTTTTTAAATAATCTAAGGTATTCTTTCAACGAATCATTTCAAGATACTTACAAAAGCTTTTATGTAATAATTCCAAGCAAGGTTTTGGTAATATTTCAAGTAATCTTACATGAAATAATTTTAAAACCTTTTTGAAATAATTCATGAAAGAACTTATCATGACGATAAAAGTTATTACATGAATCCTTACTGAAAGGACTTTGAGAGAACTTCTTGAAAGGAAACAAGAAATAACTCAAAAATCTTCCAAAGATTCTAGTCATGAAATAATTTAGAAAGATTTTCGAAATAATCTAAGGTATTCTTTCAACGAATCATTTCAAGATACTTACAAAAAGTTTTTATGTAATAATTCATGCAATATTTTGGTAAAGTCTCAAGAAATCTTACATGAAATAATTTTGAAATCTTTTTGAAATATTTCATGAAATAACTTATGATGAGAATAAAAGTTATTAAATAAATCCTTACTGAAAGGACTTTGAAAAGACTTCTTGAAAGGAAACAAGAAAGAACTCAGAAATCTTCTAACGATTAAAATCAGAAAATAATTTAGAAAGATTTTCGGAATGATCTAAGGTATTCTTTCACCGAATCATTTCAAGATTCATTCAAAAAGCTTTCATGAAATAATTCATGCAATATTTTGGTAAAGTCTCAAGAAATCTTACATGAAATAATTTTGAAATCTTTTTGAAATATTTCATGAAATAACTTATGATAAGAATAAAAGTTCTTACATGAATCCTTACTGAATGGACTTTGAAAGGACTTTATGAAAGAAAACGTGAAAGATAACAGAATCATTTAGAAATATTTTCGGGATTAGTTTATAATTTATCCGCTTGAAGGCGGTATCTCTTATTCTCGCAAGCGGTAAGAGTGCTTCCCGTTTCATATATAAGGAAAATAAGAATCTTAAATGGAAACTATAAATTGTTATGCGTGCGATGTCTGTGTTATGATAACTTCGATTTTAACCGCTGTAAAACTATTCGTAATCCTATGAATAATTATATCATCATATATCCGTTATATATATATGTGTGTGTGTGTGTATTGATTCTAAATTGATTCTTAAATAATACAGGAAAGAATAAAATTTCTAGATTTTTACACGTCTCTCAACTAAAGATAGATGAAAAGATTAATGCATTATTACTAAAAGAATTCATGGATCCTTACAGAATTCTTTCATTGAAAGGATTCTGTAATAATTCTATGTCCGAGGTATATTTCTTTCAGAAATAATACAATGAAATATTTTTAAAATATTTTATATCATTCTTACAGAATACTTTCAATGAAAGATGTATGAAAAGATTTAAGAATTATTACCAAAAGAATTCATGGATCCTTACAGAATTCTTTTATTGAAAGGATTCTGTAATAATTCTATGTCCGAGATTTATTCCTTTTAGAAATAATACAATGAAATATTTTAAAAATATTTCATATTATTCTTACAGAATCCTTTCAATGGAAGATGTATGAAAAGATTTACGAATTATTACCAAAAGAATTCATGGATTCTTACAGAATTCTTTCATTGAAAGGATTCTGTAATAATTCTATGTCCGAGGTATATTCCTTTTAGAAATAATACAATGAAATATTTTAAAAATATTTCATATTATTCTTACAGAATCCTTTCAATGGAAGATGTATGAAAAGATTTACGAATTATTACCAAAAGAATTCATGGATCCTTACAGAATTCTTCCATTGAAAGGATTTTGAAATGACTTGTGAATTCTTTATGAAATATTTTTATGTATTATTTTTAAAAGAATAATACCTCGGACATAGAATTATTTCAGAATCCTTTCAGTGAAATATTTCTGAAAGATTGTAGTCTTTTTATGAATCCTTTCAGAATCCTTTCAAAGTCCTTTCATGCTGTATGGGTAATTATTTATAGTTATTTACAGTTATTTACAGTTATTTATAATTATTTACAACTATTTACAATTTTCCATAGTTTTTTACAATTATTTACAGTTATTCACATTTTTAAAAATTTTCGCCTATATATAAAATTATTGAATAAATTCGTGATAATTTTCGAAAATGTAAATAACTGCAAATAATTGTAAAAAACTACAAATAATCGTAAATAACTGTAAATAATTGTGAAAAAAGTGAATAAATGTAAATAACTGTAAATAAATATAAATAACTGCAAATAAGTGTAAATAACAGTTAATAAGTGTAAATAACAGTTAATAACTGTAAATAACAGTAAATAATTGTAAATAATTGTAAATAACTGTTATTTATGTCTCAATTCCCACATTTTTTAACACTTTTCTACAGTTATTTACAGTTATTTACATTTATTTACATTTATTTACATTTATTTACAGTTATTAACAGTTATTTACAATTATATCCAAAAATTTTTTCCATATGGGTTATTTTATTAAGTAATAATCACTTATTTTGAGTAAAATTTTTTCATAATAACATTTAATTTTAAAATAATTGAAATGTTACTTAAAATAATTTCTTACCTTATTTCACAATTTATTAATTAATTATTATTAATTAATTATTGATTGATTATTATCAACCTATTGACTCATCGACCGATCAAGCTATCGATAGATTCATATATCCACCCATCAACCCATTGATTTATCAACCCATCGACCGATTAATTCATAAATATAACAACCCAAAATAACATAGATTTATATTCAACTCAACTATTTATCAACTTATTGATCTATCATTTCATTAATCCAACGGTCCATCAACGAACCAATCAACTTTTTCCTCACGTATTAATCTATCAATCCATTGACCCATATATTCGTCGACCCTTTGAATATCTCACTCAGCTGAGTCCTTTATCAAAAAACTTATTTATTTTCTTTATTAATTTCATAATTTTGTAAATAATTAAATGCATTTTTATTATATATATAAAATTTTAAAAATCGATGTTTTAAGTTCTTTCTTTTAACACACACACATATATATATATATATATATATATATATATATATATATATCCTTCTTAAAAAAATGATGAGCCGCCATGTTGAAGCATCCAAAGATCGAATCCTGATTGGTCGATATAGAATAGGCGCCAAAAATTAAATTTCAAAGAGTTTAGATTTTTTAAATAAATAAAAATTAATTTCTAGGCATTGTTTTTTTAAATATAATAGAAGTAACTCAATTAAAATAGAATAAGAATATTTTATTTTAAACCAAGCAATATTATTTATGTATATAACCAATGTATAGTTTAATGATAAAATATATAACCATGAGCACAAGCAAGGTGACTACCTTTTATTTAAAAATTCCAGTAAAATTGTAAAGACATCAAATAATATAACAATTCAGATAAGTAATTTATTCCTTTATTGCATAAGTATTGCTTAATGCAGGTACAATATGTATATATTTTTAATTGTTTTTCATTTAAAAATAAGTATAGTAACAGCAATTAATGAAGGTTTGAGGTTATGAAGGTTTGACGTTATGAAAGTTTTATTATTTTATATTTCTTTTACTCAGATTAAAAATCATCAAAGTACCAAAAAAAAGTAATATATTTAAGTAATGTTTTAAAGATAAATTTGTGCACATTTTAATAAAAAAAATAAGGTTAGAATGAATCAAGATCAAAATTTACTGATAACAATGGATGATACAATTGACGAACAAACTGTATATCTATTTTTAATGAAAATTTAAAGAATCTACTTATACGAGTGTGCTATTTCATAATATACAATACTATTTAGTTAAACTTATTATATTAAATATTAATACATAAATAAATAGAAGTATAAAATGTGTGTTTTCAGTAAATGTAGTTTGAAAATAATTTGAACACTGATAAAAGTATGACTACGATAGGCAGCTTTGTTATAGATTAACATAAAATTTGTGTTACAGTTGACGAACAAGCTATATGTCTATTTTTAATGAAAATTTGAATAATTTACTTATTCATTTTATATAAGTGTGCTATTTTATGATATACGATGAATTAATATTTAATATAATGTATTTAACTGAATAGTTTGCTTATACGAGTGAGTTATTTTATTATATACATTACTATTTAACTAAATATTAATACATGAAATTAAAAATAGAAAAACAATTTATGTTTTAATGAATAAAGCTTAAAAATAATTAACATGCTGATAAAATTATAACTATAGTAAGCATCCTTTTTATATATTTGTATATATAAAATTTGCATTACAGTTGACAAACAAGCCATATGACTATATTTTCAATAAAAATTTGAATATTTACTAATATAGATGTGTTATATTTTATAATATAAAATGAATTAATATTTAATATAATATATTTAACTGATTACTTTACTTATACAGATGGGTTATTTTATAATATACAGACATAAGCTGAAATAACTTGGGCGCCTATGCACTTTCTACTCAACTGTAGTTATGTGAGCTATCAGACCTGAGTTTCAGTCTGAAAAAAATCAGATTTAAATGTAATTGATAATTTTTTGTTATTATAATATTAACTAATAAAACTTCTTTTTAGCTTAAATATACATTAAATAAAAAAGTTTGATCCATGAATAGTTTTAAAAACCCTTATCTGATGCTTAAAATCCTTTTGATTAGTTAAAAACTTGATTTTGTTTATTTAATAACACTATTTAAAATGAAATAATGTTGTATGTGTATCATATCTTAAGATTTATGAGTTATAAATATATTTTAATACACTTCTACTTTCTCATAAAGAAAACATTGTATCAATAAAAAAATTTGTTCTATTTTTTTATTAATTTGTACATATTCAGACTCGTGGAAAAAAGTGGTTTCCACCCTGTTAAAAAAAATCAGGCGAGAAATCACCTGATTTCTTAGGTGATTTATCATGCCAAAATCTCATGTAATGATCTCTCACCTGATTTTTTTTTTGTAGGGCAGAAAATGTCTGTATGTATGTGTGTGTGTGTATGTACTCATTACGTCAATTAGATCTCGAAAAGTACTCGACAGATTTCCTTCAAATTTTGCATACAATTTATTTTTTTGTCTAACGGGTACGGAAGCTATTGAAAACTGGTTTTCTTGGCACAGTTTTAATTTTAGAACAATTCAAAACATTTTTTTTCAATTCTAATTTTTAATTTTTTTTTTGTATTACGTCAATTAGATCTCGAAAAGTACTCGACAGATTTCCTTCAAATTTTGCATACAATTTATATTTTTGTCTAACTGGTACGGAAGCTATTGAAAACTGGTTTTCTTGGCATAGTTTTAATTTTAGAACAATTCAAAACATTTTTTTTCAATTCTAATTTTTAATTTTTTTTTGTATTTTACTTTAAGTACTCGATGGATTTGCTCTAAAATTTGCTTGGAAATTATTTGAGACTACCAAAAGAAAAACTTCTGAAAACTGATGGGTGGGGCTCGAACATTAGAATGTTTTTTATTTAATTAACATTTATTTAGAAGTTCATATAAATTATGTGCATATCGAGACTCTTCATTTATTCATTTTAGAAGTTTTAATTTTAGATAATTTTGTAAAATTTTAAAAAAAAATTCATTTTTCTTTTATTTTACCCTGGTAGAAAATAGACCATCCAAAAATGACCATTAGTCATTTATTAGTCATTTTTTTATGACTAATTTTTTAATCACAAAATGACCAAAATATGGCGAAATTGCTAATATATATAGATATATACTTTATGCAAATAAATTTATAGATATATTTCTTTTCTTCAACGAAGAGATTTTCTTTACAAAAATTAACTTGCTAATACGGTAAAGTTAAAACGGATCACAAAAAGCCTAAAAATTATGTTACAGCGTAATAAAAATGACAGAGACTTTAAATAAATATTTTAGAGATTTAAGGTTAGTCCTCAGGCTGCCATGACTCTGTTTTAACCTTACCTTGCAAGTACGCTAAAAGAGAGTGAGAGAGGAAGAGAAAACGAGGAAGAGAGAAAAAGCGTTAGAGTTTCCAAAAATTGAGAGAACTGCAAAACAGACACAAATTAATAAATTAGTTCATTTTTTGAAAAGTACGGAGTTTTCAAATAAGAAAAGAAAATTTAAAAAAAAGGAAGAAAATAGACTAATGTATCATCAAGTCAATAAGTTTAACAAGTCTATTGGAGAAGAGTAGGAAAGTGTAAAATTTGAGATTATTAAAAACAGTGTAAACAATGGTTGCAGTGAGAATGAATTAACTGTTGAAGAAAGCTGTAATATAGTTCTCAAGACTGTGATTTAGAAAAAATTTGTCAACCACACTAACTGATGTAATATCGTGAATGGGATACATAAATTTAATTTTTTCATCAAACTCGTTTCTCATTAAAAATAATTGATAAAAGTTATATTGTGGTTACAAATTTTATTTAATATTAATATTGTTTCATAGTTTAGTATAATATTTAATAATGAAAATAAATTAATGTATTATCTATTATAATAATATAATAAAATGATTGATCATATTCATAACAGTTTTTGACTATTAACCGTCGTCAATAAGCGGATAAATTGGTCATTTTCTGATTAATATTAGTCATTTCTTGGTCATTTTTTCTAAAACTGGTCAAAATATGACCAAATAATAGTGAAATTTTCTACCAGGGTACGTAAATTACTCTATAGATTTGCCCCAAAATTCGCATGCAAGTTATCCGCTATTGTCGGAAGAAAAAAATTTTTTAAAACTAATTTTCTTAGCGCAGTTTCAATTTTAGAGCATTTTGAAAATTTTGAAAAAATTTTTATTTGAAACCACTTTTTTCGACTCCCGGAGTCTAAATATGTACAAATTAACGAAAAAATAGAAAAAATTTTTTCACCGATACAATAATTTTTCTTTGAGAAAGCAAAATGAAATCAAAATACTCTAACACAATGAGCTCTATGAGAAAGCATTACACTAAAGCACTTGGCAGCATTTTTGTAAATGCTTAAGTTCAAATAAATGTAATAGATATATTTATTATTACCTATAATGCGGTTATGAAGTAGCTAAGTAAAGTCATTTATTTAATAGTCATTAAATATATAAAGATGAAAAAGATGCTTTTGTAATTTTAAATAATGAGGGATTTTTAAACTCTTATAACCAATAATAGTATTTAAAAATTTAATTTACTGCAATATTTAATTTAATTTAATGCTATCCAAACTAAAGATGTGACGCATATAATAATTAGTGAAAACAATTTTATATGAATGAGTTGAAACAAAATTTAATGCAAGTAAAAAATAAAATGTTTTTTTTTGTGAAAAACTTTTTGATTCTTTATTGCAAAATTTATATTATTTTCATACATTATTTTAAAACTCGGAAATTGATAGTGATGAAAATCATTAAGGGGAATCATCATACCGACATAGAGTTCTACCTTATCTACATTTGAATTATGCATTTTAATAAAAATTTAATTATTTATGACTAAAATTCGTAGAAGAGGCACATTCTTAACATTCTAAAGAGTTAATTGCAATGTTAAAAGACAGTATAAGAGTGAAAATGAAGTCGAAAACTGCAAAATACGATTAACTTTCCAATGTAGTAATGAAAAATCGTATTTTGCAGTTTTCGACTTTATTTTCACTCTTTTACTGTCTTTTAACGTTGCAATTAATTCTTTAGAATGTTAAGAATGTGCCTCTTCTATGAATTTTAATCATAAATAATTAAATTTTTATTAAAATGCATAATTCAAATGTAGATAAGGTAGAACTCTAAGTCGGTATGATGATTCCCCTTAATGAATCAGATGAAATGTTTCTTCTAGAATATTTAAATTCTTTTAATCCTTCCAGTAAATTAAATTTAAGAGAAAAATTTATTGTAATGCTTATAAGAAATATAAGTATTAATAAAGGTTCATGCAATTGGGATCTGACATGGGGGCGTGGTCTAAGCTAAGATGGCGTACCATAGTATACAATTTACATTGTCATATATGGAGCAAGTACCTGTTTTTGTTAATTATGAATATTTCTGTACTGTTGGGCAGATACTAATCCTACCAAACGTTATTTTATAAAAGATGAACAAGTTTTCAGAGCAGGACATATAATAAAATACGTTAAAAATAACAAAAATATCGGTGATATAATAACCTTTTCACGCAAGACATACAAGAACATACAAGTCGCATCAACGAACGCTTTCTGCTTGTATGCTACTATTCGTTCAGATTTTATCCACCAGAGAGCGTCTGGTCTATGTCAGATCCCAATAGTGCGAGATTGCAAATTTTAGAATTTTCTAATCATTTATTAAAATGTAAAATTTTGACGGGTGGTATAAGATAATATTTTTCCAAACCGTAGTAGATTATATTGTGAAAATGAATATTCCTTTTACATTTAAAAGAACGTAATTTTCATGTGAATTATCTTTTGCTATGACGATTAATAAATTACGTGGAGAAACGTTTGATAATATAATTATTGTTTTAAGGAACTGAACACGGTTAAAAACAATTGTGTAGTCTGTTAACTTTTATTTTCTGTTACTTAATTGTCTGTTGAAGTAACAAACAAGGATGTGACGATTTAACAGACTTTATGTCAGTTGATTCTGAAAATGTCCGTAACAAACGATTAAAACAGATAGTCCAGGGGCAAACTACATAAGTCTTGGTCGATCGAGGTCCTCAATTCTACCCAGGTTTTTTTTATGTATTTTTGACCTGCTGAGTCCGAATTTTTTGGGTAGAATGTCTGAAAATGGCGCATTTAATAATTATTAACAATTTTCATAAACAAATTATAAAAATGCAATTAAAAAAAAATTTTTATCATATTTTTTTAGTTTATTTTAAGTAAAAAAGGTTCTCATGAACATATGTCTAAAATGCACCGAATCGGCAGAAAACAAATTGCAAAGTTTGAAAAAACGCGATTTTTTATAAATACGGTCGCTAACTACTGTAATCTTTAAGTTTATATTTTAACAAACAATTTAAGCTATTGTGAGTTAAAATGAAATCAGTAGAAGCTGAGCTATAGGCTGTCAAAGTTTTGAAAAATCGCGTTTTTTCAAACTGCGATTTTTTTGCCGATTCAGTTCATTTTAGCAATATGTTCATGAGAACCTTTTTACTCAAAATGACCTAAAAAATATCATAATTTTTTTTTTTTTTCGAAAAAACGTATTATTATAATTTGTTTATAAAAATTGTTAATAATTATTAAAATTATATCATTGTAAATGCCACGAAAGCTATTAGACAACGAATATCATATTATAAACGAATATAATATTGTATAAGATATAATAAAAAACGTTCTTTCTAATATTTCTTGAGTTCTTGTACATTTATTAATTTAAACGTGAATTTAAAAAAATAAAACTATATATAAAACGTGTATGTATGTGTACGGAAAACAAGACCAAAAAAAGTTTTAGTACATTGACAGACAATGTCTGTAATTTATAAGTAAAATTTTAACAGACATTTGTTTGTTAAATCCTTTAAAGACATTTTGTTTGTTAAAGTAACACACATTTTTGTCTATTAACTGGTTTTAACAGACTTTGTCTTTGATATTTCTAACTGTGAATAAACTAATAGCAGCAGCTGTTTCAATTTTTCTTCATTTCTATAAGAGAAAAAACAACTTTTCTCCTCTATTTTTTAGAGAGGCCACTTCAGGTGCTAAAACATAAAATTTAATAACAACCGATAACAGTTTCTTAATGATTAAAAATTTCTAAATTCATCAACAATACATTAAAAAAACATCACCTAAAACAATACATTTTAGGCGTAACAATAAAAATAAAAAATGAAACTTACAAGTATTAAATATGTGGTATTACATAACTATTTTTGTTTTATAAAAATATATAATAATAGATATTTCTATTAATAATAAAAATTTTCGCAATCTAATATGCGTCGTCATGATCTACGTGACATTATGAAGTGAAGCGTGTAGCTGCAAAGGTGGCTATCTCCATTTTTTCCGAATTCATTTTTATTGCATTTTCGTATACAGAACATTAAAATTTATCATGAAAAAATCATATGGGACCAAAATATAGGTATAGTCTTTTTTTATGAAATGAAAAAAATATGGTGTATTGCAAAATACACTGACTTTTAAGTATAAGTACAGCAGAAAATGTTATTTCTTGAAAAAAATTTTTTGGAGATAACTACTTTTGCAGCTATACGCTTCAAGTATAAGTTATTCCAACGAATATAGACGCTGATAGAAGCGTACTCTTAAATGGGAAATTTCTGCCAAAAATGAGTTGATTCTGTTACCCAGCTACTTGGGGACGCCATCAAATCCCATGTATTTTTATATCTATATATATATCATATATATAGCACATTTTTCATATGTATAGATATACAAACAATGTTGAAGTGTTACCCAGGCTTTCGGACGAAAAATGTAACCCAGAAGAATCCTTCTATAAGCGTCTATCTTCTTTGGTTATACAAATCTTTAACATAGGTAATTTAGGTGAGTTACGTATGTACCAGGTTCAGGAGGAGTCACAGTTTATTCAAGTGATTCCCATTACATGATTGTAGAAGAGCGGAAACTATGATGATTATAGGTTATAGCTATGGAGATAATTTTCATTGTATATCACTTTTATTGATTTTGATGGCTATACCATTACTTATGCTAATTAATATGTATTTAATTATTCATCTAATTCAAAACTTTTTCATTGTTCAACAAGTTTTCTACAAGATGTTTTTTTAAAATCTATAACCATTGTTTTTATATACGCTGGATTATGAAATTTTAAAAATTTCATTAGAAAATAATTTATTTTATATACTGAACTATCTAAGATTAAAGAAAAAAATTTGCAATACTATTGGTTGATTGCATTTTTTTTTAAACCGAGAAAGCAGAAATGCTGTTACTCGATGCAACTTTTTTATGTAAACCGTGCGAGAATTTATATATAGATCCAATTAAAATTTTGTCTATTTTTCAAGCATATTTTTTTTAAATAATTCATTTATAAAAACAATTGAAAATTAAGGCGACTACGGAAGTTCGGTTGGATTTCATTTTGTAGTTTACAAATTACTCTTTCAGTTTCTAAAATTTTTTGGATTTTTTAATTTTCCACCATTTATTGTAATCCGTAGAATGATGGAAAATTAGAAAATCTGAAAAATTTTACATATTGAAAGTGTAATTTTGATACTCAAAAATAAAACCTAACCTAAAATCCGAAGTCGCCTTAAATATTACTAGTGATTAATCATTCAATATTTTCTTAGATAAGTATTGCACAAAGAAATTTTAATAAAATGTAATTAAGTGAAGCATAACGAAAATAATTGAATATGCCTTTAAGCGGCCAGAAACTTTCTTTACGAAAACTATTTTAAAATGATAAAACTAATCTATAAACATTTAGTATCTACCCTTCAAAGTAATATAAAAATATTTTAAATATGTATTTTTTTACCATACTTTTTTAAAATTTACAAAAATATTGATTTTAAAAAAGAATATTCCAAACTAATCTGTTGAATATAAAATAGAAATTTGAAAAAAAATATACCTCGATCATGTTCTACCAACTAAGAAAAAAGTAACTTTGGGTAGGGTAACTGAAGGCATTATTGCGGCTTTTCGGAGGAGGTGTACTTTAATTGAAAAAAAATGACTTTAATACCATGAAACCGAACTCTGTTTTTCTTAAAATCATTGAATATGTTGTTGTAAACTTATAAAAATTTTTTTGAATTTAAAAAAAAGTATTTATGTCAATTTAATATTAAAAATAAAAAGACGAGGCGATTGCTGTTATTCATTGCGGATTGAAGCTATTACTACGAATGTATTATTACGAATGAAGGTATTTTCGCGGTGGTATTATTGATGACTGAAAAAATTTGATGTAGGAAGTAGCTGTGAGTTTGTTAGCTATTTAAAATGTAACTACAGTTCTCAATTAATAATTTACAGACAAGAATAATAAAGTTTATTTGATACATATTAATTACAACTGTTTTTGTACTTAAATAATATTAAAGGTTTATTTACAATTATTTACTGTTATTTACACTTATTTACAGTTATTAACTGTTATTTACACTTATTAATTGTTATTTACACTTATTTGCAGTTATTTATATTTATTTGCAGTTATTTACATTTATTCACTTTTTTCACAATTATTTACAGTTATTTACTATTATTTATAGTTTTTTACAATTATTTGCAGTTATTTACATTTTCGAAAATTATCACAAATTTATTCAATAATTTTATATATAGGCGAAAATTTTTAAAAATGTGAATAACTGTAAATAATTGTAAAAAACTATGGAAAATTGTAAATAGTTGTAAATAATTATAAATAACTGTAAATAACTGTAAAAAACTGTAAATAACTGTAAATAACTATAAATAATTGTAAATAATTATTAATAACATTAAATTATCCACTAATTCAAAAATTTTTGAAAATGTAAATAACTGTAAATAATTATGAATAACTGTAAATAATTATGAATAATTGTAAATAATTATAAAAAACTCTAAATAATTGTAAATAATTGTAAATAACTGTAAATAACAGTTAATAACAGTTAATAACTGTAAATAACTGTAAATAATAGTAATTAATAATAAATAATAGTAAATAACTGTAAATAACTATTATTTATGTCTCAATTCCTACATTTTTTAACAGTTATTTACAATTATTTACTATTATTTACAGTTTTTCACATAAATTATTTCCATATGGGTACTTATTGATGTATTATCTAGTACACTACAATACTTATTATTAATATTAAATTCTTCTTTTCCTCGCAGTGAAAATAAATCTTCATTACAGACTAAATCTAAAATTGGTAAATTCTCTCCTTCAATCTTTTCTTTTTTAATTTCTACCTCAGTCTTTTTATTTATTATTTCAATTGGTAAGGCCATCACATCAAAAAAATCATCTACTGCTAAAGTTTCATACATATCTACATTATAGCTAACCTGAAATTTCATGAAATGTTCTTTTAAAAATATAATAAATAGTACATGTGATGAAAATCTTCAATTTATCTAAAATATTCAAATACAAATATTTTCTCATACAAAATTATTATCTTAATAAACTAAACAATAAAAAATTTAGTGAACATAATTATGAGTTAATATTTTTAAAGAAATTTAACTTTTATAACTTATTGTTAAATTATAGATATAAATTTAAAAAATAAATTTATTTACTTTATTACTGTCAGTATCGACAGACTCAGATATCACTTCTATAGTTTCATATTTGTTAGTCGATGAAAAAACAGTATTTTTGAAATTGTCATCATCATTTGTAATTGGCTTATTCACATCTTGACTGTTTTTAATAATCAATGGTGGATTGTTGTATTCATCGTATACTGGCAGAGGACTAGATTCATATAAAGGATGACTGTATTGCTTATCCAAAGGTGGAAGGTTGTGTTGTTTATTCGATGATGGATCATTTTCCTTGATTTTATAATTATTATTTGCAACAAATTTATTAATGCTCATCGGATCATCATGGCTCAATAGATTGTCTTCATTTTCATATAACTCATTCTAAAATAGAATAAATATAAAAATCAGTATGCTAGTGTATATATTTATATATATTTTACAAAAAATAATACAAACCTTTAAACGTATAACATTTACTGTTTGTGTAGAAGTATTTGTTGTTTCAGGATAAGATAGGCTATACCAAATATGAAATAGATTTTTGTCTGCTTCTGCACCTTTCCAAACTGGATGAATATTCATTTTAAATGCACTTAATTGAGAGTAATTTAATAAACTTTCAATGACTTCTAATTTATTGACATCTTCTATGCTGCTCTTGCTAACGTCATTAGACACTTGTTCACTTTTATTTTCTCTTTCAATCATACGAAGAACTTTATTATAGTCTATTGCATTTGCATCTAATGGGTGAAGTCCACACTTAGCAAATCCATTTTTAAGACTCTTTTTAACATCAATTGATTTAATTGTTTTTTCAAGGAGTGGTGCAAATTGATATTTATGTATACTAATGGTTACTGCACGGAAAAAAGTTTTCACCTTAAAAACTAGTGCTAAATAATAGAAGGTTAAAATTGCGTGTTTTATAATGAAAAAAACCATGACAGTATCATTTTAATCAATGCTAGTTTTACTATTTTACCTTCTAAGGTCCAGCACATTGATTTTCAATGACTAGCACGGTTTTTTCCAGTGCCAACATCAAAATTTCAGTTCTGCGCAACAGAGAAATTCTTAATGCATGGTATCAGTTTTTTCACAAAATCAACTTATTACTATCATAAATAATCTTTCAAGCCAGTTATATATTTTATTTGTGCTGTCAATAGAGCGAAAAAAATTAATGCCATTCATTACTTTAGAACACACTAGCATTGGAATTTAAACATCTAATCGAATTTAGCATTAGTTTTACCGGTGAAAACTTTTTTCCGTGTGATGTCCTACAGTGCTCTTGATAAGTTTTCAGCCATTCCAATTTCAATGTTTTAAAAAAAGCCACATCCAAGGGCTGTAATACATATGTAGAATTAGGATACAAAGCTACTAGTATAATGTCATGACTCGAACAAAATTCACTAAGACTGATAGTCATGTGAGAGGAGTGTCCATCAAGGAAAAACACAACTGGACGTTTTATCTTTTTAACTGTTAACCATGGTTCAAAACAGTTTGCTATATACTCATAAAAATTTTTACCAGTCATCCATCCATTGTCTGATACGTCAAATTGAAAGTCTAGAGGAGCCATAGCTGCAGCATTATTAGGTAAAAATTTTCCAGAAAAAAGTACAAAAGTGGGTGCAAGATCTCCTGCAGCATTACCTGTCATTAAGACAGTAAGAGTTTCTTTCTCATTATTGCCTACTACTCTATATACGTTTTTATTCCCTTTTCCAGCTAAAACAAGTGATGATTTAGGATTGAGGGGTATACCATACAAAATATATTTATTCACACTATTATCAGTTGTAATTAACAGTAATTATTGATTTATTTTTATGATATTAAAGTACATACCAGTTTCATCAGAATTAAAAATCCTATCTGCATCTATATCTAAAAGTTGTTTAGTATCAAGATAACTTGAAATTATCTGCAAACCATTCTCTTATACTTCTTTCTGAAATATTTGCACGATTCAATGATACATTTTCAGATATTCGTTTCGAAATCTGTGGATTTCTTTTCATGAATCCTTCAAACCAATACCTTCCAGGCATATTATTTTTGAAGGGAGTTATTTTTTTGTGATTGTCACATATAATTTTAACATTTAAAAGTAACTCATTTTTTCCTACTGGGAAACCTCGTTTGCTGCATTCAATAATCCAATTAGCTATTTTTTCCTCTTCTTCAGCAGATAAAACTGGCGATGGTCCAGGCTTCTTATCAGAAAAACGTCCACTTTTCTTTGTTCTTAGAGTAGATTCAGGTATACTGTACTTCCTTGCCGCTGCAGCGATGCTCTCTCCTTCTTCTATTTCTACCAAAGCCGAAGAAACACTTGTTTTGTCATAACACATACGCTTCTTTTTAGGTTGTTTTACATTTTTTTCTGATTTGGCTTTTCTTTTATTACTCATTTTCTACAAAGTAAGTCACGATTTTCGATAGCACATGCATTATCGTTATATTCGTAAAAGAGGTTATGTCAGTCAGCTGGTCTACCGCAATAATACTAATATTCATCTGAAACGGTGCAGGTGACGCTACGTCTTTAATAATTTATTTTAAAAATTATAAAAAAATATTTTCTTACTGATTTCTGGAAAGCTGATGCAATTTCCTACATGAAAATTAATTTACAGTAAGTTTTTAATTTTAATCGTATAATTAAATAGAAATTTCTTTTTCGATACATTACATAGATTTTCAATATTTTTTCACGGGGAATCAAGGCGTTAATATTCAAATTAGTATAAATAATCAAATAAGTATTCAATTTCAATTATTCACTAGTAATTAAATAGATAAGGTTTTAAATTAATATTACGAATTTTTTGGATTAAATTAGTAATTAAATTTATTAATTTTTTTACATCAACAGAAATGTCGTAATAATACCTGCGCCGTAGAAATACCTTCATTTACCCTATAATTAAAAATTACAACTATTATTATCATTCCCTTTTTTCAGTTCCCAATAGAGTAAATTTTGTACAAAACTCGCAGTTGTTATTTTGCTTTATTTCTTGTGCTTTTTTTAACAATACAATTACATTATATCATTTTTACAATTGTTTATAATAAAGGTATCCTAGCTTAACATGATCAAGAGTTTTGACAAATATGCATTAATTATTGTGAGCTTGGCATCAATTTGAATTTTCAAATTTCTTTTAATTAACAAATGAATCATGGATTGCTAGGCAACGAACATAACAAAGTTATAAAAATTGCACTAAAATCATTTATCAATGTTAGATCATTTAGTAATGTTTTATTTATTGTAATATAAATAATAAATTTTTTTATCTAATAAAATGTTTAAAGATCATTCCAAAAAAAAAAACAAAAAAAGAGAAAAAAGAGAGAAACTTAAGCAATCAAACAAATAATAAAATGTTTAAAGATCATTCCAACAAAAAAAAACAAAAAAAGAAAAAAAAAGAGAGAGACTTAAACATATAGACTTGTGTATACTATAGCATAAAAAATTACCCGAGTAACCTTTTCACTTCGGCGTGCAGAGGGCCCGAAGTCGGTGCCGAATCACCCTCAGTGGCACCGAAACTCTTGCCGAATTGTCGCCACAGTGGCACCACATCGGCGTGAGGCGTGGCGGCGAAACGGGGCCCTGAGAGGGCAGCCGAATCTAGCTTATAAAATCATAGAATTGAACGTAATTTATGTACAATTATCTATATAAAAAAACAGCTGATTTCCAATGGTAACCGATCGATTGATTGTTCAAGCAACTGACTACTTTTTAAAATAGTTTCCATTAGTAAAAAAATTTAAGTAACTTGAGTTATTCGAATTATTCGAGTAACACTAGTTATTCGAGTTCATATTTTTGTCGAGTACCTAACTCGAACTTGAAGAAAAAATTACTCGCGAGTACTCGACAATTGAGTACTCACACTTGAAGGCGTATTCGAGTTTTCATTCCAAGTACTCGAAAAAAATATGAATTACTCGAATTACTCGAGTACTCGAAAAAATATGAATTACTCGAATTACTCGAATTACTCGAGTACACGAAAAAAATATGAATTTCTGAATTCACTTGAGCACTCAAAAAAATATGAATTAATCGAATAAATCGAGTATTCGAAAAAATATAAATTACTCGAGTACTCGAGAAAATATAAATTACTCGACAAAATATGAAGAACTTGAGTTACTCGAATAACTATAGTTAATTTATCAATTATATTATCTGTGGTATTCATCAGTTTTTTATTATATTTTTATCAATTGGTTTTAGGTTGTATTTGTCCGTGTATTCGGGCGGAATTTCGGAATCAATTTTTAACGAGTTCAGGTCGAGTCCAAAGAAAATCATTTTTATTAATTCAATCACTCATATTTAATTTTCAATTAAAATAATGTTTTATCATAGCATGAAAATACAATAAAGAATATTTCGAGGTTATGTAAGATACACATCGATATTATGACAAAATCTATACGATTTTCGGCTAGCCATCATAGGACCACGCTCGCCACCACGCCTCACCCATTCGGTGGCCCGACCTCGGCAGCCGAAGATGGCCCAACTGAGAGAAGTTGGTTGCCGTAATAAAAAGGTTACTCGGGTAATGTAAAATTTTACATCATAATCTTAACGTGTAAAGTAATATTTATCGTTTTTTATATACGCTAAAATAACGTTAAAAATAATAATGTATAGAGCGAAGTGTCATAGTACATAAAAAGAATTATTTTTTGAAATAATTCAACTCATTTTTTGTTTACGATAATCATTTATCTCAATGATTCAAGCTTTTGAAGGCTAGTAATACTTGAGTTTTACGCTTTATGAATATGTCTTTGTGTTATCTGTACAAATTTTTTTATTTTCTCGATGCGATGCATAATTTTACCCCGTTGAAAAAATCCAATTGGATTTCTTATTGGAATTTCCAATTGGAATCCCAATTGGATTTTGTTGAAAATCCATGTTGGAATTCCAATCAATTCCAATTGGAAATCCAATTGGGAATTCATAATAGAATTCCAATGAGAATTTGAGAAATCCAACGTAAATTTAAGGACATTTTTAAGAGATTAAAATATTTTTTTATATCAAATTTTATTTATGTTTTCATTGCGACCTATAAAAATATCTCTGTTCATTGAGAAAATAGAACATGAGAAAGCAGGCCGAATGATCGTCTTTGGAGACCAAATGAAACTACCAGCTTATAAGTTCTAAACTCATTTATTTTTTTTGTGCGCATTTGTTTGCCATAAGAAATTCAATAGATAGAAAGCGTCGTAGCATCCTGGCGGCTAATCATTGAATATAAATATACACATTTATATAATAGTACTAATAATTGATCGCCAGGCGGCTACCACGCTTTCTATCTATTGACTCTCTTATGGCAAGCAAATGCGCACAAAAAAAATAAAAGAGTTTAGAACTTATAAGCTGGTAGTTTCATTTGGTCTCAAAAGACGATCATTCGGCCTGCTTTCTCATGTTCTATTTTCTCAATGAACAGAGATATTTTTATAGGTCGCAATGAAAACATAAATAAAATTTGATATAAAAAAATATTTTAATCTCTTAAAAATGTCCTGAAATTTACGTTGGATTTCTCAAATTCTCATTGGAATTCTATTATGAATTTCCAATTGGATTTCCAATTGGAATTGATTGGAATTCCAAGATGGATTTTCAACAAAATCCAATTGGAATTCCAATTGGAAATTCCAATAAGAAATCCAATAGAATTTTTTCAACGGGATAAAAATGAAAATTTATATTTTTTGTTTGTCATTGCATGAAATAGTGTAAAAAGAAACAATATGAAAAAAGTAAAGAATGTATAAAATATTGTTTGAAATATTTTATACAATTTAGTTTGTAATTTATACTATATTAGTTATAGGGAAGGCATAAGTTCGTTTTGAGATTTGTAGGTTTGAAGTTCTACGCCTTTCATTAAATAAATCCTTAATAACTTTCATAAATACTCGTTGCCAAATCTTACGTTCAATGAACCTGGAGTCACGATGATTTTTTAACATAACCTTTCTAAATTTTAGTTTCTGTATATTGATAACAATTTGTACAAAATATTTTTAGATAATTTTATAAAAAAAATAGTAAATACGAATGAATGAAGCAATGAAACAAAAACTTGTAGAAATGTTATAGGGTATAAAAAGGTAAATGCATATGTATATAATTATTTATTATTATACTATTTAAAAATTTATGACATATACTTGTTAAAGTTTTCTGTAATCAACTTCTTACAAATGGACTTATAATAAAAATTGTATACATTTACAAATTTTCTTTATTTTCAGATATAATCCATAAAATTTAACAACTTTAGAAAAGTAAATTGACATTCAAGTAAATAAAAATGCATGCAATCTAAATGCTGATTTGGCTATTTTAAAATTGTATCAATTAAATACGCATCATTTTGATAAAAATGTAACCTGTATGATACTTCTAAAAGCACTAACAAATAGTAAATAAGGAACATATAACATATAGAGGTGCTTTTATCAATAAGATTAAACAAAGATTCGAATGTAAATCAATAGACTAACCAAATAGAATAACCTTACCAAAAAAATTAGCGTTAAAAATTGTAATGTTCCTTACATTTATTGTTTATAATCTCTGAAAGAATAGATTCTTTTTTTGGGGGGAAAGGGAGGAGAACGAGGAGTTAAAAGTTGGAGAAGAGAGAGATGTACATAAGTTGGTTTAAAGCTTGGTATATCTTGAATCTAAACAAGCTTGCAATCCCGGGCTCGATTTAATCGAGAGCATTCGAAAAGTTTTCAGATATATACATTATTGTATATGAATTCTATAATACATGAGAGAAATGTACACCCAACGTTAATTGATTCTTTCCGAATTTTTTAAAATGTTCCAATAGAAACAAAGAAAACAACGGAATTGTCCAATGAAAGTTCAGGATTTCAAAACATTCGGAAAGAATTCATTAACGGTGGGTGTACATATATATATATATATATATATATACATATACTAAGAGAGAAAATCAAAATATTTGAGTTATTCGCAAACTGCGTGTACATGTTTAGGGATATTAATTGTTTAATGATTAGATGTAATTGTTTAATGTTTAATTATGAGTAGATAAAGAAATATGGTAAAAATGACTTAGAAACGTTTAAAACTATGTATACGTTTTTTTTTTAAATTATGAGGTTTAGCAAGAAACGTTTAGAAAATTTTAATGAAAATTTAAATTGATAAAAAGTTTTATTTGGTAAATTTTTTCTCTAAATATTTTAGATGATGAAAATGTATTTTTTAGAAAATGTCGTATTAACGGATTTAAAAAAAGTCTTTTAAATAATTCATGTGAAATTTTTTTAAAAGTTTTTTACGTTTTGACACTTTGTAATTTTACTAATAATACAAGTCTGCTTTGTTTTGAATTCAAAATATAGCCATTTTTTTAAATCATATTTTAACGAACATCAATTTAACAACTTTATATGTACTTATGAATTTGTTTTGAAAATTTGAATAAAAAACTTATTTTCTACATTATATTTTTAGATAATGAAGTAACATGGAATCAATGTTTATAATAAATTTATTATTTTTCAATTTTTATCACTTTGCTACATTTTATCAATACAGATTCAATCAGAGTATTCGAAAATTAGAACTACATGAAATAACTAAAAATTGAAAGCTTTATGGTGGAAAATTGCAATTTATATATCGTGCATATAGCTAAATATATAAAAGGACAATATTATTAAATTAGAAATACAATGTACTATAAAAAATAATAATTTGTTCAATAATCACTAATTTAAATGGTTATTTGAATAAACACTGTTAAAAATGACATAAAATTTAATGCGTAAATAATTTAAGCTGTTACAATAGTTATGCTGCAAAAGTTATGAAATTTAATGCAATTTGCATAATAATCATTGCAAGTTACATAAAAATCAATTCATTTTGCAGTAATTATCCTATAAATTATACAAATTTTAATGCAAATTATGTACTTTTGCATTAAAATTTATGTAATTTACAGTATAATTACGGCAAATTGCATTGATTTTTATGCAAATTGTGTTAAACTTGATATGTTTTACAGCATAATTACTTTAACACCTCATTTAAATTAAATTAAATTTATGGCATTAAATTTCATAATATTCAAGGATAAGTACATCATGAATGGGGGGGTTGGCGAGCAGGGCGAGCAGGGGGGTACCCCCCTAGTATATATATATATATATATATATATATAAAGGGAACATTATTTTATTATTATTTACATTAGTGATCATAAAAATTATTTGTAATCATACATGATTAAATGATCAATTGTGTATGATTTAAAATTCAATCAGAGTTGCAGGTTTTAAAGTGACTTATATGTACTTTAACAAAAACGAACAGAACAAAATAATATATTGTTTTAAATAAACTTATCTTATCACCAATAAAAAACGTTTTTTAATAAAATTATATATTAATCTAAATTTGCATTTTATATTCTATAGCAACAACTACAGTTTCTCGATTGAATCGTTAAGTTTGCTGCAGAACTTAAAAATATTGATTTTTAAAATTTCGTCTTTCAAAATGAAAATGTTGGCTTGGATAATGTTGAGTTAGAAGAATATATAATAAAAACATGAATACAGATATATTTCTAATATGAATATTACGTGTTGTGTATTTCACGGCAAATACTGTTAAAATTCCTTTTTTCTCTATATTGGAATTTAAAATGAATGGATCTTGATATTTTTTCTAATTATTATTTTGGATATATAATTATTAGCATATAAAATTAAACAAGTTATAAAATATTACTTAAGTTTTAATAATGTTCCAATTTGAGTAGAGGTTAAGTACCCTGGTAACACAATCTGTTGCAAGCACGATTGCGCAGAACTTGCGTGGTCTGTTTCCACATTTTAATGCATATCTGCTGAAATTTAATTGCGACTAAAACGTGCGTCAGATTTGTAACAGATTGCCAATTTAAACGTGCGATTCTAAAATAAGAATAAACACGCAAACTTTTAGCAGAATCGAAGCAGTCTTCCGTAAGAATCTTACAGCAGCACTTTACTCCAGAATTACATAAGAAAGACACAAGTTAAGTGCAATTATGTTACGAAAATAAACACGTAAACTTGCAGCAGAATCGAAGCAGTCTTCCGTAAGAATCTTGCAGCAGTACTTTATCCCCGAATTACATAAATATGACAAAAGTTGAGCGCAATTATATGATGAGAATAAACACGCAAACTTGCAGCAGAATCGAAGCAGCCTTCCCTAAGAATCTTGCAGCAGCACTTTACTCCAGAATTACATAAGAATGACATAAGTCAAGCGCAATTATATGACAAGAATAAACACGTAAACTCGTAGCAGAATCGAAGCAGTCTTCAGTAAGAATCTTGCAGCAGCACAGTTTATAGAATTTCAAAGTTAATTAATAGTTTAAAAATTGAAGTCACTTTATAGAATAAAGATAATACATTGTATTTTAATAAAAAATTTTCATTGTGAATATTATTAACATTTAACTAACGAGTACATGTTCATAAGAGTTGTTGACAGATTTTAAGAAAGCAAATGTTGAATTTAAAAATTATAATTTATAATTTTTATGAAAATATAATAATTTATAATTGCAATACATTTAATGCATTTCTTTAAACTTTACGTGTTCTTACTACTAATGCCTACACCTATAGGCACATATTGGCTAAAAGAAAAAAGAAGAAACGCAAAAAACAATCAACATATATACACAAAGGGGTGGGCGCTGATGTTATAGCATAAAATTATATACATGTAGACATTGGGGAGAAGAGAGGAGACCATTGCAGCATCCTGTCAAATATAAAAAACGTAGATAAAAAATTTTTATAATATCTAAGAAAAGTTTTAAATAAATTTCTATCAGTAAAAGATGATAAATATTTTGGTTCTACATTCCTACGTAATTCTGTAGTAAAGTTTTGTCGCAAGATTCTTATGCGAGATAGCTTCAAGTATGCTGCATGCTCGCGTGATTATTCTTATGATAAGATTGCATTTAACTTTTGTCCTTCTGATGTAATTTTAGCGCAAATCTGCTGCATGATTCTCACATAAAACTGCTTCAATTCTGCTGTACATTTACGTGTTTATTCTCATCGTTAAATTACACTTAACTTTTGTCATATTTATGTAATTCGGGTATAAAGTGCTGCTGCAAGATTCTTACGGAAGACTGCTTCGATTCTGCTGCAAGTTTACGTGTTTATTTTCGTAACATAATTGCACTTAACTTGTGTCA
The DNA here is from genome assembly GCA_017163975.1 of Anastatus disparis. Lineage (NCBI taxonomy): Eukaryota > Metazoa > Arthropoda > Insecta > Hymenoptera > Eupelmidae > Anastatus > Anastatus disparis. Next base: position 6,354,471 of record JAFFSR010000347.1, read on the forward strand.
ATCTTATGTAATTCTGGGGTAAAGTGCTGCTGCAAGATTCTTACGGAAGACTGCTTTGATTCTGCTGCAAGTTTGCATCTTTATTCGCGTCATATAATTGCACTTAACTTTTGTCATTCTTATGTAAATCTGAGGTGAAGTGCTGCTGCAAGTTTTTGATGCAAGACTGTTTCGATTCTGTTATATGCTTGTGTACTTTTATTACGATTCGCAGAACAGCACTTGACAATTTGCAATTCTTACGTAATTGTGCTGCAAAAGTTTGTCGGGAATTATTTACTCAATTTTGTTGCTAGTGTCTGTAATAAGTTTTTTCCACAAGCTTACTGCAAAATATCTTCAAGATTCTGCGCATTCTTTCCGTTCCGTAGATTGCACTTTCTCTCTGCCAGAAACGTGCAATTCTGTTGCACTTATCTGCTGTAATTTCTTTTCATAAAAAACCCTGTGAAGTGCGGAAACAGACAGCACATGTTCTGCTGCAAGTTTTTGATTTTCAAGAAAATTGCAGCAAAATTGCGTTGACCATTTTACCAGAGTAACCACGTGGCTATTTTTATAACCGGCCGTAGTTCTTTGCTAAACTTTCTTAATTTCACTTCCGTAACAAAGAAAATCTTATACGTTACTTTTATACAATTTTCCTTTAAATTAACATCAATTAATATTCACTTTACCTCACTATGATTGATTTTTATTCCTTTTTATCTATTCATTAAGTGTACCATCGCGAGAGAGAGATTTTATACGAGAATTTATTTATTTAATTTTTCACCGACACAAAAAAAAATTTTATTTAATCAATTATGCTGTCCGCTATGCTCTGTATCAGCCATCTCAATTTTAATATCCAGAAAAAAAAGGAATCCAGAGAAAAAAATCGCTCTACAAAGACGCTGATATTTTCTTTTTCAAAGTGTCCGATGGCTAGTAGTGATAGACCCTCCGAGAAGATGGTGGTTAATTGCTTCAAGGTGGTGATGGCACACGCGGAAGAGAAAAGTAACAAAATCTCGCGAGAGTAAATTAATAATAACAACAATCAAAGAAAATATTTAACACCAATAATCTATCTCTTGAATTCAACGGCAATAATAACAATTTAATAATTTTAACAATAAAGGAAACTTTAACAATTACTTTAATATATGCAGCGAAAAAAAAATGACTCTACAATACGGTGATCTGAACGACAATTAAAACAAAATAAAAAATTAACTAGCTTCTACGACGACCGAAACGACAATAAGGCATGAAGAAAAAGGAAGTTTCACTATTGCTCTCTTTGTTACACTTATTATGTCCTATCTACTGTCTCTTTCCTAATTCACGACTCCCTAATTAAATCAGTTTCTTTTCGCTAAGTTTCTTTAATTACTCTGGTGTAGTTACTTGCTACTCAAATTAGTTTTTCATTTCCTCTACTAGTGTAGTATATTTTTACATTTTGCTTGTTGAGCGCGTGGTTTAATTAAATACTAGTGATGTGTGTATTCTTAATTATTTGTACAATTATTAAAAATTCTACTTCTAAAATGCATTTTATTTTCTAATGCTTATTTTATCAAGTCACTTAAATTTTAATTGACATCTCATCCATATTTAATTAATTAACGTTATTACAAATCTTTATTATAATTTTAAAAAAATATTCTTTAAAGTACAGCAGCACCACTTGTAAAATTAAAAGAAGACATTTTCAAAAAGAAATTATTTAGCCTTGCATTCGAATCTTATTAGTACGCGAGCGCCCTCTAAATTATATCTACGCCTACTATTATATCTACGCTATGCTTCACTATTCATCTTATTGCGTGAATTGCAATTAAACGGGTCATACAACCAATAATCGCGATTACTTATATTTAAAATTTTCCCAATCAGCAATAAATGGATCTAATAATGAGTACTCACACAAGAGAACAATATAACTACACGAGACCTAACCTGTCTTATACAGCAGCAATTTTCCTGACAAGATATAATTCTATCTTCATCGACAAAACTCATACCTAAAATACAAGAAAACAATAAGGATTCTTATGTCACCGAAAAGCAAGTCACAGAGACATTCAAAAACTTGATAAATAACTGTAAAGTAGACATAATAAAAATAATTAACACGCAAAACTCTTCACTCCAAAATCAATGAAATATACAGAATAAAAAGATCAAAATTATATTTAAAAAATTAGACTTACAATGGCTAGAATAATACACTCGCTAAATATTCTATCAGTCAATGTTAATTCGATAACCATAAATACGCGCCGTCATAGCCTCGAGTTTATAAAATATGAGAACGCCACCGCTATCAAATCGTATTTGAGCTAATTGTTATCTTTTGAGACATTTTAAGCTCGATAAAAATGTTTTCTCACGTATAATAAATTCTTGATTTTATTTACAAAAAAAATTCAATATTAAAATTAATTGAATAAAGTTGTAGTTTGTAGAGAAAAATTAAAATTAATTCATATAATCGCCACATCATGTTTAAATTTTCTCTGCAAATTATTCCTTCATCTTTATTAATTGATTCATAAAACTTAATTCAAAATAATCTTTAACGCTTATTATACATAGGAAAACTCTAATTATACTTATTCAGCAGCAGCGGATTAAGCTATATGCTATAAGTACGCCTTGGCGTATAGGCAGCAGCCTAAGAAGGGAGAGAAGAAGCGGCAAAGTATTGAATGAATATTTCAGATAAAATATCCGACAGCTCAAAACTGTTGGTCTACTTTCGCAAAACGCAAGATGTGACTTATGCCCCGAGCATAATAGTCCGCAATTTTGTTAGACAGACGCGCCAATTCACTATCTCATGTCTAGCGGATTTTTGGAGCCAATCTTAAGAAAATAAATTTTGATCATCGTCGTGTTAGCAGAAATCACCTAAAATTTAATTCATTTTCTCAAGGTTGGCTTCAAAAATTCCGTAGGCACGATCTAGTGAATTGGTGCGTCTGCCGAATAAATTGCGGATTATTGTGCTCCGGACATTAGCATAATATCTTAGCAGCACAACGCAACTTTACGTTATTTTAAGAACTTCGATGGCTCTGAGAACGGCACCCGCTATCTGCTTTTTTTGCATACTCCATGGTTTGCGTTTGCTAATCCCAGTTATAAAAATTTCAATTGATTAGAGCTATTTTATCTCCAAAATACATATTACTGAAAAAATGACAGATAAAAGTTTTAATTTTTTGCATTACATACAAATTTTTCTAAGAAAAAATAAAATTAATAGAGTTAGTTATATAAAATGTATAAATGTTAAAATTGAAAGTATCCTGTTGAAAAAATTCATATGAATTTTTATATGAATTTTTAGTATGAATTTTTCATATGAATTGTTATATGAATTTTGAATATGAATTTTTATATGAATTTTTCATATAAATTTTTTATATGAATTTTTCATATAAATTTTTCATATGAATTTTTTAATATATAAAAATGAAACAAAAATGCATATTAGATATATGAAAAATTTATATTAAAAATTCATATGAATTTTTTCAACAGGGTATATGCATACCTGAATTGCCTTGTGTATCGGATTGATAAAGAAAATAAACAGGGCCTTCAATGGATGAAAAAAATGTCACCACAATTACAGTCATATAATATATATTATTAATAGCGTACAGTTGTATTGTAAATAAGAAAGTATATTTAATAAATTGTGTTTACAATGAGTTATTACCGGGAAAGGTTAAGTGGCACTTAATATAAACAAAAAGCAAAAGAAAAATTATAAAGAAAGAAGAAATTCTAACAAAAACTTCAAAATTGAATACTTTTTTTCAAATAAAAATAATGTCAATGTACCTTAAGAGTAGGCCGGATTCGCTGTCCTTGTCTAATTGAGATTTTTGTTATTTATACAAGTATTAATCGGTGAATCTGCAAATTGAAGGTTAAGCGCAATAGATATTATTATTACAAATATTTATGCACAAGAAGAAAAAAATCTATCGCTTTGTTTTTGAGAAAAGTGAGTAACGCAAAAATATTATAAACATAAACTTTTACTTCGGCGTTACTTACTTTTCTCAAAAACAAAACGGTAGATTTTTTTTTGTTGTGCATAGATGTTCATAATAATAATATCTATTGCGCTCAACCTTTAATTTGAAGATACATCGATTAATACTTGAGTAAATAACAAACAACTCAATTGTTACTCGGTCGGTATCAGGTTCTACTCCGGCCTGCCGTTAATTGATTGAAGCTATATGCGACATAATTTTAAATTTTATGAAAAAAAACTGTAGAAGTGTACACTGAGAAAAAAATTTTATCAGATAAACTGAAATGTTATTGATTTAACAGATCTGCTGTTAATCTGACAGAACCTTATTGATCTAACAGAATCTGTGCAGTTAAAATAGCCTAAATACGATTGTGCTGCCAATTTAACAGCTCAGCTGTTGATATAAGTGAATAACAGTTAAAATAAAAAGAACGTAAGTCAAAATAAAAGTATGACTTACATTTCAACAAAATTTTATAAATTGAACCAATAATATGCACATGCTTAAATTAATTAATGAATTATATTTCAATAGAAATGTTGAAAAATAAATGGACTCCAACACTGATCTTGGAATACAAGCAAGAATAGGGAACTTGCATGAAAAAATGCATTATATCCGTCAGATAGAATACGAAAAAATAAAAGACCCGTATTTTTTCGTTTTTTTAAATATGATGAATTGCAAAAGTTATAGCCAGTATAAGTTAATACAATTTTGATATATATAGATATAGCGCCATGACAAAAGCAAACATGCATTGTGATGTCACACAGATTTAACTGCCTCTATCTCTTTGAGTTTTTATTTTCACGAAAGAAGAAAAAATACGTGTCCTTTATTTTTTCGTATTCTATCTGACGGATATAATGCATTTTTTCATGCAAGTTCCCTATTCTTCATTATTTTTAAATAATCGTCAAAGCGACGTTTCGGGTACTTAACATGTACCCTTTATCAAGCTATAAAAACACAAGAACACAACAATTTAAAAATATAATACCAGTAGAAACAATTCTATAAAAACAGTAGTCACAAAAAAGTTTACCAAAATGCTTTTCCAGGCAAGTCAATAAGATACGTCCCATACAGCATGAAAGGACTTTGAAAGGATTCTGAAAGGATTCATAAAAGGACTACAATCTTTCAGAAATATTTCACTGAAAGGATTCTGAAATAATTCTATGTCCGAGGTATTATTCTTTTAAAAATAATACATAAAAATATTTCATAAAGAATTCGCAAGTCATTTCAAAATCCTTTCAATGGAAGACTTCTGTAAGGATCCATGAATTCTTTTGGTAATAATTCGTAAATCTTTTCATACATCTTCCATTGAAAGGATTCTGTAAGAATAATATGAAATATTTTTAAAATATTTCATTGTATTATTTCTAAAAGGAATATACCTCGGACATAGAATTATTACAGAATCCTTTCAATGAAAGAATTCTGTAAGGATCCATGAATTCTTTTGGTAATAATTCGTAAATCTTTTCATACATCTTCCATTGAAAGGATTCTGTAAGAATAATATGAAATATTTTTAAAATATTTCATTGTATTATTTCTAAAAGGAATAAATCTCGGACATAGAATTATTACAGAATCCTTTCAATAAAAGAATTCTGTAAGGATCCATGAATTCTTTTGGTAATAATTCTTAAATCTTTTCATACATCTTTCATTGAAAGTATTCTGTAAGAATGATATAAAATATTTTAAAAATATTTCATTGTATTATTTCTGAAAGAAATATACCTCGGACATAGAATTATTACAGAATCCTTTCAATGAAAGAATTCTGTAAGGATCCATGAATTCTTTTAGTAATAATGCATTAATCTTTTCATCTATCTTTAGTTGAGAGACGTGTAAAGTTCTAGAAATTTTATTCTTTCCTGTATTATTTAAGAATCAATTTAGAATCAATACACACACACACACACACACACACACACACACACACACACACACACACACACACATATATATATATATATATAACGGATATATGATGATATAATTATTCATAGGATTACGAATAGTTTTACAGCGGTTAAAATCGAAGTTATCATAACACAGACATCGCAAGCATAACAATTTATAGTTTCCATTTAAGATTCTTATTTTCCTTATATATGAAACGGGAAGCACTCTTACCGCTTGCGAGAGTAAGAGATACCGCCATCAAGCGGATAAATTATAAACTAATCCCGAAAATATTTCTAAATGATTCTGTTATCTTTCACGTTTTCTTTCATAAAGTCCTTTCAAAGTCCTTTCAGTAAGGATTCATGTAATAACTTTTATTCTTATCATAAGTTATTTCATGAAATATTTCAAAAAGATTTCAAAATTATTTCATGTAAGATTTCTTGAGACTTTACCAAAATATTGCATGAATTATTTCATGAAAGCTTTTTGAATGAATCTTGAAATGATTCGGTGAAAGAATACCTTAGATCATTCCGAAAATCTTTCTAAATTATTTTCTGATTTTAATCGTTGGAAGATTTCTGAGTTATTTCTTGTTTCCTTTCAAGAAGTTCTCTCAAAGTCCTTTCAGTAAGGATTCATGTAATAACTTTTATCGTCATGATAAGTTCTTTCATGAATTATTTCAAAAAGGTTTTAAAATTATTTCATGTAAGATTACTTGAGATTTTACCAAAACCTTGCTTGGAATTATTACATAAAAGCTTTTTGTAAGTATCTTGAGATGATTCGTTGAAAGAATACCTTAGATTATTTCAAAAATCTTTCTAAATTATTTCATGACTACAATTTTTGGAAGATTTTTGAGTTATTTCTTGTTTCCTTTCAAGAAGTTCTCTCAAAGTCCTTTCAGTAAGGATTCATGTAATAACTTTTATCGTCATGATAAGTTCTTTCATGAATTATTTCAAAAAGGTTTTAAAATTATTTCATGTAAGATTACTTGAAATATTACTAAAACCTTGCTTGGAATTATTATATAAAAACTTTTTGTAAGTATCTTGAAATAATTCGTTGAAAGAATACCTTAGATTATTTCGAAAATCTTTCTAAATTATTTCATGACTAGAATCTTTGGAAGATTTTTGAGTTATTTCTTGTTTCCTTTCAAGAAGTTCTCTCAAAGTCCTTTCAGTAAGGATTTATGTAATAACTTTTATCGTCATGATAAGTTCTTTCATGAATTATTTCAAAAAGGTTTTAAAATTATTTCATGTAAGATTACTTGAAATATTACCAAAACCTTGCTTGGAATTATTACATAAAAGCTTTTTGTAAGTATCTTGAAATGATTCGTTGAAAGAATACCTTAGATTATTTAAAAAATCTTTCTAAATTATTTCATGACTACAATTTTTGGAAGATTTTTGAGTTATTTCTTGTTTCCTTTCAAGAAGTTCTCTCAAAGTCCTTTCAGTAAGGATTCATGTAATAACTATTATCGTCATGATAAGTTCTTTCATGAATTATTTCAAAAAGGTTTTAAAATTATTTCATGTAAGATTACTTGAAATATTACTAAAACCTTGCTTGGAATTATTACATAAAAACTTTTTGTAAGTATCTTGAAATAATTCGTTGAAAGAATACCTTAGATTATTTCGAAAATCTTTCTAAATTATTTCATGACTAGAATCTTTGGAAGATTTTTGAGTTATTTCTTGTTTCCTTTCAAGAAGTTCTCTCAAAGTCCTTTCAGTAAGGATTCATGTAATAACTTTTATCGTCATGATAAGTTCTTTCATGAATTATTTCAAAAGGTTTTAAAATTATTTCATGTAAGATTACTTGAAATATTACCAAAACCTTGCTTGGAATTATTACATAAAAGCTTTTTGTAAGTATCTTGAAATGATTCGTTGAAAGAATACCTTAGATTATTTAAAAAATCTTTCTAAATTATTTCATGACTACAATCTTTGGAAGATTTCTGAGTTATTTCTTGTTTCCTTTCAAGAAGTTCTCTCAAAGTCCTTTCAGTAAGGATTCATGTAATAACTTTTATCGTCATGATAAGTTCTTTCATGAATTATTTCAAAAAGGTTTTAAAATTATTTCATGTAAGATTACTTGAAATATTACCAAAACCTTGCTTGGAATTATTACATAAAAGCTTTTTGTAAGTATCTTGAAATGATTCGTTGAAAGAATACCTTAAATTATTTTGAAAATCTTTCTAAATTATTCCATGACTAGAATCTTTGGAAGATTTCTGAGTTATTTCTTGTTTCCTTTCAAGAAGTCATTTCAAAGTCCTTTTAGAAAGGATTCGTGTAATATTTCATATTTTAACTTTCATTTCCTTCTTGGTATTATTTTTGTAAAGACTTTGTAATCTTTCTGTGTATTATTTCATAAATTCTTTTCAAAAGAATATGGTTATCTTTTTAAGTCCTTTTTAAATTTTTTCAACGTATTATTACTTGTAATATTTCATGAAATTATTTCGAAATTCTTTCATGCTGTGTGGGGTTTATCAAAATATATAAAACGTAACGCCGTCCCAAGGTACAAAGAGTTAAAATTAATAAAATAGAATTAAAACGATAACAATAAAAAAAAATCAAAATAACAAATAGCTTACATCATTACGAAGTCAAATAAAATACTGTCAACAATTAAAATTTCCTTAAACTTATATACGATATTCCAAAACACATACAATCATACAATTCAATATATCGAATTACAGTCGCAAATAGTAGAAAAGAGGCGGTAATACAGCGCACATATATGAAAACATACAGAATCAAAAATTCAAAGTAAGAAAGACCACCTAAACATATATAAAACAAAAAGACGTTATTAAAGTCGTTAAAATTCAAAAATAAATAATAACAATACAAACAACAATTCAAAGTTTCTTAAAGTGTACTTGCTTTTATTACATTTACCCCCGTCAAAAACGTTTAGCTAAAAAAATTAGCTAAAAATATAGCTAAAAATGCAGCTAAAAATACAGCTATATTTAGCTGGAATATAGCTATATTTATCTGGATTTTTTAGGTAAAAATCCAGTTATTTTTTAGGTAAAAATCCAGTTAATATTGAGTCTCTTGTAACAGCGGAAAATATAACTGTATTTTCAGCTGTATTTTTAGTTGTATTTTCAACTGTATTTTTAGCTAATTTTTTGAGCTAATCGTTTTTGATGAGGCGAACAATAGCTGATAATATAGCTAAATTTTCAGCTATATTTTTAGCTGTATTTTTAGCTTCAATTATTTTATAATTTCACGGAATAATAACTCGTTAGTTATTTTCCTGTAAAAGAAAGTTCAAAAATGAGGTAAACCTCGTAGTGTCGGCTCTCCGAAGATCGAAGAGCTTCTACATTTTGGCACAAAGTATCTTGCTCTTTTATACCTATGGCCTCAAAATTTCTTAATGGAATCGTAAAATTTAGAGATCCGCCACCTAGCGACGTGAAATGAACTTACCTGTCTTTAATTATTGATTAATGCTACGTCGCAAGGTGGCGTTTCTCTAAATTTTACGATTCCATCGACAAATTTTAAAGACACAGGTATAAAAGAGCAAGATACTTTGTGCCAAAACGTAGAAGCTCTTCGATCTTCGGAGAGCTGACACTAAGAGGTTCACCTCATTTTTGGAACTTTCTTTTACAGGAAAATAACTAACGAGTTATTATTCCTTGAAATTATAAAATAATTTAAGCTAAAAATACAGCTAAAAATATAACTGAAAATTTAGCTATATTATCAGCTATTGTTCGCCTCATCAAAAACGATTAGCTCAAAAAATTAGCTAAAAATACAGTTAAAAATACAGCTAAAAATACAGCTGAAAATACAGTTATATTTTCCACTGTTACAAGAGACTCAAAATATTAACTGGATTTTTACCTAAAAAATAACTGGATTTTTACCTAAAAAATTCAGATTAATATAGCTATATTCCAGCTAAATATAGCTGTATTTTTAGCTGTATTTTTAGCTATATTTTTAGCTAATTTTTTTAGCTAAACGTTTTTGACGGGGACTGTATCTTTATAAATTTTTTTAAGAAATTGAGTATCTAATACTCTATTCATAGTATTTTCATTGTAGTGTATGTTAAGCATTTCTATAAATTCACGTTTTTTTCTTATTGTTCTCTCGACCAACAATGATTGCTTTATCAAAATTAATGTTATGATTCGTGTCAATAAGATGGCAAACTAGCGCTGATTTTTTATTTTTGTCTCTAACGTCTGTTTTATGCTGTTTTAGGCGGTCAATAAGCATTCTAGACGTTTGCCCCACGTAAACGTAGTCACAATCATTACATGGAATTTTATATACAACATTTTTATTTTCTTCTTTTTTGACTTTATCTTTACCCAGATTAATAAATTTTAATTTATGAGAATTTTTAAAAGTAGCTTTATAGTTGTAATCATTGAGAACCTTACTAAAAGCAGAATGAAGACCATTGGCAAATGGAAAGACGGATATTTTTTTGTTATTACGAACATTATCATCAAGTAAGTTCAAGTTGATATTATTATTGCACCTATTATACAACATATGTGTCCTTTTTTTAATATATTTTATTATAAAAGATCTAGGGTATTCATTATTAATGAGGGTATCAAAAACATACTTCAAATTATGCTTCTGAAACTTTTCGTCAGACAAAAGAATGCTTCTATCAACTAAACTATATACCGTCACGATTTTTTGTGGAAGAGGATGGTGCGAGAAATAATTAATATAAATATTAGAAAAGGTGGGCTTCCTAAACCAGTTAAATTCTAAACTATTTATATTATTATTTTTCATGATGCTAATATCTAGGAAATTGATTTGGTTATTATTCTCTTTTTCTAAAGTGAATTTTAAAAAATCGTCTTGGTTGTTGAACTCATTGACAATATCATTAATCTTGTATTGGTCTACGATCAAAAAACAATCATCGACATATCTGAAATAGCAAGAAATGGAATTTTAAAATTTTTCCAAACAATTATTTTCAATGATTTCGAGACTAAATTCTGCAAGCCAAGGACTTGTGCAAAAGCCCATAGGTGCACCAAGAGTCTGCTTATAAAACTTTTCGTTAAATTTAAAATATGTGGAATTATAAAGAAATTTAATAATATCTATAAATTCACTTTTTGATATTTTCAAAATGTGTTTTATATACTTCCACTTGTTATTAATCGCGGCAGTTATGATGTCCAGACTAACATTGGTAAACAAAGACACTACATCGAGAGATATCATATTCTGTTTGTCGTCAATATAAAATTCGTTAATTTTATTTTTAAATTCCAGGCTGTTAACAACTGAAAATTTAGATCTCGGTACATATTTACGAAACAAAAGCGCAATAGATTTGTCTAAACTGTAAGTAGGACTATTTATGGCTGAAACAATTATTCTAACCGGTAAATCATTTTATGTACTTTAATAATTAACGAATTAACGAATTTTATATTGACGACAAACAGAATATGGGGCTTCTCACTAAAATACTCTTGCAAAGAGTGGTAAGAGTTTTGTAAGAGTATTGTGAGTACGCAAGAGTTTTATAAGAGTATTGGAGTTTAAAAATTGATCAGAGTATGCGAAGAGTAAGAGGAGTATTCGAAAAAATCAAAGAGTATGCAAAGAGTAAGATGAGTATTTGAAAAAATCAGAGAGTATGCAAAGAGTAAGTTGAGTATTTGAAAAATCAGAGAGTATGCGAAGAGTAAGATGAATATTCAAAATAATTAAAGAGCATGCAAAGAATACAATGAGTATTCAAAAAAATTATTGAATATTTAAAAGATTAAGGAGTACGGAAATTTTAGATAGAGTATTCATTTAAAAAATCGATGTTTCAAGTTCTTTTTTTTAACATACTAGTTACATTCATGCGCGCGAAGCGCGCAACAAATTTATACTCCAGGGTCAACTATGGATATAATAACATCTATAAACATGATAAGTAATTTTAATAAACGAAATTATTTTAGTAGCAATTTTATTGTTTTTAAAAAAATGATGAGTGGTCATCTATCAAAAATTAATTTTAAATAAAAACTAAAATTATGAACCTTAAAATCAAACAGTACGAAGTGCCTTTAATATGTCATCAAAAAATAAAAAAATTAAATTAAAAGAAATTTTTAATATAATTTTTTACATACATAATTTTCAATATTTATATTAGTTTTTTGACATGTAGGATATAAGATCAAACTCTAGATACCGTAGCATACAACTGACCATGATCAAAAACTTCTCTTCATCAATCAATAATTATATTATTCTTTTAAGCAGCTAACAACAGCTAAAATTTTTTTTAAGCAACTGAATAAACTAATAGCAGTATCTGTTTCAATTTTTCTTTATTTACAACATATAAGTAATATGAAACATAATAGAGACAAATCTGCGTTGGTTACACACTGTAAAAATTCTAGCCATAGCTTTGATACAAACATAGGAACCTCAAACATATTAGACATTGAATGCAACTATCAAAAAAGATTGCTATCAGAAATGATACATATTAAAAAATATGAAAATTGCAATTATACACGACACTGAAAAATTAAACAACTTATATAATAAATACATAGTTGAATTATTAAAAAGAAATTAATTTTTTTGATAAAACGGTTTCAAGAATAAATTATTTACAATAAAACGCAATAATTGTTAAATTAGATTAAATATAATTAAATCAAATTCATTCATGTGAGTCAAAATCTTGAATCAAATACCAAGTACATAAAAGAAAACACTTGCTAGTCACTTTCCCTGGTAAAAAAAATCAGGTGACAAGTCACCTGATTTATCAGGTGATTTATCATGCCAAAATATCATGTATCGATTTTGTTGGTTTTTACACGTTTTAAACCATGCTTAGTCAATTTAGAACAATTTTTGAAAAATTTTGAAATTATTGAACTTAGAAATTTTTTTGTGAAATTAGTCAAAATTTTTTCTAAGACTAAATCGTCTAAAAAATTTTCTAAGTTCAAAATTTTCCAGAATTTACAAAAATTGTTCTAAATTGACTAAGCATGGTTTAAAATGTGTAAAGACCAACAAAATCGTTACATGATGTTTTGGCATGATAAATCACCTGATAAATCAGGTGATTTATCACCTGATTTTTTTTAATAGGGCACTGCCCACGTCTACACTGTACGGCGTCCTGCGCGCGACTGATTTTACCATATTTTATCATGTGAAAACTGATTTCGAAGTTTGAGCAAAATCCGTGATCCGGAGATGTGACACTCTCCTAGTGAGTCGATTCTGTGATTTCGTATAAGAATATTCTTTTTCGAATTCAGTACTGATTTAACACTGATTAGGAACTGAAAAGACACGTATTTTGAAAACAATTCGTACGAATTTTGTTGAAATGGTGTACTGATTACGTACTGATTTCGTACTGAATTGATTCTCTTATCCTATCTCTCTTGCACGAGAGAGACAGTATGTAAGTAGTTATTTTCTTTCTCTTTCACATCATTGTTGAAATAGCCACCACTTTTTCATATAACATGCTGGGGCCTGATTCTTTAACGTTTTCACGCGTGAGATAGACCTAAAGAAGCTCTCTGATTGGCTAATACGACTTTTGTCACTCGTGAGACACTTACAGAAAAACCCCTCAGGGGGTTATTCTGTAAGTGTCGTATCAGTATATATTCAGAAGTCGTATTGGCCTCAAAAATCCCTTTTTTGAGCCCTTAGAGCATACCCTATTAAAAAAAACACACGTGTAAAATACACGTATTTTTTACACGTGTTTTTTACATGTAAAATTTGCGTGTTTTTTCACGCATATTTTTCACGTGTTTTTTTTACGTGTATTTTTCAGGTGTATTTTTCACATATTTTTTCATAGCTTTTCAAAGATCTTCTACCATCTGGCCTCTTATATCTGCGTCTTCCAAATTTGTGTAAGGGATGACAAAACTTAGAAAAACGCCACCTAGTGACTTAAAGTCAAACCGACGTAATCGATCATTAATAGCGATTTTAATTCACTAGGTGGCGTTTTTCTAAGTTTTGTCATCCCTTACACAAATTTGGAAGACGCAGATATAAGAGGCCAGATGGTAGAAGATCTTTGAAAAGCTATGAAAAAATATGTGAAAAATACACCTTAAAAATACACGTGAAAAAAACTCGTGAAAAATATGCGTGAAAAAACACGCAAATTTTACATGTAAAAAACACGTGTTTTTTTAAATAGGGTATACTACTGGAGGAAGCACGTTTATGGAAAGAGTGTAGACGAACGAACAAGAGAAAGAGAGACAGTTTGGGTACCACCTTTCTTTCTCGTGCAGGGGGGTTGCTCCGAAGCGATGAAATTAGTGTATCGATATATGCTATCTTTGTTCAGCACATTAATTTCATATCTTCTGTCTTTGTGATATAGAGTTGGGCAATTTTCTAGAGCAACCCTCCAGGCACATGATTTTTGTTGACGCCACTTCTTTCTAAGAGAAAACGGTTACCCAAACTATTGCCCTCTCTCTCAATATTGTCTACACTTTTTGTTCAGGCATGCTTCCTCCTCTAAGTATTGGCCAATCAGAGAGCTTCTTTAGGGTGAAATCAGATGGAGTGGAAAATATGCGACGGAACGTCACAGAACATTCATTCCGTCGCATTGTTTTCCGTCAAATTTTTTCCCTATATTCACATGGAGCGGAATTCAGCTTAAAAACTGTTAAAATAGCCTACAAATTTGTCCGCGAATTTTAAATTAACAACAAAAATGTTAAAAAAGTTGGAAATAATCACTCAATGTTATTCTAATGAGATTCTTTTCTTGTGAAAATAAAATATATTTTATTATTATAACCAAATATTTATAACCAAAAATTCGCGGACACATTTGTACGCTATTTTAACAGTTTTTAGCTAAATTCCGCTCAATGTGAATATAGGGAAAAAATTTGACGGAAAACAATGCGACGGAATGAATGTTCTGTGACGTTCCGTCGCATATTTTCCGCTTCATCTGATTTCACCCATAGGTCTATCTCACGCGTAAAAACGTTAAAAAATCAGGCCCCAGCCTCCATGTACATATGCTCGAAGAAATTTTGTAGATTTTCCAGACCTTAGTAGAAGACCGTGAATGTTAGATTAGGTTCACAATGCAAGAAAGTGTGCTTAATCCGTTGGGACTGTATTTAAATGCAAATTGAGTTGAAATCGTATATATTATAACCGGTAACCAATAAATGATTATACATTTACTTATTAATCATATAATCATATAGTCATATTAGTCATAAAAACCGTTATCACAAATTCATATATTAATGATAATTTTTTAAAGTTTAAAAATTTGGTTATTCAAAATTTTCATCTATTTTCATTTAAAATTTTGATTTTCTCTCATCCTTGAAAACTTTTAATTTTTCGTTTTTGCACATTTAAATTCTCAAGAAATTTTTAATAATGGGAGATTCTTTGGATAGTGCTGTCGAATCTACTGTTGAAGCTCAGAATTCAGTTACAGTTGAATTTAATTTATTCGCAAATTATTTACGAAAAGCTGTTTGTGTATTACATCCGGATGAAGATGTAGTACCACATGCTCTTAATGTAGCGTTAGAAGATAAAAACAATCAAGAATGTATTAAAAAGTTTTTGAATGATGCACAAGTTTGGGCTCTTCATATTCAGAAAATTTCTAGTAAAGGTGAACATTTATTCTGAATATAAATTCTATATTTAAATTATAACAATTTTGATACTTAATAAAGAACAGTAATAATCCTAATTAAACAAAATATATTTTTTAATTTTATTCTCGTTAAAAATAATCATCCGGATATCCAGGTGGATATCACTCTGATCGAGTTGGATATCACTCTGATTTTCATTTACCTGGATGCAGCTAAAATCCATTTGGATATTTTTTACGAAAACTTATAATTAGACATTATAAGCATCTGTATTACATAATAATACTATAGATAAAAGAAAATTTTTCTTTTATTTGTAGTATTATTGTTATACAAATGCTTGTAATCATTAATGATTAGTTTTTGTAAAAAAATATCCAAATGCATTTTTGCGGTATCTAGGTGAATGAAGATCAGAGTGATATCCAACTCAATCAGAGCGATATCCAACTCCATTAGAGTGATATCCAAGTGGATAATTCACCTGGATATCCAGCTGGTTATTTTCAACAGGGTTTTAAGACTCTCATTTGTTAAATGATTCTTTATTGAAATATTAGTAATAAGATATATATTTTTGTTTTTAATTAAATGTACACTTTATTATTTGAAAAGTTAACGAAGTTGTAATATATCTTTTTTCTTGTAACAACTGATGTCAATCTTGGAATTAAATTGAGTGAATTACTTTTGAATCTTAGTTTATTACAAAGTAAAATTTTCAATTTAATGATTCTAATTATTTATGATTATTACTATATTATTTTTGTTATTATGCATATCATATTATTATTAAATAAAATTATTCTTGTTATAATGCATATTAAGTCATTAAATAAAATAAATTTTAATGCTAAAAATATTTTATTTAAAAAAAATGGACAGTTTTGTATTTTACATCAATTGAGACCTATGTTAACAAATAGTTTTTAATATTATATTTATCATTTATTAATAATTAATATTGATAATTAATTTCATTGTATTATAAATTATACTATTATATTATAAATTATACTAAAGTCACAGAATAGATTAACATCAAATATTTTAATTTTCCTATAATAATTCTATTAAAACATAAATCTAAGAATAAATTTAAAAAAAATTGAAATCATATTTTAGTATTACATGTGTTATTATTTATCTATGATAAAAACAATTTCTTAAATAATATTTATCATTTTTAGAAATGTATAAATTTTGATAAAAAGTATTTATTAAATCAGAAATAAATTATATTAATTATTACAATTACAATATTATAAATAACTTGTAATCCTGCAGAAGAAAATATGATTTTATATATGCAGGTCTGATGTGAAAAACTTCTTAAGTAATTAAATCTAATACTAATTAGGGAAATGTCACTTGTTTGAGACATGGATCTTCCTGTAACCTTTGGATACGTTGTAATACACATTATTATGAAAAAATTTACAAACTATCATTCTAATGCTTGATTACTCTGAAATCACTCTGATAATTATGAGCTATTTTCTTTATTATGCAAAATTTTCTACGAATCTAAATTAAATCCTTTCGATTAAAAAAAATTATATTCAAAAAGCTCAATCTATTCAAAAGTTATAAAAAATTTTTATAGAAATAAGCATGAAATAAAATTGAAATCTTCATTTAAATGTTATACTGGATTTTTTAAATATTTTTCATATCCTTATAACTTTTAAATGGATTGAGCTTTTAAAATACAACTTTCGTTTAATCAAAAGAGTCTAATTTCATCTTTTACAAAAATGCTGCAAAATGAACTAATGTACTTTCACAGAGGAGTTATTTTTGTTTTTATAAATTATGTTTGTTTGAAGAATCCTTAAAAATCTAACAAAATAGCTCATAATTTTAGAATGATTCAGCATTAGGTGAAATGCTTGTGGTTTTCTTCATAATTTTATATATAAAAACATACCTGACAGTTATAAAATGATTTGCTACTTAACGGCATGTCAGAGTTTCCATGACGTTGAAGTTTGCGACGACGATGATCGTCACGACCTTTAGCTGATTGCAGTAGGCAAAATTCTAAGTTTGGTCATCTACTAATAGTAGTTAATGGCATATAATAACTTAAATGTGATGTTCACTATGAAATGCACCCACCCCTAGGGTACAACTACTCATATTAAATGATAATTACCCTTAAGAGGGGATGAAATTTTCAAAAATTCATATTTCCAGTTATAATAAAAATACCAGAATTATTTTCTATAATTAGGCTCCTAAGACTGAAAAAAGTAAGCATAGAAGGTTACAGCGAGATCCGATGGGCGGAACCTACCCTTAGGAGGGGATGGAAATTTTGAAAATTCATATCTCTCGTTCTAATAAAAATACCAGAATTATTTATTATAATTGGGTTTTTAACACTAACAAAAGTAAGTCTGAAAGGTTTCAGCGGGATTCGATGGGCAGAACCTACCCTTAGGAGGGGATGAAATTTTCAAAAATTCATATTTCCAGTTATAATAAAAATACCAGAATTATTTTCTATAATTAGGCTCCTAAGACTGAAAAAAGTAAGCTTAAAAAGTTACAACGAGATACGACGGGCGGAACCTACCCTTAGGAGGGGATGAAATTTTTGAAAATTCATATCTCTTGTTCTAATAAAAATACCAGAACTATTTTTTACAATTGGGCTTTTAACACTAACAAAAGTAAGTCTGAACGGTTTCAGCGGGAATCGATGGGCGGAACCTACCCTTAGGATGAGATAAAATTTTCAAAAATTCATATTTCCAGTTATAATAAAAATACCAGAATTATTTTCTATAATTTGGCTCCTAAGACTGAAAAAAGTAAGCTTAAAAAGTTACAGCGAAATACGATGGGCGGAACCTACCCTTAGGAGGGGATGAAATTTTTGAAAATTCATATCTCTCGTTCTAATGAAATTACCAGAATTATTTTTTATAATTGAGCTTTTAACACTAACAAAAGTAAGTCTGAAAGGTTTCAGCGGGATTTGATGGGCGGAACCTACCCTTAGGAGGGGATGAAATTTTTAAAAATTCATATTTCCGGTTATAATAAAAATACCAGAATTATTTTCTATAATTAGGCTCCTAAGACTGAAAAAAGTAAGCTTAAAAAATTACAGCGAGATGCGATGGGCGGAACCTACCCTTAGGAGGGTATGAAATTTTTGAAAATTCATATTTCCGGTTCTAATAAGAATACCAGAATTATTTTCTATAATTAGGCTCCTAAGGCTAAAATAAGTATACTTAAAAAGTTACAGCGAGATACGATGGGCGGAACCTACCCTTAGGAAGGGATAAAATTTTTGAAAATTTCGCTGTAACTTTTCAAGTTTACTTATTTTAGCCTTAGGAGCCCAATTATAATAAATAATTCTGGTATTTTTATTAGAAATAAAAATATAAATTTATAAAAATTTCATCCCCTTCTAAGGGTAGGTTCCGCCCATCGTATCTCGCTGTAACTTCTTAAGCTAACTTATTTTAGCCTTAGGAGCCTAATTATAAAAAATAATTTTGGTATTTTTATTATAACGGGAGATATGAATTTTTAAACAATTTTATCCCTTCCTAAGGGTAGGTTCCGTCCATCGTCTCTCGCTGTAACTTTTTAAGCTAACTTATTTTAGCGTCAGGAGCCAAATTATAAAAAATAATTCTGGTATTTTTTTTAGAACGAGAGATATAAATTTTAAAAAATTTCATCCCGTCCTAAGGGTAGGTTCCGCCCATCGTATCTCGCTGTAACTTTTTAAGTATACTTATTTTAGCCTTAGGAGCCTAATTATAGAAAATAATTCTGGTATTTTTATTAGAACCGGAAATATGAATTTTTAAAAATTTCATCTCCTCCTAAGGGTAGGTTCCGCCCATCGTATCTCGCTGTAACTTTTTAAGCTTACTTATTTTAGCGTTAGGAGCCTAATTATAAATAATAATTTTGGTATTTTTTTTAGAACGGAAAATATGAATTTTTAAAAATTTCATCCCCTCCTAAGGGTAGGTTCTGCCCATCGTATCTCGCTGTAACTTTTTAAGCTTACTTAATTTAGCCTTAGGAGCCTAATTATAACAAATAATTCTGGTATTTTCGTTATAACCGGAGATATCAATTTTAAAAAATTTTATCCCCTCCTAAGGGTAGGTTCCGCCTATCGAATCCCGCTGAAACTTTTTAGGGTGAAATCAGATGGAGCGGAAAATAGACGACGGAACGTCACAAAACATTCATTCCGTCGCCTTGTTTTCCGTCAAATTTTTTCCCTATATTCACATGGCGCGGAATGTAGCTGAAAAATTGTTGAAAATAGCATACAAATGTATCCGCGAATTTTAAATTAACAACAAAAATGTTAAAAAAGTTGGAAATAATCACCTATTGTTATTGTAATGAGATTCTTTTTTTCTAAAAATAAAATATAGTTTGTTATTATAACCAAATATTTCAATTAACATCATTTTTTTTTAATTATAAAATTGCTGATCAACGTCACAGAACTTCTATTCCGCTCCATGTGAATATAGGGAAACAAATTTGACGGGATAATAGAAGCGTCACAGACTTTTTGAAATTGTTTAAACAAATAGTTAACCAAAATAGAATTTAAAAGTTTGATTGAAATTAAAAGTACAGCTATGGAAAGCAAATTAAAAATATTACGTGAGGTTATTGAAGCACTAATAATTTTTTTAAACAAAATGAAAATTGATGTCGTCTATTACGTCGTCTTTACTCCGTTGGCGGAATACAAAGATGCGGAATTGAGGTTCTGTGACGTTCCGTCGCCTATTTTCCGCTCCATCTGATTTCACCCTTAGACTTACTTTTGTTAGTGTTAAAAGCCCAATTATAGAAAATTATTCTGGTATTTTTATTAGAACCGGAAATCTGAATTTTTAAAAATTTCTTTCCCTCTTAAGGGTAGGTTCCGCCCATCGTATCTCGCTGTAACTTTTTAAGCTTACTTATTTAAGCCTTAGGAGCCTTATTATAGAAAATAATTCTGGTATTTTTATTAGAACCGGAAATATGAATTTTTAAAAATTTGATCACCTCCTAAGGGTAGGTTTCGCCCATCGTATCTAGCTGTAACTTTTTAAGCTTACTTATTTTAGCGTTAGGAGCCTAATTATAAATAATAGGTCGTGTATTTTTTTTAGAACGGAAAATATGAATTTTTTAAAATTTCATCCCCTCCTAAGGGTAGGTTCTGCCCATCGTATCTCGCTGTAACTTTTTATGCTTACTTAATTTAGCCTTAGGCGCCTAATTATAACAAATAATTCTGGTTTTTTTATTAGAGCCGGAAATATGAATTTTTTAAAATTTTATTTCCTCCTAAGGGTAGGTTTCGCCCATTGTATCTTGCTGTAACTTTTTAAGCTTACTTATTTTAGCCTCACGAGCCTAATTATAAAAAATATTCTGATATTTTTATTAGAATGAGATATATGAATTTTAAAAAATTTCATCCCCTCCTAAGGGTAGGTTCCGCCTATCGAATTCCGCTAAAACTTTTTAGACTTACTTTTGTTAGTGTTGAAAGCCCAATTATAGAAAATTATTCTGGTATTGTTATTAGAACCGGAAATATGAATTTTTTAAAATTTCATCTCCTCCTAAGGGTAGGTTCCGCCCATCGTATCTCGCTGTAACTTTTTAAGCTTACTTATTTTAGCCTTAGGAGCCTAATTATAGAAAATAATTCTGGTATTTTTATCATAACGGGAGATATGAATTTTCAAAAATTTCATCTCCTCCTAAGGGTAGGTTCCGCCCATCGTATCTCGCTGTAACTTTTTAAGCTTACTTATTTTAGCCTTAGGAGCCTAATTATAGAAAATAATTCTGGTATTTTTATCATAACGGGAGATATGAATTTTCAAAAATTTCATCCCCTCCTAAGGGTAGGTTCCGCCCATTAAATCTCGCTGAAACTTATCAGACTTACTTTTGTTAGTGTTAAGAGCAGGTCGTATATCTCTGTCCTTTTCTAATTAAAGAATTAATTTTTTTGCAAAAACTAATAATTGTAGCAAAAAATAAGGAGATAGCCCCATCTCGTATAATAAAAAGCAAGATTTTCTTTGATGAGGAAAAATTATTTTTATCGATTCATTTTGAAGAAAACCTTGAAAAACTCAAAAAATAGAGGTTAGGATGGACAATTCAGTTTTTCAAGGTTTTCTTAAAATCGAAGCGATAAAAATAATTTTTCCTCATAAAAGAGAATCTTGCTTTTTATTATACGAGATGGGGCTTTTTTCTTATTTTTTGCTACAATTATTAATTTTTGTGAAAAAATCAATTCTTTGATTAGAAAAGGACAGATATACTCGACCTCCTCTTAAAAGCCCAATTATAAAAAATAATTCTGGTATTTTTATTAGAACGAGAGATATGAATTTTTAAAAATTTGATCTCCTCCTAAGGGTAGGTTCCGCCCATCGTATCTCGCTGTAACTTTTTAAGCTTACTTATTTTAGCGTTAGGAGCCTAATTATAAATAATAGGTCTGGTATTTTTTTTAGAACGGAAAATATGAATTTTAAAAAATTTCATCCCCTCCTAAGGGTAGGTTCCGCCTATCGAATCCCGCTGAAACTTTTTACACTTACTTTTGTTAGTGTTAAAAGCCCAATTATAGAAAATTATTCTGGTATTTTTATTAGAACCGGAAATATGAATTTTTTAAAATTTTATTCCCTCCTAAGGGTAGGTTCCGCCCATTGTATCTCGCTGTAACTTTTTAAGCTTACTTATTTTAGCCTCAGGAGCCTAATTATAAAAAATATTCTGATATTTTTATTAGAACGAGAGATATGAATTTTCAAAATTTTCATCCCCTCCTAAGGGTAGGTTCCGCCCATCGGATCTCGCTGTAACCTTCTATGCTCACTTTTGTTAGCCTTAGGAGCCTAATTATAGAAAATAATTCTGGTATTTTTATTAGAACCAGAGATATGAGTTTTTTCAAATTTCAACCCCCTCCTAAGGGTAGTTATCATCTAATATGAGTAGTTGTGCCCTAGGGGTGGGTGCATTTTATAGTGAACATCACATTTGAGTTATTATATGCCATTAACTACTATTAGTAGATGACCGAACTTAGAATTTTGCCTACTGCAATCAGCTAAAGGTCGTGACGATCATCGTCGTCGCAAACTTTAACGTCATGAGTTTCCTCCCTCTTAATAATATTTTCATTCAAAGTTTATGAATAAACGATGCGTCAAACCAAGTTTTTTCACTACAGTAAGAAAATTTGTAATATTAATCCTAAGTGCGGACAAGTCAAGAAATTCATCCAAACGTTATACATAAAAAGTTATATGCAAACTTTCTATGTATAGTATTTTGAGATTAGGTTTATTGAGCTTAATATCTAATTTTCATTCAAAGTTCATAAAAAAATGACAAGCTCAATTGAATTTTTATTTCAACGAAAATTATTGTATCATCATAGCTTTAGTGTGGACAAGTTATTACATTTACTTAAATTATGAATTTGAAAAGATATCAATAAAATAAAAGTAAAAATCAATTTCAACAACTTTGACATCCTGTTAAAAGAATAATACTTGTTAGTATATTTTAGGTTGATACTTAAATTTTTTCAATATATACATTTGTAATAGTGTCAAATATGAAAAGTAAAACAATGATATATTTGATTCAAAATACAACTTCATTCATTTATTTATGCTGGATAGCAAATACATAATACCACATTATACTGCATATATGCGGTATTTTGAAAAAGAGAAAATAGATTGTCTTATGAATTAATTTTTATTATCGATTGATATATACATAATTAAAATGTTATCAGTGTAGTGTTTTGATTACCGCTTCATCCTTTTTGAACACTTAAGATACTGAAGTTAAGTTGTTTCAATACAATGACAAGATAGTAATTGAAATACTGCTCATATAATATTCTACTTATATTTTCCAATCAATAATAAAGATTTATTCATGAATAAAAATAAAGGGTTATACTAATTTTTAAATCAATGTTTTGTATACTGGTTTGGAATTTGAAACAAACTTATATTTAAATATGATTGAAATTTATTTTTACTCTTCAAACTATCAAGAATAAATGAAAGACCTATTACTAAGAGGCATGTTGTGCCTTGAAGGCATGTATGTTAAAACTACTTTAACAACTAATCATACTGTTGCGATTTTTTAACATAAAATAGACTTTAATACATCATTAATAACATTTGCACATATTATTGTCCATTATGTTTTTATCACTTATATTCTACCTTGCATCAAGTATTCTTTAGGAAAACATGATAAGGTCTAAAATACAAATAATTTTTTATATATTTACATAAATATTTTCATTAATCTATTCCATCATTTCCTTTCTCAACAATCTTTTATTTATGGCTATCTTTTTGGCTTTGATAGTTGATTAAATTTTAAAATTTAGTTTAATACGTTATTTTATCATATATCCAATTTTTAAATTTTATATTTGGCTGATTCCATTCAGATTCATGCAGGCCGTCACTGATCGAATTTTTTTTTTCTTCTAAGTGATAAAAATACCTTCTATTATGTATATGAAGATAAAATTTACCTCGTAGAACGCTCGAATATTTTTTTTTTACTACAGCAATTTTAGTGTTGTAAAAACGAAAATTCAAAAATTGAAAATGAACCTCTACTTTTAAATGACTATAGCTCCGTCAATTTTTAACCTTTTTGGGCGTTCTTTTAACGAAAATGTGCAGAATTCTGTCTAGTTTTGAATGCAATCTTGATTTTTGTAATACAATTTGATTTCACTGAGTTATTTACGAAAAACCGAAAAAAGCGATTTTTTTCAAACACGATTTTCTCAAAGAATTTGAATAAAACCTTTCAACTTACTTCTTCCCACTCATGTCTCGAAGTTTTGGCAGTGTAGATTTCGTTCACTTTTCCAACAGTGAATCTTTTGAATACCTTTAATTTCTTTTGCATTTCCTAACCATTCCATTTTTTTTGTCTGTCGAAAAACTTCTAACTCATCCTTGCGGATAACAAGAATGTTAATCGACAGAGTATATTTTGACACGTGAGAGGCAAAATTTTTAGCGTTTCTAATAAAATCTGCACTCTTCTTGGACAGATTATGCGTGGTAGCATAATGTTTAACTAAACCACCAATACCGTCACAAGCGCCTTTACCATGACCTGTTGCAGAAAAAAGCCATTTTCTGTTTACTTTTGAGTTTTGAAGCTCATAGAATTGATACCTATTTTCAAAATGACTGGCAGCTCCATCGGAAATGGTTATGATTTCATCAAGATCTTGCGCAATATGTTTTTGTTTTAAGTTGTCGATAATTAAATTTATAGTCATTAGGGCATGAAACGAATCATGTTTAATATCGTCAGAGACGGTGACATAACTGACTGTTTTATCATTTCCAAAATAGCATACTGACGTAAATATTGATATTTGGTTTTTACTTCAATGATAGCTTTGAATTTCATTTTGAAGCAGAACTGTCCAATTTTCTGCAAAATCGACATGAATAACCAATTGGAAGTCATTATTTTTTGCTAAAAGTTTAACCTCTTTAATTGCTATACGTTGAATTTCTTTGACTAATTTATGAGCACTTACAGTGAGAGCGTGCTCTCTTAACTCTATTGAGAAATTTTCAATTGTGCTAGTTTTATTCAGTAAATTTGATTTTTCCCAAACACCATAAACTATTTCTTCATATAAATCTTCTTCTGTCAAAGAAATTACTCGTAAATCAATAGAATCTTCAATGAAACATTCTTTACATTTTCTTAGTACGCATTTCATATCATCTTTTGAACAAAAAAGTGAAGAACATATTTTCAATTCCAAATCTGCAATGTCTTGTTTATTCTCTTTTTTATAATTATTCAAAGCATCTAACATAAGTTTAAGATTCTCGCAATAAACGCAAAGACACGAATCGGTGGGTGGATGTGGTATAACCCACTTCGGTCTTGAAGCGTAGAATGTTGATTTACCAATTTTTGTTTTCATTTAAGGATTTTCGTCTTTAAATAATTGATATATTTCTTTTATACTTCGCGTAAGAAAGCGTTTGACTTTTTTAGTTTTTATACCATTATCTTTTACTTTCATTACAATTGCACTATCCAAAGAATGGCCACAATAGTTCTCAGACTGCTTGTAAATTTTTTTTATTATTTACCAATGATCGTGCTTGATCAATCATATAAATAGTTACATTTGGTAAAACTGATAATAAATAATCTTTAGAAATATCACTTGGTATAATACTCAACAATCGCACTTTCTCAAGAAAATTTGAACAAGTATCTAATGCAATTTTAATATTCTCAAGCCATTTATCATTTGTTTTACATTCATTATTTTCATTCAATGCGGGCAGATCCGTTTTATCGTAGACTTTCATCATTTTACTTGCTATTTGTGAATCAAATGCATCGTTCATTTGTTTTCTTTTTCGGACAGCATAAGATTCTCGCATCTTGATATTGATACTTTGAGGCATTTTAATTGGTGAAATTTTTAATTTCAAATTACTTGAAGTCTCGTTGAGCTGTTCTACCACAGCCTCACTATGAATAAAATCTTTCGAAGATTGTTGACTGCTTGAAGTCAATGAAATAGGCGCATTTTTCACTTCATCTAATAATATTTTGTAACACGAAGGGCATACTTTATCTTCTCTAGAGAAAGAAGTATTTGGATACAAGCGCTTCAAAGACTCCATTAGATCACCTAATTCTCTAAGCGGACTTTTGGAGCAATCTAAACTTTTTTGTGCCTTTCTTTTAAATACTTGCACTTTATTTTAAATATCAGTGATGCCATTATTGATATTCTGTTCAATGACAGAACGAAAAAAATAATTTTTCTTGAACATCTTTATTTTTTATCTTTTTCTAATATTTTAAAATGCGTCAAGTCGTTGATGAGAATGCAAAGAACGAATCATCGCCACCTAGTGACATGCGTCAACTCCCTACAAAATAAATTCAAATTATAGGCGCGAAATTCAAACTGATAAAAAAATTATATTCTTCAACAAAAAAAATTTTTATTATAATGTACCATAAAAAGAGGATAAATGGTTATGTATTCTTTCATCAAAATAACTTTTTTTTTTTTAAATTAAAAAATTTATATCTTCAGATTTTAATCGTTAACAAAAATTGCGTTTCCTCAATGTTAATATCATATTTATTTAAAGTTTCAACATTTTTTTTTTAAACTTTGAATAAATATTAGTTTCAATTACGAATTATCATTTACAGTGTTTATTATAATTTATATAGATATTTGAAAAAGTAAGCATTACGTAAATATTGTAATTATTTTAATGATAATATTCAGATTCAAAAGTTAGATTCGTAGAGTAGTTAGATAATGTAGAAATTCATAGGTAACAATAACAGACAAATAATAAATATTATTTTGACTTTAAAATAAGTGAGATAGTATATTACATATCGAGAATTATTAAATAATAACAAGAAAATACAAAATTTATAAAATTAAGTCATTAATTTTGTGATAGTAAAATATTTTTTCCGAAGTCTAATGAATACGTTTTATTACCTAATTGATTCTTTTTAATGCGTTCATCGATTTTTTCCTTTAATCAAATTTATATTTTGCTACAGATAAAGAGTAAATGTTACGGTTACTATTTTTGCTGTTTTTTTGCAATTTATTGTGTAATAAATAAACTGAGCCATTATAAACACGATTTTGCCTACAAAATGTATCAGCAACGTCCGACGTTCATGCATTATTTGTCCACCCCACACGCGTCGATCTACTTCTATATCCCCTCCAATGCTTTGCTCGGTTTCAATAATAAATTTGTAAAATGTTTGAAATCTCATGAATAGCATGTAAAGTAGGTAATGTAGGTTTTTAAAAATTGTATTGTTCTAATTCATTTGCAAATTTTTTAAAACAATTATATGTTAATAAGTATTCGTGTGTTTACTAATATAAAATAAAAATTTTATTTCAATGTATCAATCTCTACATCCTGCTATTAAAATACATAAGTATATTAAGAGAAAATTTATTCTAAAAATTACTGTTAGCATTATAACGCACTCATATGAAAACGTGCTCTTTTTCCTAGCGTTGTAGTAAATTTTATTAGGTTTCTAAAAATATTCACAAGATGAGTAGAAAAAATGCTAGGACATTTTTGAACTATTACAAAACAATCTTAAAATAATTACTATGTTACCATAATAAAATTTTAACCTTTAGCCTGTGGGGGGTGGTCGATTTATCGACCAGCAGTCAGGGTGGGGACTCTACCTGAAAAATCCAATGATCTCATGTATACATTTTGCACTTTATAAAAGGTCGTTTAGTACTAAAATTTTCCCGCAGTCAAAAGGTTAAACCTTTTAATTATTCCAATAACAACTATAAATTTTTATTAGTTTACATAGTAATTTTTGTCACATATTCGAGAAATTCTATAACCTCTTGTCAAAGTAGCCTTTGCGTATGCGATTGTGGGATTACCACTGTACTGGTTGTGGTATTTGTGTGTGTGTGATGATTAGGATTAAGAGCAGGCCGGATTCGCTGTCCTTGTTTAATTGAGATTTTTGTTATTTACTCGGATGGGGTTCGATTTTTCGAAAAACTGATATTTTTTTGTGCTTAAGAGCATGACGAAGCTGCCCGCCTTCTAATAATATTTCCAATCCTAACTTATAAATAAACGATACATTTAAGGGGAATCCTCATACCGACATAGAGTTCTACCTTATCTACATTTAAATTATATGAATTTCAATAAAAATTTAACTATTCATGACTGAAATTCGTAGGAGAGGCACATTCTTAACATACCAAAGAATTTATTGCAACGTTAAAAGACAATATAAGGGTAAAAATAAAGGCAAAAACTGCTTAATACGATTAACTTTTCAATGCAGTTATGAATAATCGTACTATGCAGTTTTTGTCTTCATCTTCACTTTTATTCTGTTTTTTAACGTTGCAATAAATTCTTTAGAATGTTAAGAATGTGCCTCTTCTATGAATTTTAGTCAAAAATAGTTAAATTTTTCTTAAAATGCATAATTGAAATGTAGATAAGGTAGATCTCTGTGCCGGTATGAGGACACCCCTTAATCGAGTTTTTTTGCTACAAAGTAAAAATTTTTAAGATTAAACTCTAGTGCGGACAACTCAAGAAATCCACCAAAATATTATACACATAAAGTTATAATAAAAACTTTCAATCTATCGTATTTTAAGGTTAAGTTTATCGAGTTTGATATCTAATTTCCAATCCAAGCTTATAAAAAAATAACAAGTTTAAATGATATTTTATTTTAACAAAAATTATGGTATTCATATAGCTTTAGTGCGGACAATTCATTATGTTTGTTTAATTTATGAATATAAAAAGATACTGATAAAATAAAAAAAGCAAAACTCAATTTCTGCACCTCCGACATCCCGTTAACGTAGAATCCCAAAATTTAGAATGATACTATTCATAACATTCCCTTAATTTATTTAGAAATCCCGTTTTCAATTCATGGCTGCAATAGAAATTTATTCACTCGAACAAATCGCAATTGATATTTAGAATTGTAATAAGTATACAGAACACCATATTATGATTAGACATTTCGAAATTTCTAATAGAGTTTTCAAAAAAGTATATATTTGTATATTCTTTTGATACTTGACAAAAGATTTTATTAGAAATTTCGAAATATTTTATAATTATATGGTGCTCTATATACGCGTTACGATTCTAAATATTAATTATAATTTATTCTAATAAATAAATTTCGATTGTAGCCCATGAATTGAAAATGGGATTTCTAAATAATTCAAGTGACTGTTATGAATAGCATCATTCTAAATTTTGGGATTCTACGTTAAGCACAAAAAAATATCGGTCTTTCGAAAAATCGAACCCCACCCATTTACTCAAGTATTAATTGATGTATCTGCAAATTGAAGGTTAAGAGGCGGTAGGATCTATTCGCCGCTACATATAGGGTGGCGCTGCGTTCAGGAGAGAAAAATCTATTAAATATTTTTTATACAGCTATTTACAATTTTCTGAGACGACAATATACTTTTAATGTTGTCATTTCCTCTAGCCATCTATATGGAGAATAATTATTAATACTTATCTTGTTTGAAAAGTCTAAAATATTGTTATAAAGCGAAAAATGCGATGCAACGTAGGACCGATGTAAACATGCGTGCACTTTCCCTCAGTGCGACAGAGAGAGCAATATTAAAGAATGATGTATGCTAATGTTTACGCCGGCTCTACCTCGTGCCGCATTTTTCGCTTCATAACAATATTTTAGACTTTTCAAACAAGATTAATATTAATAATTATTCTACATATATATGGCTAGAAGAAATGACAAGATTGAAAGTATATTATTGTTTCAGTAATTTTTAAATTGCTGTATGAAAAATATTTTATATTTTTCTCTCACCTGACCGCAGCGCCACTAAGCGGCGAATGGTTCCGACCGCCTCTTAAGCCCAATACATATTATTACAAATATGTATGCACAAGAAAAAAAAGATCTACCGCTTTGTTTTTGAGAAAAGTGAGGAACGTGAAATTATTATAAATATAAATTTTTACTTCGGCGTTCCTTACTTTTCTCAAAAAAAAAAAAGCGGTGGAATTTTTTTTCTTGTGCATAGATGTTCATAATAATAATAATAATATCTATAGCGCTCAACCTTTAATTTGAAGATACGCCGATTAATACTTGAGTAAATAACAAAAAACTCAATTTTTAGTCGGTCGGTATCAGATTCTGCTCCGGCCTGCTCTTAAGAGCAGGCCGGATTCGCTGTCCTTGTCTAATTGGCATTTTTGTTATTTACTCAAGTTTTAATCGGTGTATCTTCAAATTAAAGGTCGAGCGCAATAGATATTATTATTATGAACATCTATGCACAAGAAAAAAAATATCTACCGGTTTGTTTTTGAGAAAAGTAAGTAACGCCAAAGTAAAAGTTTATGTTTATAACATTTTCGCGTTACTTACTTTTCTCAAAAACCAACCGATAGATATTTTTTTTCTTGTGCATGGATGTTCATAATAATAATATCTATTGCGCTTGACCTTTAATTTGAAGATACACCGTTTAAAACTTGAGTAAATAACAAACAACTCAATTGTTACTCGGTCGGTATCAGGTTCTACTCCGGCCTACCGTTAATTAATGATTAAACAGGCACAAGATCCTGACAATCTAATTTATCTGACTCCAAAAGATAATCCCCAATTACGTATCCCCAGGAGGTTGAAAGGAACTAAAGGAAACAGTTTAGTTTATAAGTATTTATTTCAATACTATTTCGCCAGCCACTGCTAGCATGCTGTGTACAGTTCTGAAGCTAGTATACCACTGATCGTGGTGACTTCGTCGGTTCGTCTCCCTACTTGAGACTGAGTTTGCGCTTGCGCATTTACATTTTATTATAGTTAACTGAGTGCCGCAACTTAGCTATGCTAACGCCACATAACTTCCCCTCAAATGTTGACTAGGGAAATTTTTATTAATTTTTGACTATTTTTATACATAAAAATACATAAAAATACATAAAAATTTTTCTAGAAGACATTGATATGTCTTTATATCATACAGATTTTATTTAATACATTTTATATGTCATAATACAGAATCACAAAAATATATTTTACATTATTATAAATTTCCTTTTATGTATTTTATATTATTACAGCATGTTAACTTTTAAGTACTTGCTGGCTTTTGAATTTTTACATAAATGTTTGATGATACAATTTCTTTTTTACGCAATTACATTTTTTTATTCGCATGCAATACAAACATTTATAAAAATCTGTTTCACATAAGAAATTCAATTTTACATTTATACGTAGTTTGAAAAACTTTTAAATTACAAAAATGTTTACGAGTACGAAAGTTTGTTCAATAATATGCAATTGTAATTTGCCAAAAAAAAAATTTATTTTTAATGAAATGATTTTTAATTGCATATAAAAAGAACCTTGATTTAAGATGGGTATATTTCCAATTCTTCAGGTGTTTGAATCCACCTGACTCCTTTTATTTATTTATTATTTTTTTTATTTTTTTTATTATCTTACTAGGTCTACCATAATCGTATGATTCAACTGTACATAAAATTTACTTTTTTTTTTTTTTAAGAAAAAATATTAAGAGCAGGCCGGATTCGCTGTCCTTGTCTAATTGAAATTTTTGTTATTTACTCAAGTATTAATCGGTGTATCTGCAAATTGAAGGTTAAGCGCAATAGATATTATTATTACAAATATTTGTGCACAAGAAGAAAAAAATCTACCGATTTGTTTTTGAGAAAAGTAAGGAACGCAAAAATATTATAAACATAAACTTTTACTTTGGTGTTCCTTACTTTTCTCAAAAAAAAAGCGGTAGAATTTTTTTTTCTTGTGCATAGATGTTCATAATAATAATATCTATTGCGCTTAACCTTTAATTTGAAGATACACCGATTAATACTTGAGTAAATAACAAACAACTCAATTGTTACTCGGTCGGTATCAGGATCTACTCCGGCCTGCCGTTAATATATAAAGGATATTGTCCTCTATATGATTAACCTTTTTTATATGGTGAAGTCCAGGGAGTCCAGCCCGGTATCCGTTTAACACATTACATCAGGCTAGACTGTCAGATCCACCATACCGAAAACTTTGACTAACGATGGATGGTCAGTCACTTTTTATGATCAACAATCAACCGATACCGAATGAGGTCGGATTTTTTAAAAGTCGCGATATAAATGGCACATACACTAATTTTCTTTCGAAAAAAAAGTTAGAGGTATCTGGCCAGGATTTCAATCCATGCCCTCCGCGTTGAAGGCAAGAACTCTATCCATTACGCCACCGCGCTCTTTACATAAAATTTACTACGCATTAACAATTTTTTTTTTATTTTTCTGTGTTAATTACTTAAAATTATAATTTAATACTTCGGCTTAGGCTTCTACTTATATCTAATTTTTTTGTGAAATTTTAGAGACATATTCTTGGATAGTTTAGGAAGAGATTTAGGCAAAAAAAAATTTCGACTTTTTGAAGCCTCTAAAGCAGGCCTTGATGTAATAACGTGAAAAATTGAACATATTTTATATGCTAAAAATATTAAGTAAATAAGTGGTAATATTTAATTAAGAATATCTTTCGAAAAACAAAAGCTTATTAATGCAAAAAAATCTTAAATTGAAGCATTCAGTTCGTGCTTCATTTTATTTTTTATGCATTTTTTTGTAAGAGTCTTATTTCTTTGCTTATTTAAGTTCTTATAAAAACTTTTATTCACCATATTTAAAAAAAAATGTTTATATCCTTGTCTAGGGGGCCTATTCGACGAAAAGAAAAAACACGGGTTCATTTTTTTTTTCATAAAAAAATCATATCCTGCAGTTCTAGCAGAATCCGTTTCCCGGAGGTGGGGTGCTCTTCTTGTAAGTCTGCTGGGCATGCGTCAACATCATTTTTTATACTAGTACGCAACCCTAGCAAAATGCTGGGTAGTTTATCAGCACAGTCAGAAGTCTGCGCTTGACATTTGATAGCGTTCTTTAATGTTCCATGCTATCCCTCAATCATAACGTTAGACTGAGGATGGTATGGCGCAGTACGAATCCTCTTACAACCTATTAGCTCCATGAAGGCATAAAAAATCTGTGATTCAAATTGCACACCCTGATCCAAGGTTATATACAATGGTGCACCAAAACGATAAATCCAATGGTTGAAAAAGGTTTTAGCGATGGTGGGTGCTGTAGTCTCCGCAAATGGTATTGCTTCTGACCCCTGGTATAACGGTTCATCAGTATATATTTACATTTCCTGCTTTTAGGCAGTGGACCAACTATGCCTATATGTACGTGTGTGAATCTACCTTCTACTGCTTGAAAGTGTTCTGAAATTAGCTTATTATGCCGAGTGATTTTGGTTTGCTGACACGCAATGCATGATTTGCATCATTTCGTGATATCCCTTCTCATGTTGAGCCATACGAACTTTCTTCTGACCAAGCTTTCCGTCATTTTCGCACTAGGGTGTACTGCTCGATGAAATAATTCAAAAACTTCTTGCCTTAATTTATTTCGCACGTACGGTCTAATTGTTCGACCTTGTAAATCACAATAAAGAGCTCCGTCAAATTGGTATTGTGAAAAATTTTACTTTTGCAAGTGCAGTGGGTGATGTGTATCTTTTATTATTTCTAACAATTGATCATCATCACTCTGTGCCTGCGCCAATAATTTCAAGTCCATCACAGCCGGTACACTGAATGCATCCATTTTAGTTAATACCTGAGCAAAGTCAGGGTGGTTCATTGATTCCGCATCATTCCAATCGAACACTGTTGGCGAACAAATGCTGTCTATGCGTGACAAGGCGTCTGCCACAGGATTTTCGACACCTGATACATGACAAATTTCACAATCGAATTTTGAGACGTATGTCAGCTGTCTAACTCGCCTTGAGCATGCCTTGTCAGAGCTCTGTGTCGCATAGACTAGTGGTTTGTGGTCTGAGTAAACCTTGAATTTTATAGCATTTAGATAATAGTGAAAATATCTTATTGCTTCATATATTGCTGTCAGCTCTCGGTCATTTGTATAGTAATTTAGTTAAGCTGGTGAGAATTTTTTAGAAAAAAAAGCTAGAGGCAGCCATTCACCATCTTTACGTTGCTCTAGGGCTGCGCCCATTGCGAAATCTCAGGCATCTGTACTGATTCGTATCTCAGCTGTTTCATCAGGAAAGGCTAGATACGATGCATCGACCGATTCCTTCTTTAAAAGGATATTGGTCATGAAGATTTTCGTTTCAAAGCATCAAAATATTGGGTAAAAAATTTTAAGAGAGCCCATAATATTGTTAGAAAAAAAATTAATAAATTTATTACCAAAAAAAATAGGAGCAGATTATTTACAAAAAATAGCTGATGAATTTGTTATTGAAGTGAAAAATCTTATTAAAGAAAAAGGAATAGAAAATGTTTATAATTAAGATCAAAGTGGGTTTCAATTAGAAGTTCATTCTGGCCGTACATTAGCAATCGAAGGGGAAAGGCAATTAGAATGCTTGGTTAATTCTTTCCCCTCTTTTTATCGTTAAAATGGTGAATTTGGGCCAGTTGTATCACAAGAGTTGTTCAGACCAGCTAACATTCATGCAATGGCTTCTAAATCAGGAAAATTAACTTCAGGTATTATTTCATATTAGGCGTATTCGAATAATTATGATACTATTTTGAATTCAGAAGGCATCCTGTGTTATCATTAGTGATCATGTTTTTTTTAAATTTGTATTCTATTCAAAATTACTAAAGTTTGAAACTCGTCTGATTTCAGATCATTTTAAAACATAGCTCAAAAAAGTATATTTTCCGAATGTTGGTTTACAAGTGTACTTTTGGTAGACTCATAGACTGAGCACTGTTCTTCATCCGTAGAAGAAGTGAAACCTATTAAGAGGAGGCCGTATAGCTCTATCCTTGTCTAATCTAAATTTTCGTTATTATTAATAAATTAAATATTGTTATACAAAAGTAAGGGTATAGCCCAATAGATTTCAGGACAAGCAAGATCCTATTTTATGAAAAAATATAAAATTATTAGTTTCCGAGTGAGGTCTAAAACGGAAAAACAATAAATTAAATATTGTTATACAAAAGTAAGGGTCTAGCCCAATAGATTTCAGGACGAGCAAGATCCTATTTTATGAAAAAATATAAAATTTTTATTAGTTTCCGAGTGAGGTCTAAAACGGAAAAACAATTGAATTTAAGGCGACTTCAGATTTTAGGTTAGGTTTTATTTTTGAGTTTACTAATTACTCTTTCAATATGTAACATTTTTCAGATTTTTTAATTTTCCACCATTCTACGGATTATAATAAATGGTGGAAAATTAAAAAATCCAAAAAATTTTAGAAACTGAAAGAGTAATTTGTAAACTACAAAATGAAATTTAACCGAACTTCCGTAGTCGCCTTAATAGCTGTTATTCCGTTTCAGACCTCACTTGAAAATTAATGGAAATTCTATATTTTTTCATAGAATAGTATCGTTCGCTCGTCCTGAAATCTATTGGGCTATACTCTTACTTTTGTATAACAATATTTAATTTATTAATAATAACGAAAATTTAGATTAGACAAGGACAAAGCTATACGGCCTCCTCTTAATAAAGAAATAACTTTAAAAATAATTCCAAAAGGAACTACAGGCAAAATGCAACTGCTAGATGTTTTTGGATTTATGGTTTGGAAAAATCATGTAAGACACTTTTCAGACAGCGTGACATTGATGAATGAAGAATTGAATCTTCATTTCAGAAACAATATCATTAAACTTCAATCTTTAGTGCACAATCAACTATCTCCTTCGAGATACATAAATCTGTTTGAATATTCATGGTATAAAAGTGGTCACACGGATGTTTATCCTGAAAATTTTGAAAATCCAGTAAATTTTGCTTTTAGATCACAATCTAATATACTTTGTGAAATTTCAGGGTGCTCTAATGTCGCAATTGTTCTATGTTCATAGTTTAAAAAATCTTTATGTTTGAAACACTTTTTTGATGATTATCATTATTGTTCTACTTATGATCCTTGATAACAAATAAGGAAATTATGCAATTTTCAATTACCGATGTATTACACATAAATTGCATCTTCTAAATAATTGTAATATTATGAGTTTGTAGAATATATTCGAAATAAAACTGATTACACAAGAGTTGAAAATTTAAATTTATTTAAATTACCTGCTAGAATTCATTATAAAATGATTTTTATCGATATTTAATGTTTTATTAAAAATTTTTAAAATATACAATAAATGTGTAAATCTGCAAATAAATTCAAAAATTTTAAAAATAAGTCAAGAATATAATTTTTTATTTAAGGATGAAATAAAAAAATAACCTCAAGGGTAAAACAATCGAGAAAAAAAATTTTTCCTTCGTTAATCTCAAAACACGTCATTTTAATTTTTTATTTTCTTGATGATAGTGCAACTTTTAACCAAATCTAGCCGATTTGATCAATTTTATATGAAAAAAAAGCGAAAAATTGCATATTTACCCCTAAAAAAAGTAGGGGTTGACACCCTTCGGGGTAAAAGTTATACCTATATTAGCGTCTCTTTATAATAAAGAATTTGGCGATGGTTACATTTAAAAACTTCGAATAGTTTTTGAGATATTAGAAAAACCTGTTTTTGGGGACAAAATTCAAGGCTCATTTTCACCCCTTAAATTGACGAGTTAGCACGTAAGAAAAACACATGTCTAATATCTTCTCGAGTACTACAACATATCACAAAATGATCAAAATAGGTGAGGTACACCTGGGGACCCTTCCTTCTTAGTCCTAAGGCGAAATCTTGTATGTTGGGCACAGAATATCTGTCTGAGACTGACATTGTGAAGTTGTCTATAGTCACCACAAATGCATCAATCGCCATTTTTCTTCTTAACTATATGGATAAGACTGAGGGGCGATTCAACCTATGCTACATATGTATGTATCACGGTGATATGTATGTACGTTCGAACGTAAGTTGGTAGCACTGCTAAGACAAGTCGTCGCGCGCATTGAATCGTCTGTCGAACCGTCAAGACCTTAAGTCTCCGTTTCCATGTAGATACAATTTTTGCGCGCGACGACTTGTCTTAGCAGTGCTACCAACTTACGTTCGAACGTACATACATATCACCGTGATACATACATATGTAGCATAGGTTGAATCGCCCCCCTGGTCCATGGGCTTTCAGATGGTTTGCAAACACCGGATTCGCAAAGAGCTTTAAATTCCTTTTTTTGCTGCTTCCAGCTTCTCTGGAGATGGCCTCCGTGCTTTTTGTGCTACTGGTAGTCCATTAGTTTTAATATAGTGCTCAGCACCGTGATTTATCCTTTTTAGATTTTTCGCTACTCCAGTCACGCTTGGGTATTGTGACAGCAAATGCGAAAACTTATGGGACGGGTCAATAAAATATAATTGTATTTCTTTCATTGTCCTCGGTCTTAAAGGAACTGAGAGTGCTGTCTCTCCATCTATTAACTCTCTCTTTTTGAAATCTGGTAAAAGATGATACTTCTCTAAAATGTCAGCACCCATTATTGCATATGGCACATCTGCCACCAAAAAATTCCAAGATATGGGTCTTCTTAACCCGATGTTGCGTTCCTTCCTTGATATACCATACGTATTAATCGGAATATTATTAGATGCATATAATTTGAGTACATGAGGCTCTTTTTTACTTAACTTTGGTTTAGGTATAACAGAAACCTCTGCCCCAGAATCGACTAAGAAATACTTTCTTGAATTATTGTCATAGATAAAGAGGCGTTTCGCTGGGGTATCTTGAATCTGAGTCTCCGTCCATTCAGGGTTTAATAGTTTTTCGATCCATTACTGTCTATACATTGGTTACTTTGATTGTGATACTTTGATTGGTTACTTTGATTATTTTCTTTATTTTTGTCAGCTGCATTAGGTTTGTTAGCGTTCAACATCTTGCTTATCTAAAGCCTATCTAAAGCCTACACGTGCTAATCTAAATTAAAATTGGGGGTATTTACAAGATCGACAGTCGAAACACACACTCTTATACAGTATTATTTGCCCTAGGAGTACACACAGGTACACTCACAATCGCTTTTTACTAAACAACTCTCGTCCCTTAACCTAACATGCACAACATACTTTCCATTCGCCTCACACACGAAGGTTACAAACGGGAGGCTTCACAGCGCTGGTTACTACTCTAACACTATATTCCTTTAACATTTAACCATGAAAAATTTGAGCTAGCGTCCAACGACACTCCGTTCACCTTTTTCCTGCTTAGAGCCACTCACCAGTGTGAAAACTCACTGAATTGCGACTCTATCAAGTACAACCTATAGTTGATGGCTACTGAGTTATCACAGGACGACGCATATGCTAGTATAACAATCCTACTAAAATATTTTCACTAACGCTGCAGTCCACTGCTCTCTTATGCTTTCTCTTTTATTTAGGTTGGCAGACCTATCTACCCTACGGATCTCTGAGTCGAGAGCACGTCGCTTCCGTTGTTCTACGCGCCTATGACGTGTAAAATTCTCTGCTTATTTTCATGAGGTTTACGCACATCGTCAATTACTTAAAAGGAATCAAATTACGCGTGAGTAGGAATTCCTTCGCGATTGAGATTGAACGCACTTAAAAGAAACATGTTTCGCGCAGAAAGAAAATTAATTAATTATGCGATGCACAGCACAGCCGACGCGGGTTACGCGCGAGACCGCATAAAAGTAGAAAATACAAAATTAAATTTGAAATAGTACGCGCATCGCCCCGCTGAACGTTTTCCATAAACTTTTTACTAAATTCAATTAGCACTTTTACAGAAATGCTTTCGCCGGATGTCGTTACGGCAAGATGGCGTGCGTAATAATTTCTCTATATGAAAACTATTATTACTTCGTTATTAATTATCAGAAAAAACTTTAATAAAAACTTCATGATACTTCGCTAAAATTCGTTAAGAGGAGGTCGTAACCATTTGCCGCTCTATATAGGATGGCGCTGCGGTCAGGTGAGAGAAATATAGAAAATATTTTTTATTCAATGATTTATAATTTATCGAAACAATAATATACTTCTAACGTTGTCAAAGGCACTAGCCATATATATGTAGAACTATTATTGATGCTAATATTGTTTGAAAAGTCTAAAATATTATCATAAAACGAAAAATGCGGCGCGTGGTAGAATCGATGTAAACATATGGATATTTTTCCTAAGTGCGACAAAGAAAGTAATATTAAAGAACGACGTATACACATGCTCACGCCGGCTCTACTTCGCACTGCATTTTTCGTTTTATAACAATAGCTTAGACTTTTCAAACAAGATTATCATCAATAATTATTCTATATACATATGGCTAGTGCCTTTGACAATATTAGATGTATATTACTGTTTCGGTAAAATGTAAATCGCTGTGTAAAAAATATTTTATATTTTTCTCTCACCTGACCGCAGCGCCACCAAGCGGCAAATGGTTCCTACCTTCTCTTAAATCAATTTCGTTAATATTTACACGTTACTTAATTTCTCAATCTCAATCGATTCGCGCACCAAATTACGCGTCGTAACACTTCAATGGTTTTCATTTTAAAATCTTTTTGCCTGCTCGAATGAATTTATGGAAGACGTCACATCCTTATTACATCATGTAATTCTTTTGATCTTTTATTTTTAAAGTTTTTTTTTAACGGGCAGAATTTTTAATAATTTTTTTTACGTAGTGTACCGCACTTTTATTATCTATATTTTTTAAACCATATTTTATTTTGTTTAATTATTTAACAATAGCTGATGAGTTTCGGTATCGCGTGGTTAAGTTTAGCGTTCAAAAATGGCGGACTTTTGCTAATAGCGACGCACAATGGTGATCATAAACCACACGCGATACACTCAACATTCTTGGCTTCCGGTCTTCATTAACCAAGTCTTTTCCTCTATTTTTTTTTTGTAATTTTAATTAGATTTTTATGTTTGAGTTAATCCGCACTAAACGCACTTCACAATTTCTTCTTTTCACTTTTCTACTATTTCGCTATTCTTTCTTTTTCTAGTTTCTTTTTGATAAATCTTTTATAAACTTTCGTAATATTTATTATTCATTTGTTTTCTTTTCTTTTGTTTTTGTGTTTTTCAGCCTTTTATTTATTATATATCATTTTCTTTTTTAAAATATTTTGAACTTGTCATTAATATTAAATCTACAAAAATTTTCCGATGCAAAAACTTTTTCAAACTTTTAAAATCAAATTTACGCATTAAAATTTTTATTTTTCTCTAATCTTTCCTTTTTATTGATTTTTACTATTTCTTTAATTTTTACATATTTAAAAAAAGATATTTATATTTCTTACTCTTTTTTTATTTCATTTAACTAAATACCTTGAAAAGTTTTGATGTGAAGAGCTTGTAGTTTTCTGCAGACTAGAAGTCTTTTTGTACAGCGTGGCTTGCTGATGAAATGGCGGCAATCCAATTTATCTGGCTCCAAAAGATAATCCCCAATTACATATCCCCAGGAGGTCGAAAGGAACTGTTAGATATGTATGAATATCAACATAAATTGTATTTTAAATATCGCGCGCTTTATTTGTTATATATACTTTGTAGTTAGTATCTTTCAAGCATCGTTTGCTGTATGTATGATGCCTGTGTATATCGGCGTGTATTTTATAACATAAATATATTTTTATTTGTTTAAACCTTAAAATACACTTTATATATTTTACATAATTTCGTCCCTTTATTCACTCTTTATCAGGAACTAAAGTAAACAATTTAGTTTATAAGTATTTATTTCAATACTATTTCACCAGCCACTGCTAGCACGCTGTGTATAGTTCTGAAGCTAGTACACCACTGATCGTGGTGACTTGGTCGGTTCGTCTCTCTACTTGAGACTGAGTTTGTGCTTGCGCATTTACATTTTATTATAGTTAACTGTGTGCCGCAACTTTGCTATGCTAACGCCACACAATCCCGATAACTAACGATACCAGCATATTTCAAACACAAAAATTCTGTCACATAACGTTAAAATTTGTGTCCAACTCCCGCAAGTGGTGAGAATGCAGCGAGGGGCTATTCACTATAAGAAATCATTGACCACCTTCAGATGAAATCATTTGAAATCATTATTGAAGTCATTGAAATCATTTTAAATCATTGAAATATTTTATTAAATTTTATGTGCACAATATGATTACCGAAATCAAAACTATTCAAATTGAAATCATTGAAATCATTTGAAATCATTGAAATCAATGAATATTTTTGTATTTAGTTTACAATTTAAAATATTACCAGAAATATAATACTAAATATTATTTAAATACCAGATTAATATGAGCTGCTCTGATAAATAAAATAATTTTTTATTTTTGGGGAATAGTATCGATATACAATATATAAATATTTATAAAAATTTTTTTCTGGAATTGAAAAAAAATGAATGATTTTAATCATAAACAAAACGCATCGCACAAAAAATTTTTATGTAAAAGATAATTTATATCAAAACAAATAAAAAAAATGTATATGTGAAAATAAAAAAAGAAATACTAACAAAAATTTAAATAAGATCTATAAATAAGTAAATAAGCATTATTTACTTATGTTTGAATTTCTCTCTTTGTATCTGTCACACACGGCTGATAAGTTTTTCGATCATAGCTATTATGGTGGTCAATTTTTTAAACTAACTTTGTGTTTAAAATTACAGAGAGACTCCGAGTTGCAGAAATATAAAAATATCAGTAAACTAAATACTATAACGGAAATAGCTTATAACAAAAAATGCTCCGAAATTCACATTGGCGAATGGTGTCTCTTTAGAAGATTAAATAGAAAAAAATGCTATCTTGGACATGTACTTAATTTTGGATATTTAAAAGGGCCAACGAATAAAAGTTTGGAATACTCAGCTTCCTATGCATGTGTCAAAAATAACACTGAAGATATAGGAGTTTTATATCATTGGTATGAACCAGACAATAAAACTAAAAACTTCTCGTTAGTACCCATGGAAAAGCATGGATACATAAATATTGAAAATTATGTATCGACTATATCAACATCTACAACAACTGAAAGTGGGATTGTAGTTAATGATGAGCTGAATAAAAAAATAAAGAATTTTTTTGAATAAATAAATGTAAAATTTAGTTATTCTTAATTGAATTTTTTAAAATATAGGTATTATTTTAATTTTTATATGATTCAATAATGACGATTTAGGGATTATAATTTAAAGTAAGCTTAACCTTCATAAATATTAATTTTAATTATCTTGGAATGATTTCGGAATTATTTGAAATCATAAAACATTTGCTTGAAATCATTTGACATCATAGAAAATTCGCTTGAAATCATTTGAAATCATTTGAAATCACTGCCTACCATAGGCTGTTTTGAAAATGTTAGAAATTACAAGTATAAAAATATATTTCTGAAATCATTTTGAAATCATTTGAAATCATATGAAATCTGTAATCATTTTAACACTTTTTTTAAGTGGATAGCCTCTCGGAATGCAGTACACTTCGTATATAAGTCCAATCCATCTGACCATTACTAAAAATGTGCGTGTTTGCTAGTGACTTTTGCAGCGTTACGTTTATAATAGGTTAGATATGATAAAGGGTAGGTTAATTCACAGCGACCGAATAAATACAGAAATTTTCAAAAACATAATACAATTTATTTATATATTTTCTTGTATGTTATTTTAAAAATTTGTTTTTAATATATTTTATATCTAAATAAAATCTGATATAAAATAATAATAATTGATAAAAAAATTAAAAACTAATATAAATGGATAAAAAATATTATTTTGTAACAATAATAGATAAAATCGGATAAAAAGAGATAAAACCTGATAAAATGTTCGAACTCATACTAATTTTATTCTCTTTTATTTAATTTTATTACTTATTATTGTATTTTATCCATTTTTATCTATTTTTATTACCTTTATTTATTTTTTATTATTTACCAATAGTTTTTATTCATTTTTATCATTTCTTATCATTTTTTATTAATTATTATCTAAAATCTTTTTCGCCAGGGTATACACATATATGTATGCATTGTACTGTGCCATCAAGTTCATGACAAT
Source organism: Anastatus disparis (assembly GCA_017163975.1). NCBI lineage: Eukaryota > Metazoa > Arthropoda > Insecta > Hymenoptera > Eupelmidae > Anastatus > Anastatus disparis. Next base: position 6,397,955 of record JAFFSR010000347.1, read on the forward strand.
TTATTTACATTCTAATCGCATAACGTGCATAAAATACAATGTTTATAATATACTTGAACGCTAAAAATAATTAATTTTCAGAAATAAATATATATATAAATATCTACATTCACTTTTTTATGGACTTTGACTTTAGCCGTACTCACAAGAAATACCTTAAAGGCTGTTTTATAATTTTTGTAGCATTCATAAAGCTATTTTTAATATTAAATTTCTTATTAATATTTTCTAAATTTATTAGTTTGCTATTTGAGTTTATAAACAAATTTTGTGCGTCTCTATAATAATATCTAAAAGATTCATAGGCATATAATCAGAAGCGCAATAACCTTCGCGTAATAGTGAATGTTGACTGAACTGATAATTGAGCAAAATCAAAGGAGGGGGTGGGAGAAATTCTAAAGTATAAAAATTATATTTGTAAATAATTATATTTTTATTATTAACATTCACTATAATATTATTTATACTATAAGATATTTATATTAAAGATATGATTTAATTAATATACTTTTAATTATTTAATTAAATTGATGAAAATTTACCCAATGTTGTACTACAATAGTCATTGCAATTAATGAATTTTGTGCATGAATCATTAATGTTCAATGAATATAAAATTTGTTTATAAACATGATTCATAGCCAAACTATTCAATCTGTCTTGAAGTATGGTGCTGTGTAGATATGTTTTCAATCAAAGCAAAGCACAAAAGCTTCTTTTAGTTTCACAAGGTGATGCAAGTCATGCTATTAAAAGTTAAATTGAGCGCACTTTTCCAAACATTGGAATTACCTCTAAAAAATTAGAAAATAAGATTACAGAGATGAACTCTAAAAAAAATAACGCTAAAATAATATGATTTCAGAATATAATTAGGAAATCTTATTAATAAAATTAATTATACTCACTTCTGATGACATGTTTTTATTTGATATGTAGTTTTCATTAAAGTTTTATATTCAAATTATGCTTTAAATAATAACAATTCTATTTTCTTCTTATTTGATCAAATTCTGGATAGAGTTGAATAATATCTTCGATCTATTCACTTAAAAGAACCGCCTCTAACCTCATCAAGTTATACATACTTTTCTGATAGATTCTGTCTTGTGAAATATTGTTATAATGTTCAAAAACTGTTTCGTCAAAATAACATTCCGTATTTCCTGTGAATCGTTTAGGCATTTTCTAGGCATCGTTATAGGTTCTAAGTCCAAATCTTCTATAAACGTTTCCATATCCGATAAAATTGTTCAAATATTTCATCTGTACAATATCTTTCTAATTCTGTATAACTTATTTTCTAGCTTCCAATACTCCTGGAACAGTCTCGTATTTACCTTGTAGGATTTTATTTGAAGTATTCAATGATGAAAAAATATTAAGAGGAGGTCACGTATCTCCGTCCGTTTCTAATCAAAGAATTTTTTTTTTTTGCAATAACTAATAACTTTAACAAAAAATAAAGGGATAGCCCCATCTTGTATTACAAAAAGCAATATTTTCTTTGATGAGAAATAATTGATTTCATCTATTCGTTTTCAAGAAAACCTTGAAAACTCAAATTGTTTATCATAACCTGTATGTTTCAAGTTTTTCAAGGTTTTTTTGAAAACGAAACAATAAAATCAATTCTTTCTCATCAGAAAAATATTGCTTTTTGCAATACGAGATGGGGCTATCTCTTTATTTTTTGCTAAAGTTATTAGTTATTGCAAAAAACTCAATTTGATTAGAAAAGGACAGATATATTCGATAGTTTTAAACTCTTAGGTACTAAAGGACCCCGCATATTTCTTATGTCAAGTGGCCTTTAGTGGAAATGGCTAGAATTGAAATATATTTTTTCTTTTAACCTGTAGATCAAAAGTTTTCATGGGCATAATGTCTGAAAATGAACAATTTTTGAGATGCATAAGGTAAAAAATGATTTTATAGAATTTCATAGATAATTTTCAGGGATCTTTTTAATAAGGCCATAGGTCTTTGCAAGGATTCTTCCATTATTACCAAGATATGCAGGGGTTCTTTTGGTAATTGATTCCTAACTCCATAGCAATAATGACAGTTGATAATTAACTGCCAAAAAATTAGTGAAATGATTACCAATATCTTCAATGCAGCGTTTACGATGATGAATTCAATTTTAAAAGTTATGATTAACTTTACCTGCATATATCTATGCGTGCTATAAGTACTTGATGAACGGTAGCTCGTCTTAGTCTAGAATAAAGACGAATCCAAATTAAATTATTTTCTTTAACTAACGTATCAAATCGTAATTCCTTATCGCCGTCTCGGCTCGTCTTATTCTGTATATATCCTGGAGCTGAACTCATCTGATAAACACCATATGTCAGAGCCTTTAAATCTTCTAAAACATGGAAACTCTTCAACTTGATGGCGTAATCTCTCCCAATGTCCTGGTCTTCTTAACAAATTATCAAGATCTAAAGAAGCTTGTGCAATTGGGATCTGACATAGACCAGACGCTCTCTAGTGGAAAAAATATGAACGAATGGTAGAATACAAGCAGAAAGCGTTCGTTGATGCTTCTTGTATGTTCTTGTGTATCTTGCGTGAAAAAGTTATTATATCACCGATATTTTTGCTATTTTTAACGTTCTTTATTATATGTTCTGCTATGAAAACTTGTTCACCTTCTATAAAATTACGTTTAGTAGGATTAGTATCTGCCCAACAGCACAGAAATATTCATAATTAACAAAAACAGGTACTTGCTCCATATATGACAATGTAAATTGTATGATATGGTACGCCATCTTAGCTTATACCACGCCTCCATGTCAGATCCCAATATTGGCATTCCTTGCCCGTTGCAATCTCAACAGTTGTATTTTCCATTTCTATCAGAGGGCGATACCCAATATATGACGAGTTTTGAATATCTAAATTGTGACTTGCTTGCAGCTTGTCGTCGGTCTGACTTGACGCCTGCGCAGGGGCGTACTCGTGTATACGCTGACTAGTGTAAGTGCGCTTATAGTGCCATACTCATACATACATTATGTGTGTATCCCCACATCACTCTCCCCCCAACAAAAAAAATTTGTGTGGGTAATTTTTATTTTTTATTACAAGTACAAGAAATGTGTGTTGTACTACACTTATACGTTATGATATAACGTTTATTTACCACACTGGAGGTTAACATTCCTCTGATCACAACTAATGCCAAAAAATTTACAATAAGTATTTACAAGATTAAAAAATCATTCTGCATAACACAAATTCACCAAATTCATTCATCGCAATCACTCATACATTATCGCAAGATTAGTATTCGCTTGATTATACTAAATTAGTTTTTTTAACAATGCTTGTCGCAAAGAAATTGCTAATGTTTATAATATATATTATTTCTTTTTTTTTATTTCTATTTTTACAGCAATAATCGCTGTTTTATCACAAAAAGCTTTGATTATTTACAAGAATAAAATTTTTCTATTTACAATTGAAAAAAAAAATGTTTATTCCACAGAAGAAGTTTTGCAGTCCACAAGGACTTTTTTTACGCAGTTTTTAATGAGAACATTTTTATCATCCCTGGTAGAAAATTAACCATACTTTCTGCTCTCTTCACTAACTAGTGCCCAGATATTTTAACATAATTTCTCAATAATCCCATTAAATTAATTATATAACTAAGGACGTTTTTTAAAATGTATACCATGATATATTAAGGACTAAAAAAAATCTGGACTTGATATCAGAACTGAGATAAAAGCCTAGAAAAAAATAAAATTTTATTTTTAATAAAATTTTTGTTTTAGTTAAAGGGTTAGTTATAACCTTTAACCTGCGTTCGAAATAGTTTTTGTTGACTTGGGGATTGGTTACACCCACCAAATCATGCGTTCGATTAAGGTATAGTATAATAATCGATTTGGTTTCTCTAAAGAAAATGGCACCTAAAATTCCGCAATATGGTATTGCGATATTGTTTCTTACAATATGAAAATTTGTTGTAGCCCCACCTATCTTAATATTAATAGTGCCAATAGTATATTCAGGGTCGTTGTTTATACCCTTTAAACATACTACATTATTGTAGTTTATTGTTGATTGTTCCGGTATTAATCCCATCTTAATTATATTGCCTTGTGACCCTGAGTCTAGCATTAGATTTACTATAGTGTATTCACATCTAAAAGCTATAAACGGTATTAACCTGCAAGGCATTTTTATTGCAATTGTAGAAACTCTAAGGTTTCTTCGTTGCTGTTCATAATCATATTTGTCGAGCGCATCTGATTTTGTGGTATCTCTACTATTGCGCTCGTTTTCGAGATACCAGGAGCGTTTCCCACTTGTTGTTCTCTGTATTGTCTTTTGTGACATTCTTCTATGGAATGTCCTTCATTTTTGCAATAGTTGCATACCTTTTTAGCTTTGAAATCAATTTGTTGAGGCCTACATGTTTTTGCTGAATGACCAGCCTTATTGCATAATTGACAAGTCAAACCAACATTTAAATTATTACTGCAATTTTTAGCAATATGGCCGTATTTATTGCATATCTGACAGTTTTGTGAAGTTGTGCCTCTTGACTGACAGTTTCTTGCTTCGTGACCAATTTTGTCACAAAGTTGACATTTTTTGTTAGGGTAAGATATTCTGCAATTATTTGCAGTATGCCCTAAGTTGTTGCATATTTGACATTTTTGCATGTTACCTTGCTGTTGTCTCAATAGACATTTTTCAGCGGTATGCCCGGGTTTTTTGCAAATTTGACAATTAGTTGTTGGCTTTAGTTCTATACTACATTTGCTCGTTTCATGATTTGTCGATTTACAGATCTGACAAGCAAATGTATGTTTTTTATTGATGCCTTGAACCCCAAATCTCTTACTAGGGTTTCTCAAAGCTTGTTGAGCTTCTATGGCTCTTTCAGCTTTGATGGCGTTTTAAGTATATTAGTCATGTCGTTTGCATCAGTAAGACGATGCTCAATTTCAGGTTTTAAACCCTGCTTAAAGCATTCTACCATGGAATCTTTGACACTTGTTTCAAAAGCATCTGTATTTTCCCCAGTCGCTATTTTATTAGCTTCTAGGATACGCCTACCTATTTCTTTAATCCTATTTGCAAAAGTAATAACAGGCTCGTCGTCTGCCTGAAATTCTGAGCCGAGCTCACCTTGTAGTTGATGCACAGTCTTTGCTGGTGCATATATAGATTTTAAATAATCCTTAAGCGCTTCTACTGTGGTGAATGCTTGTCCATGTATAGCACTTCTTACATCACCGGTTAATTTTGATCTCAAGAACTTTGCAAGGTTGGCTTCACTTTCTGTGCCTACCATTTCTTTCGCTTCGTCGCAACCTTCGAAAAACACACTCAAGGGTATGTTTTTCCCATCGTATTCAGGGACAAACTTCAAGGCGTCCTTTAAGGGTATGACTTGTGGTGCCATGTTAACAGCTTGAATAGTAGGTTGTAAAGGTGAAAAACCACCGGAATCTGTTGGTATGGTGTTTCCCTGATTTGTACCCTCCAGTTTAGGAGTGGTTTCTGAGCTTGTGCTCTGTACGGGAGTGCTATTCAATAAACTACTATCGCTAATTGAGTCGTCCGAGTTTGTTGAGTTTTCGTTCTCTGTTAACAAATTTTCTTCGTTTTTGTCTCGAGGAATCTTGTCTCTTGACGCAAAAGGGTTGAAATTATCTACAATTTGTTTCAACTCTTCGTTGTTTTTTGATAAATTTCTGGTAATTCTACCAGGCAGTTTGTCTGAACTCATTTAGTTCTTAAAAATTTAATGTGTCCTACGCTTATTGTAATTGAGGCTCTACAGTGTTCAATAGTTATGAGTTTGTTGGGGTTGCCAACCCACGAACTTATTTTATTAATTGAGAAAAAATTTTCCAAATCCCAATCGCAATCGACTAGTTTTCCTAGTTCTTTTCTGTAATTCTTACGTCTTTGAAAAGCTTCTTTATTAAACTCAAAAAATTTTCTAACTATCCAATGTGGTTTTAGCTTATATTCTCTCCAAGTATTAAAATAAGGTGTTTCTTCTGTAGGTTCAATTCCACGGTTATTATTAAACAAGTAATGAAGATTATAAGCATCACCTTCTTCATTGAAGTGGCCTAACCAAAAATTTTCATTGGATAGTCTATCGCAAATCCTATGTACTCTCGTGATTTCTCTGTACATAAAATACTCTTTTATTCTAGGGTGCATTTGGAAAAAATTAAACTTAAACTATTCTTAAAAGATGAAGTGCTCTTAATCTAGAAATAGGTCTAAAGCAGTCCGTCCCAACGTAGCTAGGTTTAAGCCAATTTATAAGAAAATCCAATACCGACTTATCTATATAATAGCCAAATGCATCTCTGCTTAAATATGCTGCTGTTTCTAGATTCGAAATAATTTCTTCGGCGTACAAATTAATATCAAAGATGAATCTTGAATTAATTTGAAAAAACGTAGCAGGACAAATTAAATCTTCTTTAACTTGTAAATATTTTAGCTTAAGATTTTTATAACTAATTTGTTTAACTAGTCCTTCTGAAATTTTTTCATTGTAGAGAGAAAAATAAATTTTTACTGCTTTCTTTGATCCGTTTAGATCGGAAAAAATTCTTGCTAGGTTAAAAGCGTAAATAAAATGATTATCGTATAATACGTCCTTAGACAACGTTTCTAAGTCCATAGATTTTCAATTTATTATTATTTGATTATTATTATATTTATTATTATTATACGATTCTTTAATTTAGGCTTGCATATGATAATTTATTTTTTGCAAAAGTAAAAAATACAACAAGGTAACAATTACTTGTTTAGCAATTAAAATTCAAATAATTATTTGAATATGTAAAAGGATAAGAACATTTAGATTGAATAAAATTTGCTACAGTTGAAGAAAAGATTTAAAATATATTAAATAACTATGCTAATTCCAAAATAATTAAGAGCAAAATAAGATGTAAAGTATAAATTCAAAGAAAAGATGCTAAAAATAATAACGTTATTTAAATTAAGCATAATGTAAAAGATAAATATTCATATGCAATTAAAATATTTATTTAATTATTATTCTTTTTTAAGGGCAAACTGTCAACTTTCTTAGTTAAAATTTCTAATTGATTGTTAATATCTTTATTTTGTGTTTTTAACTCTGTAAATCGTTTAATTGACTCGCTCGTGTGATACCCTAAGCGAGTTGCTATTTTTTCTTTCTTTTTCGTTAATTGATTTACTGAGTCGGCTACAGCGTTCTGTGATTCAATTAATTTCTCTATGGTTTCAGCTTGTTTTCTTAAAATAGCTTCTAATATGTAATTTTGTTCTTTTAAATATTCTATTTCTTTTGACGCTTTAGTATCTTGAGCTTCAATGAATTGCTCTAAAGTATTTACGCGATCAACTAAATATTGTAGTCGTGCTTGCGTATGCAAATCGCTACTGTCAATTAATGGTATCATCGATATTATAATGAATTATGCAAAGACAAAGATGTATGTAAAAAAAAAATTTTCAATTAAAAGATTATTATTAATTTTATATTTTTGTTAAAAGATTTAATTAAAATAAAATTAATTGTTAAGGTGGTAAATGCAATAAATGAACACAATATATATTTTATAAAAGAAGTATGAGTTTTATTATAAAATTTAGATTATTTAACAATAATTATTTATTAAAGACGCAAACAAAATGTTTTTAATTGTACAGTATTAAGTTTAAAAATAGGAAGGGTATTTTATTAAAACAGTAATTTTTTTATGACTTTTACTCTTCCGACCGTCTCTTGTTTGTCTTCAGTATTCTTTAGACTTCTAGGCGTTCTTGGTAAGCCTTTTTCATTAAGACAAATCTTCCAGTTTGGGCTTAGCGATATATTCCTATTTATGAGTGGTTTTTCTAGCACCACGATACTTTTTATCTTGGGTAGTGCCCGTTTTTTCGAAGGAATGTATTCCTCATTTGAAACCACTGCGTTCCCTATTGGTTTTGGTACATACGGGAGTGGAAGGCTGTTTTTCTCCGTTAGATAATTGGGCTTTAAGGAACTTCGAGGCCGATTTTCTTCCTTTAATGGGGACGGTAGTCCCACAGGTATACGTCTCTCAACAGCGGGGGCGGTCCCTACCAACACAGGGGTAACAGAGGCCGTTATAGGAGTTAGTCTGTACTCCACAAATGGTGTGCGCGGAATTTCTTTTGGCTGTGCTCCCCACTTGAGCACTTTGAGATGAACAGGCTGGTTCTTAAAGCGTTGGACGTTTCTCTCGACACGCCTTTTATGCGCCTTGAAAATTTTTAAAAGTTCTCTTTTCAAACGCCTATTTTCCCGACGTCTAAGCTTCCTAGCAATAGATATCTGTTGTTTTAATGCTGGGTCCACTAAGAAAAAGGAAATATAACGAGAAAAAAAAATTAATTGTTATTGCATTTACCCTTTTTAATTATTTATTATTTTTATTATTATTATTATATATTTTATTTAAGAAAAGATAATTACTTTGATCTAAAAATTTTAAAAGAAGAGAAAAATATTTTTTTTACGAAAATTTCGTGTTTTTAATTTTTAATTTTTAATTTTTTAAAATTTATTAATATTAATCGCGACTAATGCCATCCGTTTCCGGGGCCTCCACTTTGTAATGTAATAATTAGTTAATATTTTTAATTTTCTTTTTAATAATAATAATAATTATTACAGAAATAAGTCACCGCTGTGACTTCTTCTTTTTCGAGCCTAAGCGTAGCTTAAGGGCTCGGGATTCACATTAGTTGCAAAAATACTAATAAAAATTTCAGAAATTTGTAAATAAATAACTCAAGGGGTTATTGTGATCTTCACTTGATCAACCTATACCCTCGAGAGTTAGGAGCTAAAGGGTTATAGCACAAGGCTAATGATACCCTTTTAACTCTTACCTTTAAGGAATATTACTACTCCAGAAAAGGTATACTGAAGGGTTAGATACTTGCAAGCAAGTAACTGGTTACCCTTTCAGTGGCGTTCTATTCCAAAGGAACTTGTTCTATAAAAATAGAACGATTGACTGGTTGGTTACACCTGTCAATTAACCTTCGAATATTCCTTTTGGAAAAAAGAGGCAAGAGCAAATAATGCTCTTGACTAGCGTTCAAAATTTTTGTTTTAGTTGAAGGGTTAGTTATAACCTTCAACCTGCGTTCGAAATAGTTTTTGTTGACTTGGGGATTGGTTACACCCACCAAATCATGCGTTCGATTAAGGTATAGAAGAAAAAAAAAGGAATAATATTGAAATCCTTTTTAGACTTACTTTTTCTTTTATTTTTCCTTTTTTGAAGTTATACAGAAGATTTTAAACTGGGAAGCGAAATTGAAAAAGTAGAATTTGAAAAAAATAAAATAAAATTTACTGAGACCAAAAGGTCAGAAAATTTGGAAAAAATTTAGAGGAGACTCAAAGGTCTGCAGAAAAAAAAACCCGGAGGTCCGTAACCTTGTTTGCACAAAGTCGTGGTACGAATGACGATTATGCAACTCGTCACTGGTCCTTATATACTCCTGCCGGACATTTCACGCATAGGAAAATGCGCTAGTGTTAGAGGAAAAACAATAGTTTCACTCAGTTTTCTCCAATTTTGCTTCCCTTAAGGTACAAGAGAGAGAGAGAAAGGAGATCAGACTAAAGGAAAGAAAAAGCGTGAGAGGAGCGTACCCTCAACTTTCCTGTCCTTTCTTTTTTCTTTATCTCTTTACAAAAATTCTTATTTAGCTAAGTAAATTATTTAAAGTTAACAATTAATATCATCGAACAAAATACAAAATCTGATTACATTTTCGTTTAATTTTCCTTTTGGAAATTATCGATTGATATTAAATTGCTAATACGAATTGCTCGCACTTATTTCTAGACAATACATTTTAAAATTAAAATATATGAGATTGTTGTTAACTTAAAAACTAATACGAAAATCATTATTAAAACAAACAATTAATAATCTAAATTCTTTAACTAATTTCTAATGACAGACAAATAGATATGAACTATAAGTACTTATGAAAATAGTTTTAAGGATATTTAATTAGAAATAAAAATTTTATATGTCTATAATTAAGAAAAAATTTACGTAATATAATTTTATAAATCAGTAGTGTATGCACATTTTTAACCTAAAAAGTTCCTGTATTTTGTCATAAAGAAAAATATATGGCCTTTAATAAAAGAGAAAAAATATTGTTGAATCAACGCTTAAAATTACATCGATAAGATTTAAGATTAATATGTATATAACTAGTCTATTGGAAAACAATTAAATTTAAACTAATCTTAAGTATGCTTTCGCCAAATAAGTATAACTAATTAGTTGTTAAAGGTAAATTACTACTATAAAGTGTACGCAATTACACTGTATACATTAATAATTAACTTAATTTTTACGTACTACTTAATATTAATGATTTTATGTATTATATATTATAAGAGATTTTTGAATTTATTTTAATTTTAAAAGAAAAATAAGGAAGCTGAATTTTTACAAAAAAATATTCATTTCTATTCTAATAAATAATTGTTACTTTATTATATATATAAGGATGGAATATTTTCAAAATAATATTTTCAAGTATCTCTTACAATATAGCTTAGGTGGTCTTAAAAATAAACTCTTAAGGACAGTTGTTCATATATAAAAAAAAAAGGTGTTCATTCTTTTCGTTTGCTATGTCTTTGAGATAGACATCTGCCATAATTTATATTTTTTTCGTATTACTTATAATACCTTTGGTAACAAACTTTCTTGAAAGTATTTCTCCAAAACAAAAGGAAAATACAAGAAGAAAGTATGTTAGAAACATAAAATTGCAATTAATGTGACATTTAGCTGTTAGAGTTTGGGAAAGATGAGAAAGAGAAAAGGAAAACAATTTTTTTTATATAGTTTGGGCTTACTCTTGGATTTCTAAGTTTGTGCGGACCCTTTTTTTTTATATACGCACTTATACGTGTCCTTTTGTCGCGCCAATAGAGAGACTTAAGATTTCACCAGCGATGTACACCTGTGTACAAGCAGTGTGGTCTCACAAGAGGTATGATTTTTTTTTTTACATAGTTTACGCGGTAACATTTTGCTGCCTAAACAAAGTTACAATCCAACATTATTTCTTTACCTAGAAGGGCCTACTTAACGGGGAAAGCAATATTTTTCTTTTAAGTGAAAGGAAGTTTAAAAATATGTATGGTAAAAAAAAAACAACAAAACAAAAAGGAAAAATTTTGACTCGAATTTTCAGCTGGACTTTACATACATATTATATTAAATACAAAACTTCAGTCAGTGAATAATTTAAAACAATCTCATCTGATGATTGAAATCTTTTCCTTTATCCAAACATTTAATTTTGGAATCGAAGACTTAATTTTTTCTATTTTGATGGTTATCGCAAGCTTTTTCTGCCAATTTTCAACAAATTGACATCAAAATTTCTAGAGATCTTTAATTTATATATCTTTACACAATAAGAGTTTTAGTTCTTTTTAAAAAAAGAATTTAAAAGTTTGGTTCAGAAAAAGTTGAAAATATTGCAAAAAATAGATATTTTTGTGAATTTCATGTATGTAATTAAGGTCATGTAATAGGGTATATGTTTATTACATAATTACCGACATTGCAGCTTCCCGAATTTTTAATTTTTATTCAAAAATTTTCTGACATATCTTTATATTATGCTTTTTATTGATTAAAATAGAAAGCTTTAATATAGAAATATTTTTTGAAAATTTTGGTTAAGAATAAAAAATTTGGAAAAGTGTAATGTCAGTATTTTACATTCCCTTCAGTACAATATTTACTTGAACTTATCTTATCAAAATTCCAGCATTATTATTTTGTTAACATATATAAATAAAAGATTTCTGGAAATTTTGAGGTCATTTTGTTGAAAATTGGCTGAGAAAGCTTGCGACAACCATCAAAATAGAAAATATTAAATCTTTTATTAATCAATAGGATTTTAAGCAACAGATAAGATTTTTTAAAATCATTAATGGACTATAGTCTTATATTTAGGTACCTCTAACTTTTTTTTCGAAAGAAAATTAGTGTATGTGCCATTTATATCGCGACTCTTGAAAATCCGACCTCATTGGGTATCGATTGATTGTTGGTCACAGAAAGTGGCTGACCCATCCATCGGTAGTCAAAGTTTTCAGTATGATGGGTCTGACAGTCTAGCCTGATGTAATGTGTTAAACGGGTACCGGGCTGGGACTCCCATATAAAAAAGATTAATCATATATAAGACAATATCCTTTATATATTAATCTTTTTTTTTTTTTTTTAATTAAAAAAAATAGTCTTATATTTAATATATATATGTATTCAAGGTAAAAGAAAGTTTCATTACTTGATATTGTAAGAAAAAAATGTATCATTACATTCCTACGTAGGAAGACCAGTATAAACAAAATCTACGTTGGTCATTTCAGAGTAGGTTTAACTAAAACCAAGCTTTTATTTAAATTATTCAATAAATATATTTGTTCTATTTTTCTTTATTAAAAAGTTTAAGGATTTGTCTTATATTATTTATTTAATAAAAATTTATTACAGAAATTTTCATGAAATTTATCAGCTGAATATTCTTAACATACCCATGCTAGCTAAACATTATTTATGCATCAATCTAATAGATATTTATAAAAATAATAAATGTTTGTGATCTCACAAAATCATTCAATTAACTTTAATTTGCAAAATTCATATTTTGTATAAAAAATTTTTTCTTGTCTTTTTATACTTATTATATCTTAAAATTAAATTGTAATTATTCAGCTGAAAATTTTACAGTAATGTTTGATTAGGAATCATATTTGCTTGTAATATACAATTCGTATCAGTATATAACTGATTTGTATACAGATGCATTCCCTGGTAGAAATGATTCCATTTAATGGCTAGTTAATCCCTAGTAAAAATGGATTTAATGCTATTTTTTGGCTTATAACCAATTTAAATGGGTAAATTTCTACCAAGGTTGTACAATATTTTAATTAACTATGCATGTAAGTATTGTTTTACAAATAAGTATTCTATAATTGCGAAGATTTGTGCACTAGCTGATGCATTATATTGCGTTTGAATGGTATTAACAACTATTTGTGCATTGACTAAAATAATAAGGTGTAAAATGTATTTGACAATTTGTTGCTAAAAAAAATTACACTTTCTTCTAACCGTGGTCAGAATTGTCACATGTAGATAGTATGTTATTTAAAAATAATTGAAAAAAAAAAAATTTGCTAACGAAAGTTGGAGAAAAACAAAAAATGATAGGAGATGAGATAAAAAGGTTTTTTAGCCATTGCACAATTACAAAATTATTATCGCTATCGATACGTAGAATTACGAGTTTTTGTGAAGCGATCTAATTTTCTCCACTTCCTTATTGGAGTTCCGCTCGCGTTTATTACATAAACTAGATGTTGAGTACAAGGTTTTAGGTACATATCCAATTAACGTTCGATCGCTGAGCCTAACTTTTTGTCTAAACTAGGAGAAGGAATAGGTGGGGTATCTATTTGTACCGGTTGTTTTATGACCGGGTTGTCATTTTCATTCAGTGACTCTATGCAGGTTATCTAAACGCTGTGAACGCTATCGAAGAGATCCTCTCCCCCGGCGAAAGCTCATCCGAGCAGAGCGCCACAACTGTGTTGCGAGTACGCTTATTACGACTCTCCGGCATCGCGCGTGCAAAAAGCCGAGACCAAGCACAGCGGCAGGGCTGCGAGATCGCTCTCTTCGACGCTGCGCTATCTCGCATACAGAAAGCCGAGACCAAGGGCAACGACAGAGTTACGAGTTCGCTCACTTTGACTTTCTGAATATTAACGCACCAAAAGCGAGGCCAAGCACTCTAAACGTTAATAATTTACATTTGAAAAATCAAAATTTCTTTTTCTTTTCTTTTTTTGTAAGCTTTAACACTTTATGTGAAGTATATTTTATTTAAGTAAAATTCTATAATATTATAAAAATTAAATTTTATTTCATATAATTTTGTTCAAAATGTTTCTCAAATTGAAAATTGATGTGATATTTTACTTTTGCAATAATTTGCCCGAGTATATTAATATAATAATGTAAATTTATAAATTTGATTTATTTTTAATACCTTATTTGTGCGGTTATTAGTGCTTTTATACCTTTGAATTGATGTTAACTTTATTTTAATCATTCTTATTTTTTTTTTATATTTATAGCTTTATTAGGACATATTGAAACTCAAAAAGTTCAAAGTAATTTGAAAAAAAAATTCTTTAGGTATTTATCAGTTATTATTCACTTTTTCTTTATAAACTATATAATTGTATTGTTACAAATGTCATATACAAATAGAGTTTGCTTGGCGTTAGAAGGAAGATATTTACTATTGATTTTTGTGTCGTAGGTCCAATTTTAAATTCAATGATTTCTAAAAAGTAGCAGTGTTATTACAATTATCTTTTATAAATATTAAAATTTTACGTGACTTGTATTGTTTTTAATGTAATTTAAATATAAAATTTGTGAAAATTTCATTGCCGACTAGTTGATATGTATATATCTTATTAAAATGCGTTTGTTAATTGTTTAACATATTTTTAAGAAAATGATATTTATTATAATATTTTATATATAATATTTATTCAATGAAGTAGGGATGAATGTAATTTTATACTTTCTTAAAGTTTATAACGATATAAAAAGTATATACCGGTTCTAAGAACATTTATTAATTCTTTTGTAGCTTTGAAGTAAAATAAGATTTATTAAATTGAAAAATGAACATATTGATCGAAAACGAACCAAAATGTTTTTGCTAAAAAAACTTTTACTATGTAGCCGATGTTTTTAGAGCGTATCTAACTACTTTCTTCAGAAATAATTAAAATTCACTATAAAATTTAAAAAAATAAACATGAGGAAAAAAAAATATTATAATTTTTTAAATTTGGAAACAGGTAGTTTAATAAACAAATCAGAATTTTTGAAAATAAAATAATATTTAATTAAAACAAATTAATTTATGCAAATAAATAATTATTACATTATAAAAGACTATTTATTTAAAATAATATATTAATATATATATATATATTTGAAAAGAAGTAGTCTGGTACGTATCAGAATAAAAATTATTTTAAAATATTAAAAATAAAAAAAAACTTTTTAATGTACTACGTTTTTATAATGAACTAAAAAGTATAAAATAATGTGTAATAAAATGAGAAATGAATACTGATTTGAAATAAAAAAACGTGGGGCGCATGTTTATTATTATGTATTGTATGCGCCCCACGTTTTTTTTATTTCAAATCAGTATTCATTTCTCATTTTATTACACATTATTTTATACTTTTTAGTTCATTATAAAACGTAGTACATTAAAAAGTTTTTTTTTATTTTTAATATTATTTTATACTTTTTAGTTCAATTAAAAACGTGGTAGATTGAAAATTTTTTTTTATTTAGATATTATCTTATACATTTTGGTATTATTATTATTATTATTAATATTATTTATCGTGTTGTCCAACAGTGCATATTATATAGCATATATATTGTTATCAAGGGACTAAAACGTGTTTCATCTATTTTTTTAGAGAACACGTAATCGCATGCTGAGTTTCCCGCCATTTTGACGATAATGACGCTATTAGAAATTCAACCAAAATTTATTGTTTTATGCATTGATAGACCATAAAATGAATAAAATACAGTCTCAAATTTTATATGTACAATACAAAATGCTGTAATTTATGTCTAATTGCAATATGAGAAGTTAAAGAATTTTAAAAATTTTCGAAGATGGTTAGACACTAATGTTAAAAGTATATCTATATATAAAATCTTCAAAATTTCAATTTTTCCAATATCTCCGTATATAATTGTATTAATATATTTTTCGGTGGGAATATATATTTAATTATATTATCCAACAATGCATGCAAAAATATAACATTGAATATATTAATATATTTGATATATTAATATATTTGATATATTAATATATTTGATATATTAATATATTTGATATATTAATATATTTGATATATTAATATATTAATATATTACTATATTAATATATTACTATATTTGATATATTAATATATTAATATATTAATATATTAATATATCAAAAGAAGATTTTTAAAATTTTCGAAGATGTTTAGACACTAATGTTAAAAGTGTATCTATGTATAAAATCTTCAAATCTTCAATTTTGCCAACATCTCCGTATATGATTGAATATATTAATATATTGTTCGGTAGATATATATATTTTTTTTATAATATTGCATTGTCATCCAGTTCCGAGCTATATTTAAAATTTCAAGTCTCTAGCTCATCAGGAAGTTAGTTTACAATCGGTTGCAAAATTCGTACCGAACAGACAGACAGACAGACAGACAGACAGACAGACACCAAAGCGAGTTAATAAAAAAAAAAAAAAAAAAAACGTAGTAAACGTAGTAAAAAAAAAAGTGACATATGAAGTTGAAACGTTTAAAGATTTATCTTTAAATCTTGGAATTTCATTTAGATTAAATTTTATTCAAATATTATGATATTAAATTAAATGAATTTTAAATAAAATAACACACTTGTATATATGTGTATGAGATATTATTATTATTACATTAGTATATACGAGTATACTCAGGCAAATAATAGAAAAGTATAATATCACATCAATTTTTAAGAAGCATTTTAAACAATATGTTATGAAATAAAAATTAATTTTCATAATATTAAAGAATTTTACTTGAATAAAATATACTTCACATAAAGTGTTAAAATTTACAAAGAAAAAGAATAAGAAATTTCGTTTTTTTAAACGTAAATTATTAACGTTGGAGTGCTTTAGCCTCGCTTTTGGTACGTCAATCTTTGGAAAGTCAAAGTGAGCGAGTTCGCAACCCTGTCGTTGCCCTTGGTCTTGGCTTTCTGCATGCGAAATGCCGCAGAGTCAAAGAGAGCGAGCTCGCAGCTCTGCCGCTGGGCTTGATCTCGGCTTTCTGCATGCGTGATGCCGGAGAGTCGGAGCAATCAAGCTCGCAGCTCTGACGCAGTGCTTGGTTTCGGCTTTCTGCACGCGCGATGCCAGAGAGTCGGAGCAAGCGAGCACGCAACATAGTTGTGGTGCTCTACTCGGATTAGCGTAATCATTTACACAGAAAGTCGTAATTATTTACAGCGACATGGTTACGCATTCATATATTACAATTTTCTGTAATCACTCACTTCAAATGTTGTTCGCATGCAACCGCTCAGATTAATTTCGCAGCGCTGGCTTCGGGTTTTTTTTCAGTGTACTATATATCTGTATTTGATGCGTTATAAGGCAGGGCTCAGTAACAAAACCTGATTTTTAATTTGATATGGCTCCAGGCCATGTGTTTCGTATACACAAGATGCAGAGTCATTATACTAAGAAAGTGGGGGTCGCAAGAGTTCGTTCTCTGTGCTATCATCACAGTCTTCCATTACCGACTGCTAAATCAAAAGAGTACTTGAATCTTGCTTATCATTTTAAATATTGAATTTTTCTACACCAGAGGGCGAGCTTCACGACACCTGGCTCTCCGCGTTATCGACTAATTCGCGGACCATAAAATTAGTTGTTAAATTATTTATATGCTTTTCATGTTTCTCGGGTAAGGCAAGCGCCACGAGTATATCGTCGATATATGCAAAGACGAAGTATAAATCCCCCAGCGCTGAATTGACACACTTTTGGAGTATCCACGACGCTATTCTAAGACCGAAGGTCATACTGAGAGTTTCATGCAGACCGTACGGCGTTATAACTGTAGTTTTGGGGACATCCTTCGCAGAATGAGTGTCTGTACGAACGCACCCTCCTGGGCAAGAGTCGAAAAATCGGTTTTACCATATAAACTACCGTAAGGGTCGTGCAAACCAGGTATATGGTATCTAGCCAATACCGCAACATCGCTTGGCCTCCGATAAACTTCACATATTTTCTATTCCCTATTTCTTTTTGCACCCTGTGCGTGGGCGTCACCCAGGGTCTTTTAGAAGGTGTACAGATGCCTAACCTGCACCGTGTTGAAGACGTTACGATTTCTGTGTTCTGGGTGGACCGGTGGTCTTAATGTGATGGTAAATTCCTGGGACTTTCGATTTTTCTACGCCTATCACCGTTGGATGTTTATTATATTTAGTTTTGAATTTTTGGTTAGTGTAATGTGAG
This sequence comes from Anastatus disparis, assembly GCA_017163975.1. Taxonomy (NCBI): domain Eukaryota; kingdom Metazoa; phylum Arthropoda; class Insecta; order Hymenoptera; family Eupelmidae; genus Anastatus; species Anastatus disparis. The sequence continues at coordinate 6,416,192 of JAFFSR010000347.1, forward strand.
TGTTAATTCGCATATCCTTATCTACGTTAGATTCATATCAGTGTAATTGTTCCAGCTTTTTAGAAGAAACACGTTTGCCAATTACCGCGTCAACCTTTGTCATGACGGAGTCAAATAATTTGTCTTCTAAGTATTTAATTTCATGCAACGTATTATGACTCCCGTAAAGATCCAAATGTACTTGATCTGCATGTTCGGCCATATCCGTTTCGTTCTCCGGCGTAACATCTTTTCTTACAAACGGGCGGATGTTGGAAGGTAAATTAGCCTTGCATGCTTTTAAAATTAAACCACGCGTCATTTCCTCTCCCGCTAAGCCAATTAATTCGTTAAGATATTTCGAAGGCTTGCGCTTGTCCATTTGACAGCTTCCAAATAGTTTTTGCAATTTGCTGTCTTCTGACCGAGTATATTTTTTTATTAAAATGTTTTTTAACTCTTCATATTGATTATTACCTCTGATTATTTTAATACTATCCGCTATGTCTGTTAGAATACTATTATTTAAGTTTGGCATCACGTTAATAAACCTTGTATTGTCATCAATTATATTATGCAAAAATAATTGATATTCATACATTTCAAACCACGTGACGGGATCGTGTTGCCAAAATGGTAACTTTATTAGTTTGAAATTAACGTTTGCCGAGACTGTTGATTGAATGCTGTGATTGCGCGTGTTTATGTTGCGTGTATCAGTTGTATGGTTATTGGAGTTTGAAGATGTTTGTTCGTTTATTTGTGTTTGCGGATTAGAGGTGTTAAGGTTCAAGTTTAATTGTATTGTTGGAAAAGAAAATACTGTTTGTTTATAGGTACAAATCGAGACCGATGAAAAACTTTTTTGTCCTTGATTATTTTTTGAAATTTCAGAGAATTTAGAATTTAAACTTTGTTTTGCTTTTAACGTGTTACTATTGTTAATAAAATTTGAATTTAACGACTTTGAAGAGTTATTTTGATCTGTTTCTAGAAAATTTACGTCACTTAAATTATTTGAATTGTGACTTTGTGATATTAATGATTTTAAAGATTCTATTTGACTGTTTAATGCCTGTACTTTCTCATTGTGAGCTTGTTGTAAATTTTTTATTCTATTAGAGAAAGTTTTTTCCAGATTTTCATAGGTCTCTGTAAGTACCATTTTTTCATGGAACGCGCTAGTCATTAAGAATCTATTTTTATCGAAGATTGATGCGTTTCTAGATTTAAATGCAAGAGTTTTATACGCGTTATTCCGAGGCTGGGGTATGAATTTACTAGTTAGACTTAATGGCGGAGTTTCTAGCGAATTTTGTATGTTTGCTCGTGAAATTGTACCGCTCCCAACTCTCGCCGCCCCCGCCTCACCCGGGTTCACGATTAGTGAAGAAATATTACTATTTAGCGTTTATAACGCTTCCGTTGCTGGATTCTTCGAGTTTTGTGGAATAATTTCTTTTGACGGTGTATGAAATACGTTAGCAGGCATTTTGGCGAATGAATTGTCGTAAGGGAAAAAGGAGAATTCCTATGGTTTTAATGGCAACAGGCGAAGAAAAAATCTCTCTCTGTAATACGTAAGGATATAGACTATGCTTCATTCTTTTTTTTTTTAGAGAAAATATGTGCCGTACAGTCAGGTTAACCCTCATGTGGGGTTAACCCTGGCGTAAAAGACTGCATGCAGTCGACGACTAAGCACCGAAAGATTTCTCTTGGCGTACAAATAATTACAAAAAGGTAAAAATGGACAGAACCGCTCTAATAACTGCTTGCCCAGCCAGATTTTAATATGTACAATTTCGAAAACAAATAAATAAATAGGACAAGACACGAGACAAGCAATAAATTAATGACAGAATAAATATATATACAGGAGCAAATGAATATAAAATAAAATATATAAGTTACAAATGGATTGCAAACGAGTTACAACGCACGATTAAAAGTATGAGTGAAATAATCTACTAATGTCTATTTTTAAGTTAAAATTGCTCTGAAGTTTCTAGATCGGTGCGTTGTTAAAATTGAGAAGTTAACTATCTATGTATGCTATATACTAAGCTTTTAAAGTCTAAAACCGGCCTTTCTGACACCAAAAAAGGTTATCATTTTCAAAATTTTATTTTTAGATTAGAATGATAGAAAATGCATAAAAAAGATGTTAGACGAAAAAAAAAATTTTTGTGTCTGACAGCCCGATTCCCCGCGTTCCGCAACGTTGAATTTACTTTTTCTTGTAGTTTGCTGGTCCCGAGGTACGAATTTTTACGATGATTTACTTTAATGATTGTCACGTAAAACTGTATTAATTAAAGTGTCACGTGATACTTTGAAAAATTTTTCCATACAAAAAGTTCCCAATGGGCTAGCAATGTAGGCCGACCTTGAGATGATGCCGATCGGCATCACCCCGGCCGCCTGCAGGTTAAGCTCCTGTCCATACAGTCTGTATCAAAAGTTAGTATTTTCGATAATGGTTTATATTTTTGGGTAGAGAGAGTTTATTCAATTTTTCACATAGTAATTTATTAGATAATATTAAAACAGTTATTTTAAAATTTGTTTCATTCAAATATAACAATTTATTAAAGAGTTATAGCATTTAAAGTTTATAACTTTTTAATAAATTGTTATATTTAAATCAGACCAGGTCGTTCAGACCATTATCGAAAATGCTAATTTTTGACACAGACTGTATAGCCAGAACATCCTTAAAATATTTTCGGAACACATCAAGGCTATGCCTTTTTTATAATTTTAAATAATTAATATTGGTAAGATATAATGACTAATAAAGATATAATATATATTTAAAAATGATATTTACTTAACTAGTGTAGAAAATAGGTCTTTGCCGTGCATACAGGCAACGCACGTGAGGCAAAGACCTATTTTTTGCACGTGTTATGTACTGTTTTTTTTATCACAAGGTTTGGAAAATCCGTTATCGGTGCCTCATTTCCGTACCGAAAATGAGGCACCGAAAAACGGATTTTCCGAACGCCGTGTCAAAAAAATTATTACCATAACAATAATTATTATAATAGATTAAAACATATAATAAAAATGATTTAATAGACTTCTGGGTTAAAAAGCTAAATTAAAAATCATTTGCATATATTTGAATTATGTCATACTACTTGAATATTAGTGCAATATTAGCTAAGTTAAATTATTGTTATAAATACGTACATCATGTAATATAAATATCAAAAAATTCAATGAGCTCATATTGCACTAATATTCAAGTAGTATGATATAACGCTAACATATGTGTATGATTTTTTATTTTGTTACTTATACATAATAAATCTTTCAAATCATAATTTTCGACGGGTTGTTTAAGATATTTCCGTCACAGAAAGCTTTTCATAAATATTTTTCTATGAAAGTACATCAGAAGACCTTATAAATGAGCCCTGGTAGACCCCCGTAACCCTATCCTATTAGGCGCTACACAATTTTGTCCAATGGAAAGTCGTTTAGGACCATAGTGCGTCGCAAAGATAGCGTCCTGACAGAACACAACTCAGGAGCTAGACTGAATACAAGTAAGCGACTTGCTCGCTGCTTGTCGTCGGTCTGACTTGAGGCCTGCGCAGAGGCGTACTCGTGTATACGCTGACTAGTGTAAGTGCGCTTGTAGCGCCATACCCATACATACATTATGTGTGTGTCCCCACACTACCATTAGCCACCGCGTTTTGGTTACTAGAACACCACGCGCGCTTTAGCGCGCCTAACTTTATTTAATTTATGATAGAAAAAAAAAAACAATTCAAATATGTTATATACATGACATCTAAATATTTAATTAATCTCCATAATTTCTCTTTGATTAAATATAATAATAAAATTAGTTATACAATTTCAGACAAAAGAATATTTTTATTAAGAGAACGCTGGATCTCTCTATCCTTTTTTACTTATAAAATGTAGGTTTTTGGAAAAATTAGTGATTATTGATAGAAATTGAGAGGACGCTTGATCTCTTCATCCTTTTTTACTTAAAAAATGTAGGTTTTTGGAAAAAACTAATGATTATTGATAAAAATTAAGAGTTGTCTGGAACTCTTACAGTGAAAAGCAATATTTTTTCTGATAAGAGGAGGTCACGTATATCTGTCCTTTTCTAATAAAAAAAATGATTTTTTTTACAAAAACTAATAACTTTAGCAAAAAATGAAGAGAAAGCCGCATCTCGTATCAAAAAAAGCAACATTTTCTTTGATAAGAAAGAATTAATTTTATTGCTTCGTTTTCAAGAAAACCTTGAAAAACTTAAATCATAGAGGTTAGGGTGGACCATTTCGTTTTTCAAGGTTTTCTTGGGAACAAAGCAATAAAATTAATTTTTTCTTATCAAAGAAAATAATGCTTTTTCTGATACAAGAAGCGGCTTTCTCTTTATTTTTTGCTAAAGTTATTAGTTGTTGTAAAAAAATCATTTCTTTGATTAGAAAAGGACAGAGATACGTGACCTCCTCATAAGGACGAATTAATTTTGATGCTTTGTTTTCAAGAAAAGTTTGACATACTTGCAAAATCATAAGTTAGGCTAAAGAATATGATGTTTAAGTATGTAAAACTTTTCATCAAAATAAAGCAACAAAATTAATTTGTTCTAATCAGAGAAAATATTGCTTTTTTACTATACAACTTGCGGACAACTCTTAATTTCTATCAATAATTACTAGTTTTTCCAAAAATTTATATTTTTCAATTAGAAAAGGATAGAGAGATCCAACGTCCTCTTAAGAGCAGGCTGGATTCGCTGTCCTTGTCTAATGGAGTTTTTTGTTATTTCCCCAAGTATAAATTGGTGTATCTGCAAATTGAAGATGAAGCGCAATAGATATTATTATTAGGAATATTTATGCACAAGAACAGTTTCTTATTTTTCTCAAAAACAAATCAGTAGAATTTTTTTTCTTGTGCATAAATATTTATAATAATAATATCTATTGCGTTCAACCCTCAATTTGCAGATACACCGATTAATACTTTAGGAAAATAACAAAAATCTCAATTAGACAAGGACAGCGAATTCGGTCTGCTCTTTGCAAAAGAATTTCGTCTTTGATATCCTAAATAAATTTTCAATAAATTCTAGAATCTCACTCTAGATATAGCGACATAAAGATTATAAACATTTCTTCGAAGATCGATATCAATTTTTTTTAAAGTTTGTCCTTCAGATTTATTGATAGTTATAGCAAAAGCCATTCGAATAGGAAATCGTCTTTTAACCCTTTCAGTCACGAATTATTTTCGCAAAAACACGTATTTTCTATCATACATTGATTTTTTAGATTTATTTACAATCATATATTCAAAATATATCATATGATACTTATAAAATGAACACTCATTTATATGAAAATGCAAAAAGAATAAAGATTAAACTTAAAGTGCGAATTAAACAATAAAAAAAAAGAAAATGAGAAAGGGTGCCACTATAGTGGCTCCTGTGACTGAAAGGGTTAAAAGTAAATGGATATTTATTTTCACAATACATTTTGATTCTATTGAGAAATATCATGATATTACATTTGTCGTTTGTTAATATTTTAAATTTTAACACATCGTTTGAAAATCAAGTATTTGTAATCTTGTTCCATTGCATAATCCTTCACTGATACTTATATTCCTGATTAACATGATTACGCAAAATTTTTTTTAACGAAACTTGTGAGGAGAAAAGTTGGGTGGGTTTAATGAATTAAGGTATTCTAGTAAAAGAATATCTTCTGTTTCATCATTGTCACAATTTTCTGTGCTATCTATACCAGTGCATGTCTGTTCAGTATTCTTATCCAATAAGTTAGTATTTTTTATATTCGTATCATCTACATCATTTCTAGCAGATAAAATAGCACAATGACTAATTTCATCAAATTTTTTATCTTCTATAAATTTGCCAAAAACGTTTTTAACAAGGCATTCATTTGCAGGTAATATACACTGTTCTAGAAGCAGGTTATTATTCTGATAATTCAATTTTCCATTACTCACGTTCAACAAATACTTTGCACATTCAATTTTATGGGGTGACACTCTCATATTCGTTTTCAAATGAAATATTGAAAAAATGGCCATAAACGACTATTTTTTAAAGATAGATGTAATATTTCATTTCATGTTCCATTAACTTTGAATGGTAGAAGTTGTCTAAAACCATTATTTTTTTTACCAAAAGGAAGATCATTGTCCATGAGATATTTCAATGTCCTATTTACAATTTCTAAAGCATACTTTAGGGTCATAGTCATTGGTACTTCGTCCCAAATAAATACTTTGGTATTTTTTTAAATCGTACCTTCGTTAGATAGTATTCTAATATTTGAAGATGAATCATGGAACACTGAAAACTGGTAAACCAAAAGTTTCATGTACTTTTTTTCCATTAGGTAGCAATGTTGTAGCAATACCCGTATATGCTATTGTAAAACATTTAATTTCTTGTAATATTCAAAGATTGTGAATCGTAGTGTAAACAAAAGTTTTTTCAGATCCTCCTTATCCATCTATATAGAAGCAAGGATTCATTGTTGGAGAGTCAGATAAACTTCTCCCTTTTTTAATCAAAATATTATTTATTTTAGAATAAGCCATTTGATAGCTGATATTTAATTTATTATTACGTGAAAAATCTTCTGACATTGAAACTTCAAATGTTTCCCATGATATTTCAGGATAAATTGGTTGACAATGAATTAATATACAAACAAATAAATGTCTGAGGCATTTAGGCATTATCCAAATCACTGCTTCTCTTATAGCTTTTTTCCGTTCTTCGTCATCTTCAATTATTTCTAATACTAGACAGACTATTGTGAAAGAAGGATGAAATACATTATCTACAGTCTTCAAATCATCGTAATTCGTAACACCTTTTACGTGCAATAATAATAATAGTATATTGTTTCTAGTTTTCGAAACCCTTTTAAAAATGTATGTACGACGTTCTCAACCGGTAATATAAAGAAGGGAGGAATACCGAAAAAAAAAAATTGCAATTGCACAGAAACTAATTATTTGATAGTATCTGCCTTTCGCATGTTAAAAGTAAATATAATTATCTACTTCTGTGCCAAATTTCAGCTCTCAATATTTGTAATCAACAGAGTTATGAATTTAAAAAAAAAATGAAAAATTTTCCGGTTTTTACGATTTTTTTTCGGTTTTAATAAACCGATCGGATCGTTTGACCTCTCGTTTTGTTGATAATTCAATTCTCTACAACTTTCCTATTGACACCATAATAATTCGTCAAATAGTTTTCGTTTTATTAGCAAAAAACAAAAAAATACTCGTTTTTTGCACCAATTTGTTAATAATCAATTAATAAATCATAGTTGCTAGTCCAAAACATATAAGTAAACATTTACGGACTATCTTTTAAATGATTGCATAGGTCGTTGCCAGTTACTAATTTTGGCAAAATAAGACTTTTTTTTCGGTTTATTGACTGGCCTAATATTGTTTTGCTGTATCAGCTTGTAACTCTTTTTGGTGATTTTTATAATAATGAATTCTATTTTTCTTAATTTTTACGTAACTATCTACTACCCATTGTTGAAATAGCCTCCGTCCTCTTGTGATAGAATTAAATATATTTTCTCTAATAGCTATTCAGTATTTAGTATGATTCAAACGTGTAATACGTCGATTATTAATTATGTTAAAAATATTTTGATGCCAACCTTCTATACTGTATGGGTAAAATAAAAGATAAATCCATGGTTCTACGTTAGGATCCATAAAACTAGCAAATTCTAATGTTTTTGTATTTTTATTTCTTATTGTTGTATAAGATTCAGGTATTTCTCCATCAGCAGTTGTTGAAAATATTGCTTCAACTTCATTAACTCGTTAAAAATTATATCTACGACTATCTTGGCCAGGTTTTAATGAAAATAACAACTGCAACTCAGGTTGCAATGAATTACCATTCATGTCGGTTATTAGTTGTTGTAAACGAATTTCTTAATGTCGCTATTACGAATAATACTATCTTAAATCGTTATCAATTCATAATATACAGTAGGAGTTAAATTCGATTATCTAGAGTTTCATGTTGATCAATTCTAAAAAGTTGCCCATATAAAGGATTTTCGCCTTCGCTAAAGTATATGGCTGCATTCATTTGATAATATACTTGACCTCGAATTTTAAAACGAAACGGACCTGATTGATGTGATTCAAAGTTAACCAAATTTGCATTAAACGAGGCGAAAGATAAAGAATTATTATAATGACGTATACTAGACAATCATTAAAAGACAACCCTTTGTTTGAAACTTTTTCATCTTTAAAATATTTAGCTTGACAATATGAGCATAAAATATTCATTTGTCCTAAGTAATCTTTTGGAATCATATTCTTTTCTGAAAAACAATTATTATCTATAACGCGTTTGTGAGCAAGTTGTCTTCTAGGACGTTAATCGCTTGTTTCGTTTAAAAACCTCTTCTTTGTGGCCGACCCATGACTTTTTAAAATAATTAAGTGAATGAATAATTATTATATTTGATTAATTTTTTAGTAATTACAAATAAATTATTTCAGAACTAAAATCAATTTTAAAACTTTTACTAGTTATTAATGATTTTTTTAATACAATTTTGTAATGTTGGTTTAGGCTTCAGTTCATTGAGTTTTAATTATTCAATTTCGACTTGGTTAGTTTTTGTTTTCTTTAGGTTTCAGTTTAGTTTGGTTTGGGTTTCGTTTTTATATAATTTTGGTTAAGGATGTTCAATGGTTACGTAAAAGTTAACAGAATGCTTTGAAATTTTGAAATATGATTTATTATATTAAATTAAAGTACCTCAATTTTTTTCCATATTTCATTCCGCATGTTTTTTCGAGAAATTTAATGTTAAAAATACGAAAAATAACATAGGCTCTTATGGGCGATTTGAGAATCGATTGCGTTTTATGTGAATTTCTGTCACAAAAGTTAACAGATCAAATTAAAATTTAGATATTATGAAAGTATATTATCTAAGGATTCATTTCATATAGTTTTTTATATACCTTTCAGGAAAATTGACAGAGATTTCCAAAGTTAAAGTAAGAGTTAATTTTTGAAAACCCGCTACTGCTGCGTAAAAGTTTTGACAACGTTGCGTATATTTAACATAAATTTTGAATTGAAAGATACACTGAAAAACTTTTCGTACGAAAACACTATGATGAAAACCAATAAGTGTTTTGGCACGAACGTATTAATGCTCTAGTTTACGAATATTCGTAGTTATTTAGCTCGAAGATCGTAGTGCATGAGCTGTAGAAAACGGTACAAGTAAAATCCTCTGACGCTCCAAGTTAAGGGCTATGAATTTCGTAGAATATATGATTGATACTAATATCATATGTGTTTACTTTGAATTTCGTAGCTCAGCTCTATGAGCTTCGTAGTATAACAACACGAAAATTCAAAACTCGAAAAGAGAGTCGAGTGCGGCTCTCCCACTCCTTCATAGAAAAAGCAAATGAGGGGAAAAGATAAAACTCACGCTTTATGAGAAAAACAGCCTCGATTGAAATGGCGTTCTTTAATAACATATTTATTATTTATATAGATATAAAATTAAAAATATATTTTCATATTTTACGCATTCTAAGTGTAAAAAAAATTTAAATTAGCATTTTGAAAACCCAATATTTCAAAGAAATTATTTAATCTATTTGTTAAAATTATTCTCATTATTGTGTCAGGCAAATTTTCCTAATAATAAAATGTTAAGAAATATTTTTATTGTTAATGTATAGTTTTATTATATTTTTAGCATTATAAATATAACTTAATTTTTTGTAAATATTTATTTCGTTTGAATGAAATTTAAATTATATTTACATTAAAACTTCTTAACAATACTATTGGTTTCAGTTTTTATATAATAATAATTTGATGTAAAGATATATTTGTTATATTCTATTGAGGATAATAGTATATACACTGATAGACCTTTAAGAGACAGGCAATATTACTAGATTCAAGCGTCGTTATTTCGTTTAAGAGTGACGCTGTTTTTCATAAGAAAGAATACAATCGGCTTAAGCACAAGGCGACTCTATGGAAGTAAACGGCTCTCTTAGCTGTAAGAGCGCATAGCTTTTATATTCAAAGAAGCAGATCTTGTTAATACTGACTGACCAAAACCGAAAAAAATAATCTGATAAATTGCGGCGCTCGTTTGTAAGAGCTGTGAGCTCTTGCGTAGGAGCGGCGAGTTCTTGACTAAAGAGCTTGCGCATCTTAAGAGCAGGCCGGATTCGCTGTCCTTTTCTAATTGGCATTTTTGTTAATTACTCAAGTATTAATCGGTGTACACGGAAAAAGGTAAATACCATTAAAATCAATACTACACGTAGTATGTATTATTTCTGTGATAAAGTATTGAAAAAAAATGTAATAGTATAATTTTAATCAATACTATACTTCAAATTTTAACTACTAATGCTGGCATAACTATATTACGAACTGAGTGCATGAATTTCCGCTACGTAGTACCTATTTTTTCGGTACTAGGACTGATATTTCACCTATCCGATCCAGGGGTAAAATTTTGCAGAGAATATAATTGCTATATATAGAACTGATTTTCCCATACTAGAATTAAAAATTGATGATTCTAAAATCATTTTTATAATATACAACCCTTTTAAATTACTAATAATTAATTTTCAACTTAACAGGATGTCAGAGCTGTTAGAATCGATTTTTGCTTTTTTTATTTTGTTGACATCTTTTTAAATTCATTAATCAAACAAATATTCTAACTTATCCGCACTATAGCTATGTTAGTACAATCATTTTTGTTAAAATAAAAAGTCATTTGAATTTATTTCTTTTATAAACTTAGATTGAAAGTTAGATCAAGCTTGACAAACCTAACCTCGAAATACTATACATCGTAAGTTTGTATATAACTTTTTATGTATAGCATCTCGGTGGATTTCATGAGTTGTCCGCACTCAAGCTTAATCTTACAAATTTCTTTATTGTAGCAAAAAAATTCATCTGCTTTTTCCCGTTTATAATAATCAACTCAAGTTTAAAATTAATAATTAGTAATTTGAAATTTTTACATATTATATGATCGATATTATATTTATTGATTGCTAAAAATTTATATACAATTTAATGGTTTTTACATTATGATAAATTAGCTGTATTGAAGTTTCATATTCGACAGCGCCGCAGTAAATATTGTATAGGTACTATGTTAGTAAAAGATAATGTAGTCCCGTAGTACGGAAAAATTCGGTACTATACCACACAATTCTTGGGACGAGTCGCGTTAAAAAATGTACTTATATAGGTCGTTTTAAAATATATACTGAGTATCAATTAAAAAACGACTAGTAATATTCTTTCTAGTACTGACTCAAATTAGTACATTCTTTTCAGGTATTTTCCTTTTTCCGTGTATCTGCAAATTGAAGGTTAAGCGCAATAGATATTATTATTACAAATATTTATGCACAAGAAAAAAAAAATCTGTCGCTTTGTTTTTGAGAAAAGTAAGGAACGCGAAAATATTATAAACATAATCTTTTACTTCGGCGTTCCTTACTTTTCTCAAAAACAAATCGGTAGATTTTTTTTTTCTTGTGCATAGATATTCATAATAATAATATCTATTGCGATCAACCTTTATTTTGAAGATACACCGATTAATACTTGAGTAAATAACAAACAACTCAATTGTTACTCGGTCGGTATCAGGTTCTACTCCGGCCTGCCGTTAAGCTAAGCTAGCCTACAAATTGCATTTAAGGCCACGGCAATTATATGGAAGAGAGCATCGTTCTTAAAGGTATATCAGTGTACATGTAAGCAAATATTTTATAACTACATTGATAGTAAATATAAATGAAATTTGTTTAGTTTAATAAAATTATTTTGTCAGTATCGCTTATTTGGGTAATTTTCTAGAACTTTTAATTTTTAATGTTACTGTTTTCAAATAATTTTTTAACAGTTTTTATTCCGTTATTTTGAGGAACACAAAACTTTTTTTGGTCTTGAATTTTTCGTTTGAAATCTAAAAAATAAACCTCATTTTTTTATAACTATAATAAAAATTATTTTTAAAATTCTTTAAAACGTATTAAATGTTTTACGAAAAATCACGGTTTTGCATGAATCGTGTATAAAAAGAGCAGAATTCATAACTTTTTTCATAAGTTTTGTTTTCTCATAGAGGAAGCATTGTATTTATAAAAAATTTTTTTCTATCTTTTCATTAATTTGTACATATTTAGACTCGGGGAGTTGATAAAAGTGGTTTCCAGAAAATGTCTGTATGTATGTTTGTGTGTATGTATTTATTCAACCAATTACCCACACAGCATGAAATATTGCATTGAAACTTTCAATGAAATATCGCGCACAAATGTTGTCACAAGGTGGCAGCGATCTTATTTTAACATTGGGAAAACGTTTCATGAAATATTTCAATGCAATATTGCTGCAATCTTGATACAAAGTTACAGAAAATAATTCAAGGAATAATAAGGGAAACATTTCATGAAAGTTTTCAGCAAGGTTTCTGCAAGGTTTTATGAAAACATTTCACGAAATATTGCACGAAACCTTTCATGAAAGATTTCGTAAAACATTTGATACGTTTTAAAGAATTTTAAAAATAACTTTCAATATAGTTATACAAAAATAAGGTTTATTTTTTAGATTTCAAACGAAAAATTTAAGACCAAAAAAAGTTTTGTGTTCCTCAAAATAATGGAATAGAAATTGTTAAAAAATTATTTAAAAACAGTGACATTAAAAGTTAAAAGTTCTAGAAAATTACTCAAATAAGCGATACTGACAAAATAATTTTATAAAACTAAACAAATTTTATTTATATTTACTATCAATGTAGTTATAAAATATTTGCTTACATGTATATACTATTATTTTCAATAGAATATAACAAATATATTTTCACATCAAATTATTATTATATAAAAACTAAAACCAATAGTATTGTTAAGAAGTTTTAATGTAAATATAATTTAAATTTCATTCAAACGAAATAAATATTTACAAAAAATTAAGTTATATATATATTATGCTAAAAATATAATAAAACTATAGATTAACAATAAAAATATTTCTTAACATTTTATTATTTGCCTGGAAAATTTGCCTGACACAATAATAAGAATAATTTTAACAAATAGATTAAATAATTTCTTTGAAATATTGGGTTTTCAAAATGCTAATTAAAATTTTTTTTACACTTAGATTGCGTAAAATATGAAAATATATTTTTAATTTTATATCTATATAAATTATAAATATGTTATTAACCCTTTGAGGGGCACATTTTTCTGTTGAACCCACTACCGAAATCAAGATAGTTCTTAAGGTTTTTGGGGTCGCTGATTACGAATTTAGCATCAGAATTTCAAAATTCAAAATAGCGGATCCAATATGGTGGCTATTTGAGGTTAAATTTTCAAATTTTAAAGTGATTCTTTTGAAACTGTATAGAAAAAGGTTTTTTGGATCGCTGATTACGAATCTGGCATCAGAATTTCAAAATTCAAAATGGCGGATCCAATATGGTGGCTATTTGAGGTTAAATTTTCAGATTTTAAAGTGATTCTTTTGAAACTGTATAGAAAAAGGCTTTTTGGATCGCTGATTACGAATTTGGCATCAGAAGTTCAAAATTCAAAATGGCGGATCCAATATGGCGGACATTATTTATAAAAATGTAATAAAATTGGACCAGAACTCGCTTACTTAGGTTTTTAGACTCAACAATACGATGAAATCTCATAAAATCATTTCAAGTCTATCATTGCATTTTATTTTCCCTCTTAGCATAACCCGGAACTAACGACGAGGACGTGGGGAAGAACTAGTTCCATTTCTGTATTTTTTTGTTTTTTCTTTATTTTTTTATTTTTTTTATGTTTTTTTTATTTTTTTATTTTTTTTATGTTTTTTTTTATTTTTTTATTTTTTTAATGTTTTTTTTATTTTTTATCGGTTTTTATTTATTTTTTCATTTTTTATTCGTAATTTTTTGATAGAATGTTATTTATTTCGAGACTTGGTCCGTCGAGGCTCTATGAAATTTTTCAAAGCAATTTTCTTTCTCTTCAATACATAAAGCTACGTTGCACTTCTTACAATAGAACTTCGTTCGCTTGTCATGTTCTTTGGTACTGCAATATGTGCACCGCTTACGAGAATCTAGACAGCCTGGGAAATAAAAAGTTTCTGCAGTTCTAACTTCGTCAGACACTCTAGGCTTTTTCTTATTCAATGTCGGTGTGCTAGATGGTCTTCCTCTTTTCGGGCGATTTGGCAAACCAATCAAATGATTAGCGACTGATAATCTAAAGTTCTTCAATGATATACTGTCATCTGAAAAAAGCTGTTTGTATATAATGAAAGAATTGACCACAGTAACATCCACAAAATGCCAAAAGATTCGATGCCACCATTTCCTGCTTTTACGACTAATCTGGTAATAAGATTTGAACATATCTGCTTTGTCAACGCATCCCATGTGATTGTTATAATCTTTGACCATTTGAGGACATGAAACTGATTTTGAAGAACCATCTTTTTGTCTTCTATTTACTTCTGATAATAGAGATGGATCGTGAAAATTTGATAAGAAATGTACTGCCCTTTTGTCAATCCATTTCGTCCATCGAACTCCTGTTTTTGAAGTACGATATTCACTATCTCCGGGTGACATTGTTTTGTCAGGTTTCTGTTTTTTTGGTAAATTTTTTCTATCTTTTCTTATTGTTCCACATGCTAGAATCCCATCAGAAAGCAAGTGTGACATCAACTGTACTGTAGTAAAGAAATTATCAAAATATATATAATAATTCTTTTGTACTAAAGTACGACTCAAATCTTTTATTATTCTCTCCCCTAGTAGATTTTCTGTTTGCTTCCCTTTTTTCCAGTATATATTTGAAACTCACAAACGTAACCATAGTCGTCAGCTCTTACCCAAACTTTATAGCCCCTCTTGATTGGCTTCATTGGCATGTATTGCTTGATAGAAATCCTGCCCTTGAATTTTATCATGCTTTCATCAATTGATTGAGCCCTAGTAGGATTATAAAACATTTTGTAAGTTTCTGAAAGAGTGTTCAGGTAAGGTGCAACTTTGTACAATTTGTCGTAATTTGGGTCACTTCTTTTAGGTTCTTTACTGTTATCATTTAGGTGAAAATGCGAAAGTAAAAAGGAAAATCTTTTTACACTCATGACCGAACTGATGTAAGGATCATTGAATTGCAAATTTGAAGACCAATAGTCACGATATGATGGTAATCTTTTTATACCCATCATTATATTTAACCCAAGAAATTTTTTTATTTCTTTACTTGTAATAGGTATACTATTGGTAACTCATTTCTGATCACAGAAAAGATTGGATTGCTCAACAATCCTGTCAATGTTTTGTTCTGAGAATAAAGATAAAAAAGTTTCTCCGGGATTCATTTTATTTTCTTGAAAATTTTTTGGGCCACACAATTCAATGAATGGTGGATCGAAGAAGCGTCTTTTTTTATCTTCCCAAATTCCATCAAATTTATTTATCCGATCTATCAAAGGAGCATCGTCATCTTCATCACTGTCATCTGCATTTACGATTTCCTCCGTTTCATTATTATGTGTAACAGATGGTTCTTCCACATAGTCATTTTCATTTATGTTATCTTCCTCTTCACTATCTTCTGGGTCATCACTGGAGTCATTATCACTTCACTGAGAGAAAATTCATGCTAATAGAGCATGCGAGCTGCCATCTATGCGAGCATATAAAACATTGATACAAATATGACAGGCCGTGAGAAGCTCTATTAGTATTGGATTACCTTATACTAAAAAAGATGGTATGGAGAGTAACTAAAGCATGAACGGCATTCACTGATGACTCGCGTGGTATACTTCGATGACTCCCCACTCTCATATCCTTTGTTTGCTTGAGTCGCCTCCTCTTTTGGGTGGCGACGCGAGCAAACACGGCTGGTCTATACCCAAAATTATGTTGCAAATTTCTTTAACGTATTTTCGTAGCGTGAATCTTTTATTTCTTTTCTTTTTTTATGAAGGGAGATACGTTATAAATATAACCTGTTAAACTTTTTAACTTTAAATAATTAATTTTTAACTTAAAATTTAATTATTTTAAACCGCTAGGGGCAGATGAGCATGTACAATTTTACGCCAGAGATATTTCGGAGTAGCGTTGGTCTAGTGCGTAACGTTCACGCTTTTCCTTTTGAGTACGCGAGTTCAACTCTCGGCTAGGATCACTGTTTTTTTTAATTTTTTTTTTATTGTTTTAATATTTTTTATTCCTTTTTATATTTATTTTTTTTTAGATTTTGTATTTTTTAAATAATTTTAAAATTTAATTTTTCACAAGTACGCTTGTTTTTTCAATGAAAATTTTTAAAAATAAATTATTCTTTATAGGTAGTAATTACAAATATTGATAAATAAATAATAGTGATGTTTATTTTATAATAGTATAGTTTAATTTATTTATAATTTTGTTTATAAAATTCACAATAAATTACAATAAATAAATAAAACTGAGTTATTATTATTTATGTTATAATATATTGTATATTGAAATATGTTTATAAAGAAAAAATTGAACTATAGTATTGTAAATATCACTATTATTTATTTATTAATATTTTAAATTATTTTCTATATGAAATAATTTATTTAAAAATATTAATAAAAAAACGAGCATATTTTAAGTAACTTGTGAAAAAATAGATTTTAAAATTAATAAAAAAAAGAAAATAAAAAAATATAAATAAAAAAAGCAATAAAAACTATTGAAATAATAAAAAAAATTAAAAAAAGACCCTAGCCGAGAGTTGAACTCGCGTACTCAAAAGGAAAAGCGTGAACGTTACGCACTAGACCAACGTTACTTCGAAATATCTTTGGCGTAAAATCGTACATGCTCATCTGCCCCTAGCGGTTTAAAATAATTAAATTTTAAGTTAAAAATTAATTATTTAAAGTTAAAAAGTTTAACAGGTTATATTTATAACGTATCTCCCTTCATAAAAAAAGAAAATAAATAAAAGATTCACGGTACGAAAATACGTTAACGAAATTTGCAACATGATTTTGGATATAGACCAGCCGTGTTTGCTCGCGTCGCCACCCAAAAGAGGAGGCGACTTGAGCAATAGAAGAATGTCATAGTTAGCAGTAAAGAAAGAATAGTGGACAAGCCACGTTTACTTCCTTCACGTCCCATGAGAGGATACAGCGCTAGCTATCGAAGGATATTAGAGTGGGGAGCTACTAAAGCATGTAAACAAACAGTTTTTGGATAGCACAAACCTCGTAAGAGTAGATGGCGCTGTTATTAAAGCATAGAATATTACTTACTAACTTTGGATACGTAGACTACATGCTCTATTGGCATGAATTTTCTCTCAGTGTTGGAATTTCGACTTCTTCAAACAGACTGACACTCATTTTTTATTATTGTGTCTTTTGTAGTCACTATGGAATTTTTTCCAAAACTCGGATTCTCGACTGAGAATGAAAAAAGGGAAATTCTAAGAAGAAACGTCAAAAATCTTCACTTCGAAGAATCTAAGCTATTTCTCAATCTAAATCAGGGGTCAATACAAAAAAAATCAAGATGTAGACTCAATTGCAAAGTTCACGTATCTAAGACTGAAATACTATTGCATTGCATTCCATGCAAAATCACAAATTGAAACTAATTTTGTAATTTCCTTGATTGGTGCCTCACTTTACAAGTAACACAAATTTCAAGGTTTCTCGTGGATCATTTGCATCTCGAATCTCATAAGGCGCTACTCGAAAACATAAAAATAGTTTCAATTTATAAATAGCTGAAATGCGGTACAACTTTCTATTTACAAAAATATTGACACCTGCGATGCGCAATCTGCCACAGTAAATCCGCTATCCTGATTATTCCAACTCCGACCTCAGATTCGTGTTCAGCACCATTCAGAACCCTCTATAGTACCCCTTTTTTTATATTTGCCACAAATCTTGGACATGGAAAAGAGTTTACTAATTTTATCACATCATATAAGTAGCTATATACCTAATGACACCCAATAACTATTATCTCCTATTTGTTTAGAACACATTAGAATTGAACAAATGTATGTTCATTTTATAGGTCTTCGAATGACCTTTCATTTGAGCATTTATTCACTCAATTCCGATGTGATCCAGCCAAGTTAGAGATAATAGTTACTGAGCGTTATTGCTATAGTATAAAAGTTGTTCAACAACTACAAAAAATTCAGCGTGCGAAAAATTCTGGAAAAAATATATGTTATCAAGCTGTGTTTGGAAAATGTATAGACCAAATTTCAGGGCCATAGCTCGCTTAGTTCCCGAAAAAACGATTTTTTCCTTAAAAAAACGGGGTTTTTGAGATTAATTGTTTATAACAAATACTTCAATTAATGAATATTTGCAATTTCTCTATAAAATCTAATAAATCAGGTATTCAAGAATTCAAAAAGTCTTATAGATGTCTTAAAAAGGCATATACGTTTTAGAAATACGGAAAAATCCAAAACCAAATAGGTGGGACAAATACGTACCACTGCCCCTCAAAGGGTTAAAGAACGCCATTTCAATAGAGGCTGTTTTTCTTATAAAGCGTGAGTTTTATCTTTTCCCCTCATTTGCTTTTTCTATGAAGGAGTGGGAGAGCCGCACTCGACTCTCTTTTCGAGTTTTGAATTTTCGTGTTGTTATACTACGAAGCTCATAGAGCTGAGCTACGAAATTCAAAGTAAACACATATGATATTAGTATCAATCATATATTCTACGAAATTCATAGCCCTTAACTTGGAGCGTCAAGGGGTTTTACTTTTACAGTTTTCTACAGCTCATGCACTACGATCTTCGTGCTAAATAACTACGAGCATTCGTAAACTAGAGCATTAATACGTTCGTGCCAAAACACTTATTGATTACTAAATATTACTTAATATTTCATTACTTTAAGTTGGCAGCAATCCTTCTTTCCTATGTTAAAGCATAGGGTACCCCTCTGCCTCTTCACCTCCCCACATGACACCATTGAACATCCTTAACGGCAGGCCGGAGTAGAACCTGATACCGACCGAGTAACAATTGAGTTGTTTGTTATTTACTCAAGTATTAATCGGTGTATCTTCAAAATAAAGGTTGATCGCAATAGATATTATTATTATGAATATCTATGCACAAGAAAAAAAAATCTACCGATTTGTTTTTGAGAAAAGTAAGGAACGCCGAAGTAAAAGATCATGTTTATAATATTTTCGCGTTCCTTACTTTTCTCAAAAACGAAGCGATAGATTTTTTTTCTCTTGTGCATAAATATTTGTAATAATAATATCTATTGCGCTTAACCTTCAATTTGCAGATACACCGATTAATACTTGAGTAAATAACAAAAATGCCGATTAGACAAGGACAGCGAATCCGGCCTGCTCTTAAGTTTTGGTTTAGTTTTGGTTTGGTTTTGGTTTGGCTTGGTTTAAGATATAAATTACAATCATTAAATTATATATCTCCCTATATTATATAGTTATATAAAAAAAATATACCTTCTCTCCTACCCCTCATTATTCCTCCCCCGATTTTGTATGCTTAAAACATCACAATTCACCCCTCAAAATAACGTAAAAATCTGTCTAGAAATGATCTTTTTCAAAGAAAAAAAACACCCCTCACTATCTAAGTCACCCGTTTTGCTACCCCTCATACATCACTCATACACCCCTCAGATAATTTAGCTTAATACATCTTATTTTACCAATGTATATGTTACTCGTTTCCTATACCACTGCTACCCCTCATTATATTTCTCTCCTCC
Organism: Anastatus disparis; assembly: GCA_017163975.1. Classification (NCBI taxonomy): domain Eukaryota; kingdom Metazoa; phylum Arthropoda; class Insecta; order Hymenoptera; family Eupelmidae; genus Anastatus; species Anastatus disparis. The sequence continues at coordinate 6,436,074 of JAFFSR010000347.1, forward strand.
TCAAAAAATCACAAGTTACCCCTCAAAATAACGTAAAAATGTCTCTTAAAATGTCTTCTTTTTAAAAAAATAAAAAAGATACCCCTCACTATCCAAGTCACCCCTCGCTACCATGTCACCCCTCGCTCCACAAGTCACTCCTCATAACCCCTCATACCCCTCATACACTCTTCATAAAATCATTATAAACCCTTAAGAAAAAAATTCAAAAAATTTTTAAATTTTATATTTATGAAATACTTACTTAAGAGGCGGTCGGGTCTATTTCGCCGCTACATACAGGGTGGCGCTGCGGTCAGCTGAGAGAAATCTATTAAATATTTTTTATACAGCTATTTACAATTTTCTGAGACGACAATATAAACATGCGTGCACCTTCCTTTAGTGCGACAGAGAGAGCAATACTAAAGAATGATGTATACTAATGTTTACGTCGGCTCTACCTCGCGCCGCATTTTTCGCCTTATAACAATATTTTAGACTTTTCAAACAAGATTAATATTAATAATTATTCTACATATATATGGCTAGAGGAAATGACAACATTAAAAGTATATTGTCGTCTCAGAAAATTGTAAATAGCTGTATAAAAAATATTTAATAGATTTCTCTCACCTGACTGCAGCGCCACCCTGTATGTAGCGGCGAAATAGACCTGACCGCCTCTTAAGGCTATGTAATGAAGTATATGTTTAATACATAGTTACCAATATTATAGATTGTTGACATAATTATTTTTTGACCATCAACTAATACCTACGTTCCTTAGACAAGTTTCCACACCACCCATACTGAGACAAAAAAAAATAAGAAACTTCCTCTTGCAACATTTAGGCTTACTTTTTTTTTGTCCAAGCTGTACTTGCCTAAAAGTAAAGCACATTTTACTTTGTGCTAATTAGTCATTATCTTGGTCAGAAAAACTTATCAAAAAATTTTCTACGTCTAAGAGATTCTTCTTCCAGGTTAGCTTAAATTTGTTTTCTTGTTTTTGTCTTGAGTTGATCTTGTGAAAGTTTCAAGTAGAAGTTTTTATTTTTTTTATCAGTATAATGAGGTATTGTCAATGGCGCGTTAAGTTTTTTTTTGTTTTTAATGAAAATTTAAATATTAAAAGTGGTACCTTTTGTAAGTAGCCCTACATAACCACTTTTAAAATGATTTAAATTTAAAAAAATTTTTCACATTTCTTTAAATGTGAAAAATTCATTTATTTATAAAAAAGTAAAAATAAAAATTATAGTGTTAATGTAAAATTTTATCTTTTAAGAGGAGGTCAAGTATATCTGTCCTTTTCTAATCAAAAAATTGATTTTTCTACAAAAATTAATAATTGTAGCAAAAAATAAGAAGAAAGCCCCATCTCGTATAATGAAAAGCTAGATTTTCTTTTATAAGGAAAAATTATTTTTATCGCTTCGTTTTTAAGAAAACCTTGAAAAACTGAATTGTCCATCCTAACTTATATTTGTTAAGTTTTTCAAGGTTTTCTTCTAAACGAATCGATAAAAATAATTTTTCCTCGTCAAAGAAAATATTGCTGTTTATGATACAAGATGGGGCCATCTCCTTATTTTTTGCTATAATTATTAGTTCTTGCAAAAAAATAAATTCTTTGATTAAAAAAGGACAGAGATATACGACCTGCTCTTAAACTCTTTATACAAGTATATAAAGTTATATAATTTTAATTTTATTTATTTTTAATATTTTTAATATTTTACTATTAAAATATAAATAAAAATTTGAAAAATTATTTAGGCAGAATGAGTTACGAATGTAAATATTGTAGTGCTTTATTTTGGAAAGAAGAAATAAAAAAGTTTGTGACATCCTATGGAACTATGCCCTTCAAATCAACATAATATGATAATAAAACATTCTTAACTTTGAAAATTATAAATCTTAATTTTAATTCTATTCAAAAGGTTAACGATCAAAATTAGTTCCATGCGATGTCCTGAGTCAGCGTTTTCCGAATACCGACTCATTGCGAAAACTTAACCATATGTATACAAGTGTAAAAGAGAGACGAAGAAGATAGTAAAGAATTCATTAGTACGCAGACTAATGAACTCTTTATAATCGAACGATTTTCCGTCCTGGAAATTTCGACTGCATGTCGAGTTTTGATTGGGCTTTTTATCTCTCGCTCGCCTGGGCGCAAAGTTATAAAAACGGCCCTTTTCCTCACACACACGCCTTTTGTCGTAACAAGATAGCATCCGCAAGAGTCGGCTCTGCTGGTCCGCCGAAAAGAAATCAGTGTTCTATATAAGTCTATATAAATATTTATAAAAATTCTGTTTAATTACAAAATATATAGCGAACGAGTGGGACAAGCGAACAAATATAATAAGGCGAACAAGCGTGGCAGAGCGAACAAGTGTAACAGAGCGAACGTGAATAAATCATAGTAATTTCTATTAATTTCTATTAATTATTTAAACAAATAATTAAATTAAAATTAACGTGATTTAATTAATTAAATACACATAATAAAATTAGTATTACATAAATTTTTATAAATGTGTATATGTATATGGATATAAGTGTATAATATATATATATATATTTGATAAATAAAGTGACAAGGTAAGTCCTGGGACGGTAGACTGGTTCTCAACAAAAATAAAATAATTTTTGTTTAAGAACTCAACGACCGAACGAAGTTCGGTCTTAACAAGTTCAGTTGTTGTCAACAAGGAAAAGTTATTTTATTACCATTAACTAAATATAATGAAAAATTGAAATATTTATTATTACATGGTAATGTTTTTAGGAATTGAATTAAATATTACAATAATTTATTTAATTTTGCAACTTTTAATGCAAATGTCATTTAAAACCAAGGAAAAGCTATATATAATTTAAAATTTCAAGGACAAATTTGTCATACAGTACCTAATACATTAATTTCTACTAACGACATTAAACCTACATGTGGACAGTTATATATTTACGATAATACAATAGCAATTGAGAAACAATTAAAAACTAATGAAAAATTAAAAGAATATATGTTAATTTTAACAGAAATAATGAATGATAATCCCATGGCTAAGAATTACAAAAGCTTACATCAATTATCAAATATAAAAAATATTTCAAATCATAAATTGTATTTTATGCAAAAAAATGATAAACAACAACTTCGTTATAATAAGCCACTAACTCCAGAATGTGGTGCTATCATAGTACCTAATTCAGGAATTCCAGATAATTATGATCTTTGTGTATATCCGAAATTATCTTCTGGAGATGAAATTATTCATACTTATTTAAATAAATTATCTCATCATGTGGATCCAATGGTTTTTCCTTTAATGTTTCCAGCAGGAGATTTAGGTTGGAGTATAGGATATAAAAAAAATGAAAATACTGAAAATAATGATTGTCTTACAATACTACAATATTATTTATATAGAATACATTGGAGACCAAATTTAAAAAATTTCAACCCTATTTTATACTGTCGAAGATTAACACAAATATATAATACATACATATGTAATGGTTAAAAGTAATAGAATAAATTCTTTTAGAAATAATCAAAAACAATTACGCATAGAATGTTATCAAGGTTTATTAGATCATGTAATAAATAATGCTTCAAATGTTTCAACAAATTTTGAAAACAAAGACAGAATTGGAAATCTTTTTATTTTACCCTCATCATATATTGGTAGTCCAAGATATATGCAGCAATATTATCAAGATGCCATGGTAATAATGAGAACAGTAGGAAAACCAGACTTATTTATAACAATGACATGTAATCCTAAATGGAAAGAATTGAAAGAAATTTTAAAAAATTTTCCAGAAAGAACAACTCTTAACGACATACCAAATATCACAGTAAGATTATTTTATACAAAATTTAAAATGTCATTGAATGATAAAAAGCGAGAGTTATTATAAAAAACGAGATTTTTGGTCCTGTTATAGCTTATGTATTTTCGATTAAATTTCAAAAAAGAGGGTTACTTCACGCATATATTATTATAACATTACATCATAATCATGAGATATTAACTCCAGAAAATATTGATAAATATATTTCAGCAAAAATACCTTCATCAGAAAATAAATATTTACAAAAAATTAGTAATTAAACACATGTTACATGGACTAGATACAGATAAATCACCTTGTTACGATAAAAATAAAACGATATGTAAAAAAAAATTTCCAAAATCATTTAATGAAATTAAAATAGTTGAAGAAAACAAATATCCACAATACAAAAGAAGAAATAATATTTTAAATGATCACACGTATAATTTGAAAAATAATAAAAAAATTTCACAAGTTGATAATTTAATGGTAGTCCTTACAACAGTTTTTTGTTAGCAAAATATAATGCTCATATCAATACTGAACTTTGTATGTCAAAACAAAGTATAAAATATATTTATGATTATATTTATAAAGGTGTAGATAAAGCTTATCGTAAAATAAAACAAGATGAAATTGAAGAAAATAATAAAGATGATGTTTATGATGAAATAACTCAATTAGAAAACAGCATTAAACAAGTACGAAACAACATTGACCGCATGGTTTAAATTGAATAAAAAAGATGATTTTGCTAAAAAAATTAAATATGTTATTATTTCACAATATTATATTTATAATTCTAAGACTAAATCTTGGATAAAAAGATCAAATATTAGAAAAAATATAGCCATTGGTAGATTAAATATAACATCACCAAAATATAGTGGACGTTTTCTTTTAAAATTAATATTAAACAGGGTAAAAGGTCCAACATCTTTTAAGGATTTACGAACTTACGGAAATATAACTTATAATACTTATAAAGAAACTGCTCTTGCAATGAATTTAATAAAACACGAAAAACAAATTTATTATATTTTTGAAGAAGCATGCCATGTTATGTTACTAGTACAAATACGCAAATTTTTTGCATGTTTCTTATTATGTGAAAATATTCAAGGTAATATTATTTGGGAAAAATATAAAACATTTTTTATAGAAGATTTTAAGAGGTAATATCCACCAAATGCTCAAAAAAACAAGGCTTTTTTCATGATATTTTTTAAAGGACATTTGAGATGTAAGGTATATAAATAATATATCATTGGATTAAGTAACTCTTGGAGAATAGAAAAAAATTTTTTATTGTTATTTTTTTTACAAAATGGCGGCTGTGCAGCGATTATCGTGAACTGCTTTTTTAAAAAGTTCTTTCGCGGCGAGCAGTAGAAGTCGTGCCCAACTCCACCTATAAAAAAAAAAAATTTTTTTCATTATCTACATGAATGTCGCTAGTGAAGTACACATGATAATATTTTTAGAATTTTTTTTCGCAAAATGGCGATGGTTTGAAAAAATTTTTTTTTTTTCGACAAAAAAATCGATTTTAATTGTTTATAACTTTTTTCGTTGTTAATCAATCGCTAAAGTCGTGTGCACTTCACTAGATAATCTAATGAAGAAGCTACAGTTAAGATTTCAAGTCAATCGGATGTAAACTTTTTCAGTTCTACTGCTCGCCGATTTTGAAAACATAGTTTTCAGAAAAACGCGTTTAAAGTTTCAAAATGCTATAAATCTTAAGAATCGCAATAATATAGCCCTTAATAATTTTTTTACCTTCAGTCAGCTATCCCTGCGCCGTAAAGTTGTCCTTCCCGGACCTTATTTTCCTCTTCTTCCTTTTTTTTTGTCTGATGTAAGACTGCGCCTAGCCTCTTGCGCGATATCGGACATACGATGCTCAGCGACTTCGACGCGATTAGCGTCCGATCCCACGCAAAACTCGTACATGTTCGGTCCAACGGTTAACCCAAGAGCATCGTAAACGGCAAACAGATTCGACAAGCCTTCGTTGAAGGTAATAACGGCTACATCAGTCGCAATATCAACAATAGTCTTATCGCTAGATATCGTTTTTGGAGCAATTGACCACACTACAGCATTGAAGGACTCGTTACTATTTTGAGTATACGCACCCAAGCAGCGTGACAGAAGGTTGTCGGAGCTGAGTTCTTTATAAATGGGTTGTATCGCCTTGAAAACATCCTCATGCATTGGACTCTTGTGCTCGTATGTTGCAAGAGTACCAAGCGCTTCCCTGCGCTGCCAAGAACACCAAGAGTTTACTCCGACGGGACACTTTTCGTGCTGTGGATTCTCGTCTGTCGACATTTTATGATATAACGTTGACCAAAATTCAATCCGCATTTTTTCGACTGAATCGGAGTTTCTCCTAATTGAAAGTCCGTAGTAAATTGTAAGCTCATCTATTAATTTTCCGGTCAATTTTTCTCGTCCGCCAAGACCTTTCGTATTTTTTTTCAAATTGCGCAGCCGCGTTCCCATGCGCTTTTGCACGTGGCCGACGCATTCTTTTTTCTCAACGATGACATCTTCATATGGTTTTGAATCGACTATAGCTTTGTACGTTTTTGAATCTCCATCGTCGATGTATTTCAAATATTTGATATTATGAAGTTTTTCGGACCGTTTGAACATTTTTATGACGGCGTCGACTTCCATTTTACCAGCACTACCTTCATGATTGGCATCACAACTCTCTTTGTGCAAAAGGTACAATTCCACGTATTTTGCAGTACCTTCTTTTTTTTGCCAATATTCACACACTTTACAGTACTTTGATTTTACACACATCTAATACCTTGCCAGTATGCCAACCAATCAAAGAAACTAATCCAAACAATGATGAAAACCCCCTCTTCCGCCAAGATCCATCGCCTGACACCGTAAGACCGCCTTCTTCACCTCGTTGAATAGAACGTTCTTTCTCTTCAACAGCTGATTTTTTCATAGAAATAATTTTAACAGATGAAGTAGCAGTGGCGATATTGGAAATGATCATACTGTATGTTGTTTGAAAAACAGGCTTTGCGAGATCCATCATCGCACAGAACTTTTTTATACCGTTGATGCCTATGCCAATGACGCGCATAGCAAAAATAATACGGCAATTGATCTCATAAGCACGATCATGTATTAGAGGACAGTTAAAAATATCGGCATTACCACAGTTCGAACAAGTCACAACAATCTTGAAGCCTAGTCCACGCATGCTCGACTGTGAAAACCGCACGTCACTATTACATTTTTTACACACTAATAAATCAGAAAGAGCAGTAAATACAGCGAAAAAATGTATGAAGCAGTAGCCAAAATCCCTATCAACATCGCGATCACGGTTTAAATCAGAAGTTTTTAATTTTTTCGCCGAGGTACTAACGTACTCCGAATCGCCTTCGAACGCATGGCGGTTAGGCGGGTGTCGGTTACTAATTTTACTCCGGGTTGTTCTTGTACTTCTTGTTTTACTGCCTTTGTGGCCACTGTACACCTTGTCACTCATAATTATGAACTTTTGAATATAATTCACAGTTAAAAAGTATAGCGAAACTCAAACGAAGAACGTACACAATGAGAACGGCTGATCTACTAAACAAAGGGAAATTGTTAGTAAACACGTGCTGTACAGACGTTGTAACGGTCGAAATTTGATGCAGCGACATCTATACTTCAAATTCAAAACACGATATCGATCATAGGTAACTTCTACTAATTTACAAAGCCGCGAAATTTAAAAAAAACGAGCATCGCTAAAATAAGCGAAAAATGTGATTTTGGAGCATAACAGTTGTTCGGTAAAAATTGATTTAAACGAATTTTGAGTTTAGATCAGTACTTGGGCGTTGTAGATTTTGATTCTAGGTTAGTTTTAGCATGATTTAAGCCAATAAAAAAAAATGGAAAAAAAAAAAAATTTGGTGGATATTACCCCTTAAAGAAAATTAAAAAAATAACGCTCTATTCCATACTAATCAAATATTAAATTCAGAAGAAATGTCATGTGAACATTTTGGTTAACCTGTGTCACGGTATTCTACCGTGTTCGAATCTCGCGCGCTGCTGTAATTAATTTAACTCGGGGCGCTGTCACGAGCGCCGTCATATACTAGTGTTATAAGGCGTCAATCGACGCGCACGAGAAGGAAGAGAAGCCGCGGCGCTTCAGACTTGATTCAACGGCCTACAAGCGAGCATCTTTGCTTGATCGTTCGTACTTATTAAGCAATTCGCTGGTGTAGTGCCGTTCATAATTTTGTGTGAGAAAAAGGAAAAGGAGATCTCCGGTCGAAATTCGCACGTGCACCGTATCCAGGCTGCGTTCAACCTGTGTTGGCTGTCCACGAGGAGTCGCAGCGACCGGGAAATTGTTTCCACCGTTGGGCTGGATACACGAGCCACAGCGTTCAGGCGAAATATATATCGTTGCTGTTGGTCAACGTCGGTCGTCGTTTGCTACACGAGATAAGAGGCCTCTGCGCGATATCGTAAGTTATTATTAAGGTTTTGTTAACCAGAAGTTTCTTACCTCGAAGAAACTTCTGGCGTTGTAACAACTGTCGTGCGTTCGAGCGTACGTTGTATCTTAGCTCGCGTCGCGTCCCTCCCTATTGCTATCTCTTTTTAGAGAATATTTCTCCGTTTGATTTAAACACTTTTATATTGCTTACGTTTGCATATTAATTCATTCGCGTTCATATATTATTTTGTATCTTTACTTCATTGTTTTTAATAAATATATTTTAATCATAAAATATTATTTTGTCTGATATAAGTTGCACGCTATAAAAAGCCTATCCTGTTGCTTACCCCGACGCCTCCGCGGTCCTTATTTATTTTATTAAAAGATATATATATTTCCTAATAAATTTAACTGGGAAAGTTAAATTCCATATAAGTAAGGAGAACTGTGCTAGCGGCATCGCGTCTCTCGATCAGGTAAGAGAGAGAGAGAGAGAGACGCGCAGCAACGAGCTGACGGAAAAATACTCCGTCGGATATCAATCTAATATACTAACTAGCTTTACCGGAGTCTGTTACAAGTTTGTCATAGTTAGTATAAATTCTGGCAGCTCCGTGTTTTAATAAAACTATTTAGTCTTTATAAAAAGTAAATTGGAATTAATAAAAATCTAATTTCTTTTGTAACGAGTAGTAAAATTACCGTTACAAAATGGCGCCCAATGAATAGTTGCGTCAGCGGGAACAGGCTTTCTCGCGTTGTCGAGTAAATCGAAAATTGCAAATGGCGTCGAGAGTGTAGTTACCATCGACGTAAACGGACTTCGCGTTTTCTTAAAAGTCTTTATAATAAAGATGGCGTGTGGACTATAGCAAAAATTTAATATTTGAAGTAACACGTGGTAAAATTTTTTTTTTTTTTCTCTCTTTTAACAATAAAATTATTTTCGTTTGTTAAAATAAAAGTGAATTAAAATGTTTTTTTTGGAAAATAATTTCGACAAAATTTTTTTTTTACGTAATAAAAAATTTAATAAAATTAAATAAAATTCATTTGTTGTTAAATACATAGCAAAAAATTTTCGCGAACAAAATTACAATTTGAAATTTTCTTTTCGTTGTAATTTTCTGTTACGAGTTGCGTCCCCACGTGTCCCAGCGAAAATTTTTTTTTCTTGTCTCTTTCTTTGTAGGTAACGCGCAGGCGCTATCGACATAGCCTAGCGTAGATACAGAAATTAAGACATATAATACTCTGTATGCTGTCGTTCGCTTTATGAGAAAAAGCGAACAGGCATTTAGAATTTATTTAAAATAGAGACGTGCGTTATAATATATACCCCTCTTATCGATCAGGTCATTAGTTATATTTCGTTGACTTATAAAGTGAGAGAGAATATTGGTTTCAGCTGGCGAGGAAGCTGAAACTAAATAAATTATAAATAATCCTTTAATGTAAAAATAATTTAATATCAATAAGAGTAAAATTTTTTTTTGTAATTTAATATTAAATTTAATTAAAAATTAAAATAAATTTTTTTGTATATACATTAAAGGATCTGGAAAATTTTTTTTTGTGTGGTTTAATAGAATTTAAAATACATAACATTATTTACAAATAATAAAGTATTTTTTTTCTCTCGTGATATTAAGATTCTCTCTCACAAAGAATTGCCAGCTTATAGCGAGGCAATTGATCGGCGCAGTGTGTGTGGTTGAGAAAATTTAGAAATTTCTCATAGATTTCATTTCAATAAATTTTCACCTTTTTACACTACACATTAAATACACGTGTATAATAAAAAAAATTGTCCTCACACAGTTAGGTGTGCGCTTTTAACTAAAGTTTAAAAGCGCACAGGCTTTTGGATTTAGTCGCGTATTTTGAAGATTTTAATGACAATTTCTAACATTCTGGTTGTAATAAAAATTAAAATTTCAGTGTTGAAAAATTTTGTTTTATATCAGTCAATCACTAGAATATTATTAGTTATTGCGTTAAATAAATAAATCCAAAAACCAGAACATAAAAATATATATTTTTTTCTTCTCAATTATATAGATACATATATGTTTTTTTTTACATCGTATGTGTGCGGCTTAGTTTCTAACCACACATATACGAACGGGAATATTATTTATATAGCGAATATACACACACACTGCAAGCGTAGTAGCGTACTTGCGTGCGATCAGATTTAAACACAGATATAGTCAAGAAAGAAGAAAAATAAATTCAAGATGGCTAACGTACCGTTAAAAGCAAGTGCTGATGCAGCCGAAAAATGGGTAGGGTACATATCTGAGGAGGACTTAGGAATAACTCTACAGGAGTTAGGTCTAAGAACAGACGGCTTTCATCATCAAAAAACCAATCGATTAATAAATTGGTTAATTGGAAATTATTCGGCTGAAGAATTTCAGCAAACGAATTCTAATGATGATGAATTGACAATACGTCAACAGCGTCTGAGAGTAAGAAAAGAATTTATAGAAAGAACTATATGTGAGAAGACAGGGTCAACTATTTTTGACCCTAACGTGCAACAAGATGAAGAACATGTTCTCAGTGTGCTCGATAAAGATCCTCAGATAAAGCTAAACCTACAGGAGACATTGAGAGAGGGAACGAACAAACCACGTTCTGGTGGACAGGCACAAACATCAACCAACCCTCCAAATCAAGTTACCGAACAGGCGACAACAGTAATGCAAACAACGGATGGAACGCCGTTCGTAATACCAACTGAACTGATGCAGTACCTTCATAATATGAATAAGCAAATAAAAACATTGGCAGAGTCAGTAGCTGCCATAACACAAAGAAGAGAGGAAACTCCAAATCCAAGATCATCTAGTACACGGATAGATGAGCAGCAAAGCAACCAGCTAGAAAGGGGTAACGACCAGAGGCCGCCAACAAACACGAGAGTAAATTTCCAGGATACATTCAGGGTATATAATAGTACTGGAAATGGCACTCTGGCTGACGTACAGGCAGGCTTACCTCCGAGTGAACTTCCAAGAGTAAGTACAGTCGGGGGGAGGGGGAATCCTATTACGTCAAGCCCAATGCCGCAAATGAGCACAAATTTGCAAAATGATCGGCCTAACAACGCTAATAGAACGTTAGATATTGGTCACATAGTTCGCCGATGGAACGTAACATTTTCAGGCGAAAAAGGACAGAGCATAGACCTGTTCCTGACCAGGGTAGAAGAATGCAGAACATTAGCAAAAATGAGTGAGAGTGACCTGCTATCCTCTCTTTCAGAACTGTTATCAGGCGTAGCAGCCACGTGGTACAGAAACAATAAACATTCGTGGAACACGTGGGCAGAATTTAAAGAAGCTGCTCTGCGTTGGTACGGACACAGTAGACGTTTCCAACAAAGACTGCGGTCTGAAGCGAACAGGCGTACGCAAGGTAAAGATGAACCTGTGCGTGATTATATAACCTGTCTACAAGCCATTATATTAAAGCAAGTCCCATTACCAGATGTAGGGCAACAGCTCGACCTGTTACATCGCAACCTCTTACCCGAGATTCATCGCATGGTAAGAAGGGATGAGATTGTTGACGTAGAGTCATTACTAGAAAAAGCAGTCGAAGCTGAATTAACAATAGATGCAGAGAGAGCATATAGGCCTCCTCCTCTGCCGGAACATTCTTTATTGCCTGACGTAGCTTACCGTCCTGCGTCCAAGCGAAAAGAGAATAAACACCAGGTTGCCGCTATAGAAGAAAAAACGTTGGCATCTGAACAGTTTAACATAGCTAAAACGTTGATGCAGATAGTTTCTCAGTTGAATAAAATGTCTGAAAGGATGGACAGGCAACCGGCGGTTCCCAATATAAATCAGTCTGGACAAGCTTCGCCAAATACATCACGTAAAAATCAGCAGAGAAATCCACAGAATTTTAAGAGACCTCCTCGTAAACCTAATCAAGGGCAAGGTAGTTCTGAACAAGAAAATCAGAATCAGAAGGGAAATCAGACTGAAAACCCAAATAAAGATAAACCTAACGAGGAAAATAAAAAAGGTGCGAGACGTAGAAATCCTAACCTCAGTTGTTATCGCTGTGGGTTGCCTGGATACACGCAATGGTCCTGTCCTCAATGTACGGGAAAAGGACAAGGGAGCAAGTAGATGAGGTACCTGCTGCTCCTAGCAAAGATAACGAGACCTCAGAACTCTCTACTGAAAAAGTAATAGACAAAAGGTCACCTGAAATTCCAGTAGAAGAGCAGAGCGAGTCTCGAACTTGTCAGGCTGAGACAAGTGAACAGGAAGAGCAACTGCAGTCAGATATAGATGACGAAGCTCGATGGTGGCTCATGGTAGTGATCGGAGATTACCGTATAAGAGCATTATATGACCCAGGTGCGTCACGTACAGTCATGAATTCTACAGGTTTACAGTTGGCTGCAGCCTGTAATGTGCCATTAATACCAGCTACGGACAGATTCGCCAAAGTAGCAGATGGTAGGCAATGCTCGATAGTAGGTTATGTCGACTTACCTTTTACAGTAGGCGGAGTTACGAAGATGATCCGTTCTGCTATCATGCCTAGCTTAGATGAAGAATGTTATCTAGGTGGCAATTTTATACGAGCGTTTAAAGCTATTTTCGATCCTTGCGAAAATAAACTCTCTTTCAAAGGAACGAATGTGAAAGTGAATTTGGAAGTCGCAGCGCTTAAGCAGTTATATGTTGCTAAGCTAGGATCAGTTGGTTTAGCTGACGTATCAGCAGCTGATCGGGCTCGTGTAAAAAGTTTAGTTACAGAAATATTAGGAGAAGATGATACTCCTATAGGCTGCACAAATTGGATCGAACATGAGATCGATACAGGTTCTGCACGCCCTATTAAACAGAAATATTATCCTGTTTCTAAAAAAGTCGAAGAATGGATGCACGAGCAGGTTAAGGAAATGCTAGCTGCAGATATAATTGAACCTTCGATGAGCGGCTGGTCAAGCCCTGTAGTTCGAGTTAAGAAACCAAATGGCAAATTCAGGTTCTGTATTGACTTTAGAAAAGTCAATGCAGTTACAAAACCTGATGCGTATCCATTGCCAAGAATGGATGATATCTTGCGTAAATTGCAGAAAGCAAGATACATCTCTACAATGGATTTGAGCAGTGCTTATCATCAAATTAGGATGAAAGAAGACTCACGTGCTCAAACGGCATTTACGGTACCTGGCATGGGCCTTTACCAGTTTAAACGGATGCCGTACGGCCTTAGCCACGCTGGCGCCACCTTTCAGCGATTAATCGATAAGGTTATAGGCCCAGAACTCGAGCCATACGCATTTTCGTACTTAGATGATATCATCGTAGTAACTGAGACATTCGCTGAACATATAAAATGGTTAAAGAGGGTATTACTGCGAATAAAAGCAGCAGGCCTTACGATCAGCCATGAAAAGAGTATATTCTGCCGAGAAGAAGTCAAATATCTCGGTGTTCTGGTAAATAGAGATGGATTCAAGCCTGACCCAGATAAGATAAGACCCATAGTTGAATACCCAGCTCCTAAGAATCTAAAACAGCTGAGGCGTTTCATGGGCATGGCCTCGTGGTACAGGAAATTCTTGAAAAATTTCGCCACGTTAGCAGAGCCATTAACCAAACTTACTAGAAAAGACTGCAGATATGCATGGTCATGCGAGCAGGAAATCGCTTTTGACCAAATAAAAGCTTTAATCGCATCTGCTCCGTTATTGCATAGACCGCAGTTCGATTTGCAATTCGTTATACAGACAGATGCTAGTGACTCAGGCCTAGGAGCAGTACTTCTACAGGTAGTCAACGACGAAGAGCGAGTATTGGAATTCGCTAGTCGTACCATGTCCAGTGCAGAGCGAAACTACAGCGTAACAGAAAGAGAATGTCTAGCTGTTATATGGGCTGTCAAAAAGTTTCGTTGTTACATTGAAGGTTATGACTTTAAGGTCATAACGGATCATAGTAGCTTACGCTGGTTATGTAATTTACATAATCCAACGGGCAGGCTAGCGCGTTGGGCGCTGGAGCTGCAAGGGTACTCTTACACTGTTGAGCACAGAAAAGGTGCATTAAACTATGTACCTGATGCGTTATCACGGATGCATGAAGACTCAGTAGAATGCGACACTCACTTAAGTGCACTAAGTTGGGCGTCGCAAACCAAGGATGCGTGGTATAAGTCTCTGCTTCAACAGGTTATGAGTAACCCTAATGACTATCCAAAATGGAAGATAGTTGGAGGTCAATTGTACCGTTATGTACCGGACAGGTTTACTGAAGAAACAATGGGAGACGATGACGCATGGAAAATCGTTGTTCCCAGCGAAAGTCGAGCAGAAGTACTGCATGAATGCCACGATGAGCCGACAGCTGGTCACTTAGGTCGTGATAAAACAGTGGCCCGCGTAAAGCAATATTATTACTGGCCTTATATAGAGAAAACAGTATCACAGTATGATAAGAGCTGTGAGATCTGTCAGCAGTGCAAAGTCGAACAAAAACTACCTGCAGGCTTGATGGGTAAAAGAGAAGTTTCAGGCCCATGGAAAGTTGTCGCTGGAGATGTAACAGGCCCGTTCCCAAGAAGTAAACATGGATATGAGTATGCTTTGATTTTCGAAGATCTATTCACCAAATGGGTGGAGTGCATACCTATTAGAAAGGCGAATGCATCCACGATATCAAAAGCGCTAAGAGAAAGAATTGTTTTAAGGTTTGGTGCGCCTGAGATCTTCTTATCTGATAATGGATCAGAGTTCAGGAATCAAGTAGTAGATAAATATCTAAATGAAGCAGGTATTTGTCATAATACTACTCCTGCGTATCATCCGCAGGCTAATCCGGTAGAAAGGATAAACCGGACGGTTAAAACCATGATTACTGCATTTATTGATGAAAATCACCGTTCTTGGGACGAAAAGCTACCTGAAATTATATTTGCATATAACACGGCGAGACAGAGTACAACTGGCACAAGCCCTGCGTTGTTAAATTATGGTAGGCAGCCAGTACCTCCGAGCTCACTGAAAAGAAAAGAAGATAAAGCTGCTCAGGAAAATGAACGATTACAAGAAGTAACGAACTGGCAAACTCGTGTAAGCAAATTGCCTTTGCTACATGAACAGGTAGTAGATCGTGCACAGTCTGCGCAACAGAAGCAAGCTGATGCATATGATCTTGGTCGAAGAGAAGTAGAGTATACCATTGGAGATTTAGTATGGAAAAGAAATAAAATACTCTCTTCGGCTGCCCAGGGTATTGCAAGCAAGCTTGCACCAAAATTTGTAGGCCCATATGTGATTACAGCTAAATGTGGTTCCAACACGTACAGATTGATAGACCAAGATGGCAATGCTTACGGCCCTGTTCACGTAGAGCAACTAAAACCATATATAGCACGGCAAGAAGACGAATCACCATCTCAACCACCGGTGGAATCAACACATGCGAATGAGACGATGAGCGACCCGTCTCTTGCGAGCGACGCGACTCCGTGTGCCGACGGAGACTCAGGCTCAGGTTGCGTGCGACCGCCTGCGAGCGGTGAGACTCCCCAACTCGAAAAGCCGAATAGGAAACGAGGTCGTCTGCGTAAGACCGCCATCGTAGTAACCCGGACCGTAAAGCGTATGCGTCAAACTGAGCCTGAGCAAATCAAGCGTAAGCGTGGTAGGCCAAAAGGTTCTACAAATATACAGCGTAGCGAAAATGTAATCGAATATTCGCCGAGAAAAACTAGAATGCGAACCCGCGCAAATAAAAAGTAACCACCTGAGAATACTAACAAACAATCCTTTCTTCCTACTAACAGATGGATCCTCAACGTCGTAAAGGGATGGAAGATCTTATCGCCTTCCTAATCTCTAACACTGCGGACATGAAGGTTAGAGATTACCTGCTACCTTACGCAGAATTCCTGCGAGATCAGTCGGAGACTGAAAGGATACAGCGGGAGATAGAGAAGGAGAGGGAGAGAGATAGCCTCCCCGCACTAACAATTGAGGAGATGCCACGGGAGCCGTCGCCGATCAGGGTTAAGCCGACGCCCAAGCGGCAAGAGGTTGTAGGAGCCTCAAAGCCCAGTGTGTCGCAGAGCCAACCGGCCTGCGACCCACGATCAGGCACGACGCCTTCCAAGGAAGAGCCATCAATGGCAGAAGAGTGGAAGGAACTCCAGACTGAGTTAAGGAGAGTGGCTCGTCAGTCTTCAGTGGCTTTTGACGAGGAAGCTGAAGCTTTTGCTTGGTGGGACCACTTCGTCGAACAGTATGGGTTGGAAGCGGCTGATCTAGTCAATAATTGGCCAACTATCATTAAAGATAGAAGGCAAGAGGTGGCAGCTTTGCTAAGAGCCAGGCGTGCTAGATTGGCCAAGATCGAGGAAGAAAGAAAGAGAAGAGAAAGAGAAAGAAGCAGAGGAAGAAGCCTCTCAAGCCCTAAAGAAGGCATATGAAGCCGCTGCCAAGGCAAAAGCGGCCCACGAACGGGCCAAAGCCGACAAAATGATGGCTGAACTGAGGTTAGAGAAAGAAGAAGAGGAGGCAAGGCGAAAAGCCCTTGCCAAAGACCAGCCAAGGTGCTACATCTGTAATCATCCAGGTGTAAAAAGATCGTATCAGTGTCCTCGTCGTGCTGAGCACCGAGAATATATGTAATATACTTTGATATTTCTTTTTGTAATTATTGACTACACCTTTCCCATTCCAAATCCTTCAGCGCGTTAACTGAGAGCAGCAGAATCAAGGTATGCTGCGTCTGGCGGAGGGGTGTCACGGTATTCTACCGTGTTCGAATCTCGCGCGCTGCTGTAATTAATTTAACTCGGGGCGCTGTCACGAGCGCCGTCATATACTAGTGTTATAAGGCGTCAATCGACGCGCACGAGAAGGAAGAGAAGCCGCGGCGCTTCAGACTTGATTCAACGGCCTACAAGCGCGCATCTTTGCTTGATCGTTCGTACTTATTAAGCAATTCGCTGGTGTAGTGCCGTTCATAATTTTGTGTGAGAAAAAGGAAAAGGAGATCTCCGGTCGAAATTCGCACGTGCACCGTATCCAGGCTGCGTTCAACCTGTGTTGGCTGTCCACGAGGAGTCGCAGCGACCGGGAAATTGTTTCCACCGTTGGGCTGGATACACGAGCCACAGCGTTCAGGCGAAATATATATCGTTGCTGTTGGTCAACGTCGGTCGTCGTTTGCTACACGAGATAAGAGGCCTCTGCGCGATATCGTAAGTTATTATTAAGGTTTTGTTAACCAGAAGTTTCTTACCTCGAAGAAACTTCTGGCGTTGTAACAACTGTCGTGCGTTCGAGCGTACGTTGTATCTTAGCTCGCGTCGCGTCCCTCCCTATTGCTATCTCTTTTTAGAGAATATTTCTCCGTTTGATTTAAACACTTTTATATTGCTTACGTTTGCATATTAATTCATTCGCGTTCATATATTATTTTGTATCTTTACTTCATTGTTTTTAATAAATATATTTTAATCATAAAATATTATTTTGTCTGATATAAGTTGCACGCTATAAAAAGCCTATCCTGTTGCTTACCCCGACGCCTCCGCGGTCCTTATTTATTTTATTAAAAGATATATATATTTCCTAATAAATTTAACTGGGAAAGTTAAATTCCATATAAGTAAGGAGAACTGTGCTAGCGGCATCGCGTCTCTCGATCAGGTAAGAGAGAGAGAGAGAGAGAGACGCGCAGCAACGAGCTGACGGAAAAATACTCCGTCGCATATCAATCTAATATACTAACTAGCTTTACCGGAGTCTGTTACAAGTTTGTCATAGTTAGTATAAATTCTGGCAGCTCCGTGTTTTAATAAAACTATTTAGTCTTTATAAAAAGTAAATTGGAATTAATAAAAATCTAATTTCTTTTGTAACGAGTAGTAAAATTACCGTTACACCTGATTCAAATAAAAACTATATCGAAGGAAACGAAAAAATCAATAATGAAATTATAAATTTTAGTAAAAAAAAATTTGATAAAATGAACAAACAATTGAATAACGATCAAAAACATATTTTTGAACAAATAATAAATAATAATCATAAAATTTTTTTCATAGATGAACCAGGAGGTTTTGGAAAAACATTTTTATATAAAACATTAATATATGATTTCATAACAATAAACAAAAAATTCTTATCAATGGCTCGGACAGGTATTGCTTTGATTTTATTACCAAAAGGTTTAACTAGTCACCGAACTTTCCGATCACCGTTAGATTTAAATAACATTGAAAGTGCATTTTTAAAATTTGATTCAGATAAGAAAAAATTAGGAGAAGCAAATGTAATTATATGGGACGAAGCATCAACGATTCCTAAATAAGCTTTAGAAATAGTTGACAAAACATTAAAAGATCTCTGACACAATAATAAAATTTTTGGAGGAAAAATAATTATTTTAGGTGCAGATTTTCGTCAAATTTTACCTGTATTAAAACACGGACAGAAAAATACAATTATAGAACAAACTATAAAATATTCAACCCTATGGCCCATGTTTTATATTATTAAATTAAAAAATGAAAGATCTAATGATGAAAATTTTTCATCATTTTTATTAGATTTCAGAGAAGGAAAAGTTGATACATTTATTATACCAAAAAAAATGGAAAACTAATAATGTTTGTAATAAAATTTATGAAAACATTAACAATAATTATTGTTTTTCAAAAAATGTTATTTTAAGTACACATAATGATGTGAATATTTTAAATAATAAAATATTGAATTTAATTAATAATGAAGCAATGACATATTACAGTATTGATTATGCAACATATAAGGGTGTTGATCAAACAGACGATAATATTCATTTCAATTATCCAATAGAAATGTTCAATAATATAAGAGAAGGATTACCTCCACATGAACTTAATTTTAAAATAAATGCAGTAATAATGCTGATTAGTAATTTAAGTATAAAAGATGGATTATGCAATAGAACACGATTAAAGATAACAAGATTATTTAAATACAATATAGAAGCTGACGTAATTACAGGCGAAAATAAAGAAAATAAAGTTTTTATACCGCGTATTACATTAAGCACAAATGAATCATCGTCTTTACCATTTATTTTATATAGACAACAATTCCCTATTGTATTAGCTTTTGTTGTAACTATAAATTAATTACAAGGTCACAGTTTTGTCAACGTAGAAATATTCATAAGAAAACCATTATTTTCATATAGACAATTATATGTTGCTCTTGCAAAAAGTAAAAATCCTTCTAAAATATATATTCAGAATGAATTAGAAACTGAAAATGAAATAACCAATATAGTATGGAAAGAAGTACTAGAGAAATAACAAAAAAAATAATAACTAATTTTTTTAATATGTAACGTACCCAAGTGGGTAATAGTTACTTTTTAAAAAAAATAAATTATGGTCCAAATTCGATGCTAGATTAATTAGCGTATAATATAAACGCGATAGATTTTTAATTTTATGTACGCGACTTGTATAATTTTCTTTAATGTATTTAATAAACTACGCAAGCTCCGTTCGGGCAGTGGGCCAGATTGAAGGGTAGCTATTAAATACTTTACTAGCAAACTACAAAAGCTCCGTTCGGGCAGTAGGCCGGATTGGAGTGTAGCTGTTAGGTTCCTATTTAATAAACTACACAAGCTCCGTTCGGGCAATAGGCCAGATTGGAGGGTAGCTGTTAAATATTTTGTTAATGAAACGCCAGCTTATTAATAAAGCTAGGCGTTTCCTTTGTTAGTATTAAATGTATTATTATTTTTAATAATAAAAGGAAATATATATTATATGAAATATTCTTTTATTTTAAGCAAAAATATAGGTACGTAATTACATAATAAAAAAAGAAAACTCTCCGGTGAGAGAAAAAGAGAAGCTCTTTAAAGATGTAAGCTCAATTTATTTTATTTGAAAGCTCTTAATATTAACCTGGGGGGTTAAGCCTAGAGCGCTTGTATGTCCCCAGAGTCAATAGAGCTCAATTTGAATTTCTTTTTTAATAAAAACCTTAGATAACAAAGGGCGTCAAGCCTAGGCGCTTATATGTCCCAATTGTTATCGGTTTATTAAGTTTATTTTGATTTTTTGCTTTAAAAAGCAAAGGGCGTTAAGCTTAAGCGCTTGTATGTCCCAATTGCTAAGCGAAAAATATTCTACGGCCAAGAAATTTATATTTGGTTCTTGATTAAATGTCAACTCAGGTAAACAAAGGGCGTTAAGCCTAAGCGCTTGTATATCCCAATTGTTACCGGTCTGAGTCGATTCAAGAATAAGGCGCGCGAGTCAGCGAGACTCGGGCTTTTATACGCGCCGAGCTTCTCTCCATCTCTCTTACAATGGTGGGGAGCTTTTAAAGTTGCGCGCGCTTACAGGCTTTACAAAGTTTCGGAGTTTTATTCCTCCGTCTCGCTCGCTCTTATATGCTTAAATATTAAGACATAGTAAGCGCGCTGTGAGGTTGCCTCGCGCGCTGTAAGCCAGCTGTGCGTTGACCTATATACAACCTTGTATATAGGTCACGCGCTTACTATGCCTTTATGCGCTTATAACTTAAAATTTATTAATAAAATGAAATAAAATTAAAATATGAATAACTAATGATTTAATAAAGAAAAAAAATATATTATTTAAAAGAAATAATTAATTTGAAGCAGATAACGAATTAAATAAATAAGTAATTTGAAAATAATAAAAAATGAATTAAAATTAAAATGAAAAAATTGTTTAATTAATTAAATCGTAAAACATATAACAAATAGTAATGAAAAATAAGAAAATAAAATCAAATAAAAATACAAATTTTAATAATAATATTTAAAAAAATAAAAAAGGGAAGAAAAACGGGGCGCTTTGGGGCGTCAGAAATATTAAAAATATATTTATATTTCTTACATACTAATAAAACATTTGTTTTTTTCAGATATAACATAATAAAACAGAAAATAAAAACATACTATAACTTTTCTATAAAAAAAATTTAATATAAAATAATAAAAAAGAAAATAAAAACAAACTTTAAAAAGTATAGCTGGATAAGTACGCTAAAATGGCCCGTCCTTCGATTTTTTTAGAATTTGGCCTATTTATTTATGATGTCAAAAAACTCCGATCCTGAAAGTTACAGCTCGCTAGACTCAAAATTGGCTTCTAAACCTCAAAAAATGTGATTTTAAGTTTTTTAAGCATATCTCTGCGAATTTTTAACCGATTTGGGTGATTCAAAATCGAGATTAAAGGGAATCATAATGCGCACATAAGCTTATTATATTTAGAGGTTTTTGAAACCAAAACATAACCTAAAAATGGGTTTGAAAATTTCTAAGTTGTGTGGAAAAAAAACTATTGTTTGGTTTTTTTTAGTTCACCTCAAAGTCTTCTTTTTATTTGAATTTAATACCATAAATTTTTTCAGATTTTTTAAAAGGGAAAGTAGTTAAAGTAATGAAAAACTCAAATTTCCACTCATTTTTGGGATTTTTAGAGTATTTAAACAATTTCAAAGTACAATTCATGATGAAAAATAAGTTCAGCGATCCAAAATACCCTTTAATATGAGTTTTTGGTTACATTTTTCTATAACATATTGCTCAAATGTCGAAAACTAACTTCAAAAAACGCGTTTTGATATTGCATACGTCGTAAAAACTCACGTTATCTCGGTAATGATTCAAGGTGTTGACTTATTGTTTATTGAAAACATAATTTTTTCTTCAAAAATGCTATATTATTAATGACATAAAAACTCACATTTTCCATATTTGACACAGTGCTTTTAATGTTAAGCTAAACACTAACCTTTAAAATAAGTTATCTACCAACAAATTCGTTTAGATATAATGGTAAGTCACGTTTCTGTTGAATAAGTGAGAGTATATGCGCGAAAAAAATAAAATAAAAAACTCTGTCAACTGCCTTAGCGCAGTGCTTTAGAGTTCTTTAAGTTCGAGTAATTAGACTTTATCCCTTCTTAAAAAAATGATGAGCCGCCATGTTGAAGCATCTAAAGATCGAATCCTGATTGGTCAATATAGAATAGGCGCCAAAAATTAAATTTTAAAGGGTTTAGATTTTTTAAATAAATAAAAATTAATTTCTAGGCATTGTTTTTTAAATATAATAGAAGTAACTCAATTAAAATAGAATAAGAATATTTTATTTTAAACCAAGCAATATTATTTATGTATATAACCAATGTATAGTTTAATGATAAAATATATAACTATGAGCACAAGCAAGGTGACTACCTTTTATTTAAAAATTCCAGTAAAATTGTAAAGACATCAAATAATATAACAATTCAGATAAGTAATTTATTCCTTTATTGCATAAGTATTGCTT
Source organism: Anastatus disparis (assembly GCA_017163975.1). NCBI lineage: Eukaryota > Metazoa > Arthropoda > Insecta > Hymenoptera > Eupelmidae > Anastatus > Anastatus disparis. The sequence goes on from JAFFSR010000347.1 coordinate 6,458,764, forward strand.
AATGCAGGTACAAATATATATATATATATATATATATATATATATATATATATATATATATTTAATTGTTTTTCATTTAAAAATAAGTATAGTAATAGCAATTAACGAAGGTTTCAGGTTATGAAAGTTTTATTATTCTATATTTCTATTACTCAGATTAAAAATCATCAAAGTACCAAAAAAAGTAATATATTTAAGTAATGTTTTAAAGATGAATTTATGTGCACATTTTAATAAAAAAAATAAGGTTTGAATTAATCAAGATCAAAATTTACTGATAACAATCGATGATACAATTGACGAACAAACTGTATGTCTATTTTTAGTGAGAATTTGAAGAATCTACTTATATGAGTGTGCTATTTCATAATATACAATACTATTTAGTTAAACTTATTATATTAAATATTAATACATAAATAAATAGAAGCATAAAATGTGTATTTTCAGTAAATGTAGTTTGAAAATAATTTACACACTGATGAAAGTATGATTACGATAGACAGCTTTGTTATAGATTAACATATAAAATTTGTATTACAGTTGACGAACAAGCTATATGTCTATTTTTAATGAAAATTTGAATAATTTACTTATATAAGTGTGCTATTTTATGATATAAGATGAATTAATATTTAATATAATGTATTTAACTGAATAGTTTGCTTGTACGAGTGAGTTATTTTATTATATAGATTACTATTTAACTAAATATTAATACATGAAATTAAAAAATAAAAAAACAATTTATGTTTTAATGAATAAAGCTTGAAAATAATTAACATGCTGATAAAATTATAACTATAGTAAGCATCTTTTTTATAGATTTGAATATAAAATTTCTATTACAGTTGACAAACAAGTAATATGGCTATATTTTCAATAAAAATTAGAATTTTTACTAATATAGGTGTGCTGTTTTATAATATATTTAACTTATTAGTTTACTTATACATGTGGGTTATTTTATAATATACAAACATAAGCTGAAATAACTTGGGCGCCTATGCACTTTCTACTCAACTGTAGTTACTAGAGCTATCAGACCTGAGTTTCAGTCTGAAAAAAAATCAGATTTAAATGTAATTGATAATTTTTTGTTATTATAATATTAACTAATAAAACTTCTTTTTAGCTTAAATATACATTAAGGGAGCCAGATACTATTAGAAGCTGAAATATATTGCTGAGATATATTGATATAAATTGCTGATGTTTAAAAATAACTAATTTCATATAAAAATACATTTAATTTCAAACATGTTTTGGTTTAAAACATTTTCTATATCTTGAGAATTGAAGAGGTGGTGCTCGTTGAAAGTCTAGAACAAAAAACCCTTTACCGCAAGGTTTCTTCATGAATTTTCATTGGATTTACTTGAAATTTTATGGAGATATTCAAAATTATAGTAGAATCCATATAAGTGTAAAACATTCATAAGAAATTCAAATAATTAAAAAATTTTTGAAATAAAACAATTTAAAAAAAAATTTTGTTATTAATTATTATAAATAAGTTGATAAATAAATAGAAATGAATTAATTCAAAATCTGCTCCACTTATATGGATTCTACTATAATTTTGAATATCTCCATAAAATTTCAAGTGAATCCAATGAAAACTCATGGAGAAATCTTGCGGTAAAGGGTTTTTTGTTCCAGACTTTCAACGAGCACCACCACTTCAATTCTCAAGATATAGAAAATGTTTTAAACCAAAACATGTTTGAAATTGAATGTATTTTTATATGAAATTAGTTATTTTTAAACATCAGCAATTTATATCAATATGTCTCAGCAATATATTTCAGCTTCTAATAGTATCTGGCCTCCTTAAATAAAAAAGTTTGATCCATGAATAGTTTTAAAAACCCTTATCTGATGCTTAAAATCCTTTTGATTAGTTAAAAACTTGATTTTGTTTATTTAATAACACTATTCAAAATGAAATAATGTTGTATGTGTATCATGTCTTAAGATTTATGAGTTATAAATATATTTTAATACACTTCTACTTTCTCATAGAGAAAACATTGTATCAATAAAAAAATTTTTTCTATTTTTTTATTAATTTGTACATATTTAGACTCGTGAGTCAAAAAAAGTGGTTTCCATCCTGTTAAAAAAAATCAGGCGAGAAATCACCTGATTTCTTAGGTGATTTATCATGCCAAAATCTCATTTAATGATCTCTCACCTGATTTTTTTTTGTAGGGCAGAAAATGTCTGTATGTATGTGTGTGTATGTACTCATTACGTCAATTAGATCTCGAAAAGTACTCGACGGATTTCCTTCAAATTTTGCATACAATTTATTTTTTTGTCTAACTGGTACGGAAGCTATTGAAAACTGATTTTCTTGGCGTAGTCTTAATTTTAGAACAATTTAAAACATTTTTTTTCAATTCTAATTTTCAATTTTTTTTGTATTTGACTTTAAGTACTCGATGGATTTGCTCTAAAATTTGCTTGGGAATTATTTGCAACTACCAAAAGAAAAACTTCTGAAAACTGATTTTCTTAGCGTGGTTTTAATTTTAGATAATTTTGTAAAATTTGCAAAAAAAATTCATTTTTCTTTCATTTTACGTAAATTACTCGATATATTTGCCCCAAAATTCGCATGCAAGTTATTCGTTATTGTCAGAAGAAAAAATTTTTTTTAAACTAATTTTCTTAGCGCAGTTTTAATTTTAGTTTTTTGAAAATTTGGAAAAAATTTTAATTTGAAACCACTTGTTTCTACTCTCTGAGTCTAAATATACACAAATTAACACAAAAATAGAAACAAATTTTTTCACCGATACAATAATTTTTCTATGAGAAAGCAAAATGAAATCAAAATACTTTAACACAATGAGCTCCATGAGAAAGCATTACACCAAAGCACTTGGCAGCGTTATTATAAATGCTTAAGTTCAAATAAATGTAATAGATATATTTATTATTACCTGTAATGCGGTTATGAAGTAGCTAAGTAAAGTCCCTACTAAAAAATCTCAGGTGAGAAATCACCTGATTTCTCAGGTGATTAATCATGCTAAAATCTCATGTGATGATTTTTTTAGGTTTTTACACGTTTCAAACCATGCTTAGTCAATTGCGAACTATTTTTGAAAATTTTTGAAAAATTGAACTTCGAAAATTTTTTGTAAAATGAGTCAAAATTTTTTCTAAGACCAAATTAAAAAAAAAATTTTTAAGTTCAAATTTTTCAAAAATTTTCAAAAATAGTTCGCAATTGACTAAGTATGCTTTGAAACGTAAAAACCAAAAAAATCGTCACATGAGAATTTGGCATGATTAATCACCTGAGAAATCAGGTGATTTCTCACCTGAGATTTTTTAGTAGGGGTCATTTATTTAATAGTCATTAATTATATAAAGATGAAAAAGATGCTTTTGTAATTTTAAATAATAAGGGATTTTTAAACTCTTATTACCAATAATAGTATTTAAAAATTTAATTTACTGTAATATTTAATTTAATTTAATGCTATCCAAACTAAAGATGTATAACGCATATAATAATTTGTGAAAACAATTTTATATGAATGAGTTGAAACAAAATTTAATGCAAAAGTAAAAAATAAAATGTTTTTTTTGTGAAAAACGTTTTGATCTTTTATTGCAAAATTTATAGAATTTTCATACATTATTTTAAAACTTGGAAATTGATAGTGATGAAAATCATTAATGAATCAGATGAAATGTTTCTTCTAGAATATTTAAATTCTTTTATTCCTTCCAGTAAATTACATTTGAGAGAAAAATTTATTGCAATGCTTATAAGAAATATAAGTATTAATAAAGGTTCATGCAATAGTGCGAGATTGCAAATATTAGAATTTTCTAATCGTTTATTAAAATGTAAAATTTTGACGGGTGGTATAAGATAATATTTTTCCAAACCGTAGTAGATTATATTGTGAAAATGAATATTCCTTTTACATTTAAAAGAACGTAATTTCCATGTGAATTATCTTTTGCTATGACGATTAATAAATTATATGGACAAACGTTTGATAATATAATTATTCTTTTAAGGAACTGAACACGGTTAAGAGGAGGTCACGTATCTCTGTCCTTTTCTAATCAAAGAAATGATTTTTTTACAAAAACTAATAACTTTATCAAAAAATAAAGAGAAAGCCGCATCTTGTATCAAAAAAAGCAATATTTTCTTTGATAAGAAAAAATTAATGTTATTGCTTCGTTCTCAAGAAAACCTTGAAAAACCAAATTGTCCACCCTAACCTCTATGATTTAAGTTTTTCAAGGTTTTCTTGAAAACGAAGCAATAAAATTAATTCTTTCTTATCAAAGAAAATATTGCTTTTTTTTATTACGAGATGCGGCTTTCTTTTCATTTTTTGCTAAAGTTATTAGTTTCTGTAAAAAACTCAATTCTTTGATTAGAAGAGGACAGAGATACGTGACCTCCTCTTAAAAACAATTGTGTAGTCTGTTAACTTTTTTTCTGTTACTAAATTGTCTGTTGAAGTAACAAACAAGGATGTGAAGATTTAACAGACTTCATGTCAGTTGATTCTGAAAAGGTCCGTAACAAACAACTAGAACAGATAGTCCAGGGGCAAACTACATAAGTCTTGGTCGATCGAGGTCCTCAATTCTACCCAGGTTTTTTTTATGTATTTTGACCAGCTGAATTCGAATTTTTTCGGGTAGAAAGTCTGAAAATGGCGCATTTAATAATTATTAACAATTTTTATAAACAAATTATGAAAATGCGCTTAAAAAAAAAAAATTTTATCATATTTTTTAATTCATTTTGAGTAAAAAAGGTTCTCATGAACATATTGCTAAAATGCACTGACAAATCGCAAAGTTTGAAAAAACGCGATTTTTCAAAAAACGGTACTTTTTTGAGCGATTGAGAAGCGGTCGGAACCATTTGCCGCTTGGTGGCGCTGCAAGAGAGAGAAGAATATAAAATATTTTTTTATACACGGATTTAAAATTTATTAAGACACCTATATAATATACCTCTAATGTTGTCAATAACTCTTGCCATATATATGTAGAATAATTATTGATGCTAATCTTGTTTAAAAAGTCTAAAATATTTTTGCAAAGCGAAAAATGCTGCGCATAATAGAGTCGATGTAAACATGTGTATTTTTCTTTAATGCGACAGAGAAAGTAATACCAAAGAATGATGAATACATATGCTCACGCCGGCTCTATCTCGCGCTGCATTTTTCGCTTTACAACAATATTTTAGACTTTTCAAACAAGATTAGCATCAATAATTATTCTACATATATATGGCTAGAGTTATTGACAATATTAGGGGTATATTATTGTTTCAGTAAATTGTAAATCGCTGAATAAAAATTATTTTACATTTTTGTCTCACCTAACCGCAGCGCCTCCATGCGGCAAATAGTCCCAGCCGCCTCTTAATGGGGAATGTAATCATTATAAATACGGTCGCTAACTACTGTAATCTTTAAGTTTATATTTTAATAAACAATTTAAGCTATTGTGAGTTAAAATGAAATCAGTAAAAGCTGAGCTATAGGCTGTCAAAGTTTTGAAAAATCGCGTTTTTTTAAACTGCGATTTTTTTCGACCGATTCAGTTCATTTTAGCAATATGTTCATGAGAACCTTTTTTACTTAAAATGACTTAAAAATATAAATTTTTTTTTTTTTTTTGAAAAAACGCATTATTATAATTTGTTTATAAAAATTGTTAATAATTATTAAAATTATATCATTGTAAATATCACGAAAGCTATTCATTAGACAATGAATATCATATTATAAACGAATATAATATTATATATGATATAATAAAAAACGTTCTTTCTAATATTTCTTGAGTTCTTGTACATTCATTAATTTAAACGTGAATTTAAAAAAATAAAACTATATATAAAACGTGTATGTATGTGTACGGAAAACAAGACCAAAAAAAGTTTTAGTATATTGACAGACAATATCTGTAATTTATAAGTGAAATTTTAACAGACATTTGTTTGTTAAATCCTTTAAAGACATTTTGTCTGTCAAAGTAACACACATTTTTGTCTGTTAACTGGTTTTAACAGACTTTGTCTTTAATATTTCTAACTGTGAATAAACTAATAGCCACAGCTGTTTCAATTTTTCTTTATTTCTATAAGAGAAAAAAGGACTTTTCTCCTCTATTTTTTACTTCTTCAGGTGCTAAAACATAAAACTTAATAACAACTGATATTAGTTTCTTAATGATTAAAAATTTCTAAATTCATCAACAATACATTAAAAAAACATCACCTAAAACAATACATTTTAGGCGTAACAATAAAAACAAAAAATAAAACTTACAAGTATTAAACATGTGGTATTACATAACTGTCAAACTATTTTTGTTTGATAAAAATATATAATAATAGATATTTCTATTAATAACAAAAATTTTCGCAAGTTATACAAATCCTTAACATAGGTAATTTAGGTGAGTTACGTTTGCACAAAGTGACTAGCAAGTGTGTTCCTTTATGTACTTGGTATTTGATTCAAGATTTTGACTCACATGAATAAATTTGATTTAATTATATTTAATCTCATTTAACAATTATTGCGTTTTATTGTAAATAATTTATTCTTGAAACCGTTTTATCAAAAAAATTAATTTCTTTTTAATAATTCAACTATGTATTTATTATATACGTTGTTTAATTTTTCAGTGTCGTGTATTATTGCAATTTTTATATTTTTTAATATGTATCATTTCTGATAGCAATCTTTTTTGATAATTGCATTCAATGTCTAATATGTTTGAGGTTCCTATGTTTGTATCAAAGCTATAGCCAGAATTTTTACTGTGTACAACCAACGCAGATTTGTCTCTATTATGTTTCAAATCACTTATATGTTGTAAATAAAGAAAAATTGAAACAGATACTGCTATTAGTTTATTCAGTTTCTTAAAAAAATTTTTAGCTGTTGTCAGCTGCTCAAGAATAATATAATTATTGATTGATGAAGAGAAGTTTTTGATCATGGTCAGTTGTATGCTGCGATGTCTACAGTTTGATCTTATATCCTACATGCCAAAGAACTAATATAAATATTGAAAATTATGTATGTAAAAAATTATATTAAAAATTTTTTTTAATTTAATTTTTTTATTTTTTGATGATACATTAAAGGCACTTCGTACTGTTTGATTTTGAGGTTCATAATTTTAGTTTTTATTTAAAATTAATTTTTGATAGATGACTACTCATCATTTTTTTAAAAACAATAAAATTGCTACAAAAATAATTTCGTTTATTAAAATTACTTATCATGTTTATAGATGTCATTATATCCATAGTTGACCCTGGAGTATAAATTTGTTGCGCGCTTCGCGCGCATGAATGTCGCTAGTTTTTTAAAATGTAATTCTAATATAAAAAATGATTTACCAGTAATATTTCCTAATATTTTTATAAAGCTCATCTTAATAAAGTTTCATAATAATATTTGGCATTGAAAAAAAATAATATAATGAAAAAAAAGCTTATTTGATAAATGAAAATGCAAATCAATAGATCGTGCAAATTTTGGAACATATCCATCGAGTACTCCACGTAAAATAAAAAAAAGGAAAAAAAATCAAAATTATTTTAATTCTTTACTTATAAAAATTATTTAATGACAATTAATTAGTTTATTATAAATATAAAATCATTTAAAAATTTCAAAAAGACTTATGTCGATATAGTTATTTTCTTGTTCTGAAAATAAAATAATGAGAATATTTAATTTTCAGTCATATGCAGTAGGCTAGAACCGTTAAACATATCGTCGGGTTGGCGGAAAAACATCATAACTCAGCTAAACTCTTAAAAACGTAACAACTTGGTTTTGTTCACGAAAAGGTTCTAATTCAACTTAGCGCTCAAAAAAGTAGTAATTATAAATAAACGTTATAACTCCTATATTTAAGAATAAAAGTTATAACGTTTTTATGGCCAAATCCGAGTTAAAATTTTTTCATACGCTAAGTTGAATTACAACTTCTACATCTAATATTTGTAACATATCTTTTTGAATGAAAGTTGATACGTGAGTTTTAGTAAGATTTGGATGTTTATAATTGCTATTGGTGGTACATCGAACTTCGTTGTCAGTAATATTTTAGTTTGATGGACATCCCAAAAACTTTTTATGTGAATACCTTCGAAAGCTGTTTTAAAAATGTTGGGACAGCTGCACAGGCGGTGTATAAATCTTCTATTAAAAAGGCTGTAAAAGAAGAAAAAGAAAAAACGTTGGACGCATCCGAGGATGGTTTAACAGTTTCCGGACATGGTACGTGAAAAAAACGTGGTTATACTTAACGATACGGTGTGACGACTCTCGCAGGAAAATATAGTAATAAAATCATCGATACGTTAGTGAAATCGACTTATTGTAAAGTCTGTGATTACTGGATGAAAAAAAGAGGAAGATGAAGAAGATCATGAAGAAAATAATTGCCAAAATAATTACAACGGATCGTTGCGAAAATGGAAGTCGACGCCATAAAAATAATGTTTGGCCGCTCGCTCGAAAATCATGGTGTTAAATATACACGCTACATCGGTGACAGAGACAGTGCTATGTTTAAAGATATTTTTCCTACTATCGTGCGCAAAGTTCGAGTTTGCGCCTGCGCCTGTGTTTGCAAAATCTTTTATTCTTGCACGCTCAGCTGATGTGCGGGAATGAAACTAACACGGGGAATGAGATTGTGCGCGCGCACTTTCTGCGTTTACATATACCGCGCGTGAGAAACTGTAGCTATGAGTGCGTATATTTTGTGTTAAAATAATAGAGAGAGAGAGAGATACATATAAACAGAATCACGTTTAATAATATCGCTTATTGAGTAAGCGCCTCCTTTTCTTTTCCTCTGTTTATGAAAATGTCCTTAAAATGCTTACACGGACATTTTAAATTTTCATATATAACACGCATTCTTTTCTTTTATACATATTATGACACTTTTTTAATTCGAAAATTTTTTTCGCAATCATTTTTAGAATTATTATTTTTTTATAATATTCTGTGTATATAATTTGATTCTTTAATTATTTTAATGTTATGCTTACTTTTCTATATTCTATTTCTTTATTTATAAAAATATCCTTACAATGCTTGCACGTAGACTTTAAATTCTTATATAACATTTTTTTTTCCTTTCTCTTAAACATTTTCTAATAATTTTAAAAAAAATATTTTTTTTCAATATTCTTTTGGTTTTAATAATCTTTTGGTATTTTTTGATAATCTTTTAGTTGATTTTTCATTAAATATTTTAAAGGGGCTCCGCCCCCCTGAACCTCCCCGTCCTTTCGCCCCAAACCTAACACTTTCTTTCGTTTTGTGTCGAACTTTGCGCAGCTTAGTAGGAAAAATAGTATACGATATTCGTGCGCACGTAGGTCATCCCGCACTCGCTACGCTCGTGAGAAGCTAGAATGCTATCTACACTTTAAAAAAAGAATAGGTACACGATGCTGAAATGAAAAAAAAAGTGAAAGGCTTAGGAGGAAGGAGTATAACACGGTAAAATTAACTGATGAAATCATAAATAAACTCCAAAAATATTATGGTTTGACAATAATAAGGCATTAAGATAATGTAGATAATGTATAAGGAGATTTGGGCTACATATTTTCATATGGTCTCGACTCACATGAGTCCACAACATCAAAACTGCCTGGCCGGCGCCGATAGCTGGTGTAGACATCGCTGAGCAGAAGCTGAAGGACTTGATATGAAGAAATTCACTATATAAGTATGGAAAATTAATTTTATAACACAAACTCAGTAGTTAAAACTTTAATCACGTTTTTCTTAAAACTGCAATTTCAAAAATGGCTGCAGCTCTAGCTCAGAGAAAAATTAAGATATCGATTTGAAATTTTGTACGAATATTCATAACATGTTTTTACATACCATGAACTAGGATCTTTTTGATATTGAAACAATTGCCGATTTCCCAAGCAAAAAACGAGCGTTTTTTTTTTAAATTGAATTTTATTTTTAAAACAGTGCCATTTGATAAATTTTTAATATTTTTGAAATATTCTAGTTCACGGTACGGAGGAACTCATCTAGTTCAACGTCTAATTTTCTTTTAGATCCGAGCATCCTGAGGATGTCTGTAGCTGCAGCTGATTGACGACTTTATCTTGGAGGACTGCACGCAGTAGCGTATAAATCGGCTTAGAATCGATATTTTCGCGTGAACTTTTTTTCAACTCATTAAAAGTATCTCAATATATCCTGTAAATCTAAAAATATTCGTCTGCTTTGTTGTTTTTTGTTAGCCCTGGAAAATCACCTTTTCGCACTCGAGAAACTAGTCTAGCCCCTTAAAGTTTTCCTTTTTTACATAAATTCTCAAAGACTATTGTA